>OX103971.1:55220910-55540598 GCA_944470395.2 Schistosoma turkestanicum
ATTTGCTGCGGCAAGTGCGTACTGGCCAGGTATGAGAGACGATGTTGCACGATATGTATTAGCGTGCCAGCGATGTCAACTAATGAAAGGGATCGATGCATACGACCGCGATTGCAGTCAATCCCAGTAACAGCAGTTGATGGTTTGTGGTCAGTAGATGTTATGGGACCGTTCCCGCAGACGACAAAGGGTAAACAGTACCTGCTGGTGATGACTGAGCATGCCGCACGATGGGTAAATGCCGTGCCGATGGCGAACCAACGTGCAAAGGACGGTGACGGAAGCGGTAATGTGGCACATTGTGGCGGACCATGGGATACCAAAGATAATATTAACCGATCAAGGTCCCTGTTTCGAGAGTGATGAGTTCAAGTCCCGTCTAAAGCAGTTAGGTATCAAGAGAGTACGAACAACGCTGTATCATCCACAGACGAATGGGTTAACGGAAAGGAATAACCGAACGCTAAAGGAATGGCTAGCATCTAAAGGGGATGACTGGGAGAAAGAATTACCATTAATATTGCTGGCACATCGTGCCTCGGCACAGGGAACAACCAGGAAGTCACCGTTCCAGCTGATGTACGGCAAACGGCCGAGACTACCAACGCATGATAAAACCTGGCCGCAACAACAGAGATGGAATACAACAAGATTGAGAACAGAGCGGAGACAAGCAATCAGGAATGTGAGAGAGAAACAAACATCAGACATGGAAAAGTCAGAACAGGAGAGAAAGAACTGGAAACCGTTTGAAGTGGGAGACCAGGTGAAGTGTAGAGAACGGAAATATACCACAGGAAGAGGGCCAGGGTCAGGTAAGCTGATCCCGAAGTGGGAGGGACCGTACGTCGTTACCGAGAGGCGCGGCGCAGTGTATGCGATCCAGAAAGGAAACAAACAGAAACGCGAGAATGCCAGTGAACTCCAAAGGTGGTTCCAAGTGCGCCAAGAGGGCGAGCCACAAACACTGATAAAGAAGACGGCTGTACGGAGATCGGAAAGACTACGACGACAGCTTATTAAAAGGGGGGACGAGTGTGGTGCTGTGGTGCGAGCTACTTATAAGTAGTATATAACGTGAGTGTCAAAGTAAAGTCTGGTAGCATAATATGGGGGGAAGATCAAGAAAGGAAGAGTTAGAAAACAATGGAATTTGTATGAAACGCATGAATAGTGACAATGGATTGATGTTTGGCAACAGGAACAGTCCAGTTCCATGGGATGAACTGATCTTTTGCAAATGAACGATTTACGATATGGTTTTCCGATTTTACTGAGTAACTGCGTAATTTTCGTTAAATACAATTCGGTTTCCCCACCTGTGTTCTCATTCACTACACTACGACTCTTAATGAAGTTGAAAACGCTAAAGGAAATCAGCAGGGCTTGAGCGGCTAACTATTGAGATTTCTAAGGATGGTGGTTCATTTTTTGCAATGAGATCTTAGTAGGATCTGGGAACCGGACGTAGTTCCATCTGGATGGTCTCAGTCAATATTTGTCGCAGTCTGTAAAGGACAAGAGTCCTCCTATGACAGTCACTGAGGCACCAGTCTAACCGATGTGTCTTAACAATTAGCTTCGATAATGCGTGAATGTGTAACTAGGTCTCGTGTAGAAAAATCTACAGAAAACCAGGCTGTTTCCAGACCTGCATAGACCAGACGTTCACACTTCTACACCGATACACATTCCCTAGTCCAACAACGATGGTCTTCCCTGGAACTTAAAGCGGCATTTGACTCTGTTGATCGTGAGGTCCTGTAGGAATGCCTATCATTGAAAGGTGTACCAAAGAAACACATTAACCTCATACCAGCTCTACTCAAACACTACTGATCGGGTGAGAGTTTGTGAACTGTAGTTGGGACTGACTACTACGAGTGTTCGACAGGCTTGTCCTCTTTATCCATTCTTTTTAACTTTGTCATTGACCAGCTTCTAGAATCGAAACTTTCATCAGGAGTTGAACTTCAACCAGTAGATTCGCTTGTTGACTTGGAGTATACCGATGACATAGTTCTATTCGGTGAAGACGCTGACAAAACGCAGTCTTCTGACCACCTCAATCAACAATGCAAGCATTTTCGCGATGCGATTTCTCCCCTCGACATGCGAAATGTCGCTTCATGATTGGCTAGCATCGGCACCTGAACTAGTGACAGGGGATGAAGCAGAGGCAGGTTTGAAGAATGCTATGGGCGACCAGACCAAAACACGGCACAAACGCATGAATTCACTGACATCAGGACAGCCATGTTGGTAGGTGTGGACTACCTGGTTGGGGTACGCGAGATGATAAATCCACTCTTCGTGCTCTCGTAAATTCTAATCTGAATTCCTCATTACGCTTATCTTTCTTGTTAAGTTTATTTCACTAGATTATAATTCTTGAATAATATTCTCGTACGCTAATCTTTCCGATTACTGCTAATACTTTTACCACCTCTACCACTATGAAATTTGAATCGACAATTACAGTTGACTGTATGTACGAAGTCCTCTGTGGAGGATAACTGACTGACTATCGTCATGAAGAAATGGCATGGCGAATGCCCCAAACAGGGTTACCTGTTTGACATGTTCTTTTCATCTAGAGCAAGAGAGTTTGATTTATGTAGACTTCTTTTGTATGATGACAGTAGAATGATTTACCTTATTTGTTAATTACCATGATGGTCCATGACTAAGTCCATGACTAAAGTAAAGGACTTGTCGGATGGGAAATATTCATTATAGTTATTTTATTTCATTGAATAGCCCTCCATTGCCATTTCCTGTAAAATTTAAAGACATGATTAATATGTTCTGACAATGTGAAGTGCCCCGTAAGGTGGAGCGTTTCCGACAGATTGATAGCGTAGTTACGACTAGTCCTTTAGGACCAGTGCTGGCTGAGGTTTTTATGACATATGTGGAAGGTCCATTTGGAGACTCGGTTCAAAAGATGTCTACATAAGTGGTACATGTGTGATATCAGAGTCATAAGTGGTAAACTCAAATATGTGTACCTCTCTTATTAAGGAAATTCAACACAATTCGAAAGCATATTTGTTTTACATGTGAAGAAAAGATGAATATAAATTTCTATCTTAATTTCCTCTTACCCTTTATTCATACAGTTGGACTTTTATCTTTCCATATATAAGTATGTGATCAGTGTTCAAAATGTATCACATAATTTAAATAACCTTCGTCTTCGCATACCATTATCCAAGAGCTTTTATTAGGAAAAATACATCATTTTTTAAAATAACTGTATTAGAAACTGGTATTACAAAGTAAAAAATTTAGATGTAAAAAACGGAAAATCTTGACATGATAGACCCAAACTAGTTTGTGTACAACATTATACGTTTGGTTTCAAATGTTTATGTTGTGTAACCTTCGGTTTGTTTAGCAGTACCTTACATGACTCATAATCCTGTTCACTAGGATACTGTTCACAGTCACTAAAAGTGCTCAGAAAACTTAGTTGTGATTCTAAATTTCGACTTGTTGGGACAATACTGTCGGTGAATTTCGATCTATTCACTTGATGGTGCTGACCAGCAATTCTACTAGAAGCTGTACTAACATTGGATATTGAATTACGACCAACTAGTTCTGTAGAAGTGGTTGAATGAATAGATGTGAGGTATTTTAGCATAGAAAAAATGACATCTGGACTGCAACCTAGTGCAATCAAGCCATATATCCTTCTAACAGAAAGATATTTAAAAAAAATTAAATTTTATCAAAATAAGAAATTAAAACAACTACACAAAAATTATTTTCTTCAATATATAACCCAGTATTCAGATACATGTCGTCCTGACAGTTTAGCGGTACGTGTAATAATAGTAACGATAAAGAAATACTAGGAATCAATATCCTAAGGAATATAGTGCCAGGATCTATTTACACCAGTCCCAAAGATTGTGAATCACATCATACTTCTGATCTTCAAGCACAAACTAAGCTAACTTAGAGACATAAATTTGAGGACTTACACTTTTAGGCACGGATTAGGCCAATAGTCAATGATGCCATGGACTACTACTAAGTGGTTGTTTGGGAACCTTCGGGATTTTAAAGTATGCTCTACAAACCCACCAAACTGAACGTATACTCGGAAAAGTGCGCTTTCCAGTTTCCAATCGGAAACAAAAGGTATAGCTTATCAAGTCAACCAAATGTTATGTGTACTTCTGTTTTTTAGTAATGACAAACCCAAGGGAATTATTTTGATTTCATGCTTCGCCTGAACTAACTAGATTGGTAATAAATACGTAAATGGGGCCATGGGCAAAAGGGCAAAACAGCCATTAAATATTCAGGTCTTTATTCCATAAACAATGAGTGTATTATGATTTATTTTCAATCATACCATTTTGGTGTCTGACCAATAATTACAAAAGGCTTTCAAGCTACCAGCCAAGAGCCTTGTTTCTTCGTATACGACATCAGAGACTGATTTCGATAGTTAGTTTACTTAAAGCCTTTTTTAAGTATATACCACACTGGATAGCATCAAATGATAGAGTGGGATGTCAAGTTACGCATGGCATAAAACTTAAGGCGTTTCAAGTCCACAATTCTACCAAAATTAACCACCCAGTAGCCAGGCACGAAATCGCTAGTCTGATCTTCAGTCACAATTTACGTGAGATGCATGCGTACTACCCGAATATCTAATAGGAAACAGATCGGATGGCACTTAAACCTACAACTCGGTGAGTGAGAGTTAAGTATGTCAATCACTGGGGCATGCTCCACAGAACCGCCCAGAACAATTTCGAGTGCATAAAACTGCCGACCGTAATCAACTCCTGACCCACGAAACTGCCATTTTCAAGCACTGCTTCAGAGACCCTAATGATTACATCCCTGTGATGTATTGATATATTTTCAAGTTTTGAGGACAGACAGACAGATACAACGCAGAACTTCGTACATAAGTACATCTGTTCATGTTGCCATACCACGACAGCACAGAGGAGGAGCCGAATTTCAAAGTCTGGAGAACCGAAAACATATTAGACTCATAAAACTGATCCACTAAGCAATACATTATTGAGTCGGACTTTCTTAAAATACTATAACGAAATTCGCCTAAAACGAGATAAGTCACATAAAGAACATAAATCTTAATGAAAAAGTTCCCTCATACCTGAAAACTTTGTTATCCATGGGAACTCCCGCTTTAATTGCAAGCTCATATAGAGCGACATCATTTGGGACGGTCATCTGAAATGCATTAATGTCCTTGTAGCAAAACAGAAATAAAGAACCAAAAAATTATTAACATAAAACATGCACAGATTTATACAAGCATAAATGACTCAAAAGTGTTAAATGGGAAAGTACTTTCACCGTAAAGCATGCCCCAGGACAGCCAAAATATGAGAATAGGTAACAGCAATAGTGAAGTCAGTTTACTTCAAGACGGGATCTCTGTACACTCGGTTGGATTTTATAGGTAGTGATTCGACCTAACTAGATACAGCAGCTGCCCCTGGTTATATCACACAAGCTAATACAATAAGTCACTAAATTACAGTAATAAGGAATCGTTTGCCAGAACTCAGTAAGAAGTTAATGGAACAGGCAACTCAATGAAACGGTTAAGCCGGCGTAATTTGTCTTGTCTTTACTCAAATTATTGGCCACTATCATGTCAAAATTTGTAAACATTTTGTACAAACGGAACGGCTTGAATTTCGGTACTGTTTTACAACAAGCGCGCTAGAACAGAAAACCCAAGGACTGATGACAATTGAGGATTCCTGTAAACAGAAATTGTGCAAGCGTTGAGAAACAGATCTGAACAAAGAGGATAATGCACATCAGTTACTTGGAGGAGTGCTTCTCGATCGAGTACGAGGACCATATTGTTGTATAGTGCGACAACACACATCCTATACAAATCGCACTTAGTCGCTTCGCAACCACTGTGCGTACGTACGGTATGTTCTTTGCGAAACACTTTTACAAGACTGGCAAGATTCTGTACCTGCACTCACTGTCGAGAGTGTAGTCAGAAGTAGTCGGGAAATTCGTGTGTTTGGGCAGCTGTGTGAATGCTAGTGGTGGCATCAGTGGTGAGATCAATCTACGTAAAGTGAGTGAGAGCGGCCCACCTTAGAGCCGTCATGACGTTGGCTCGGTTGTAGAAGATCAAGCCAGTGAGGGTAGTCTTTCTCCGTGTTTGCGAAACCTGATCTCTTCAAGTTAAGGATGTGTGACGACTTTCCAAGTTTATCTATTGTTGTTTCTGAAGGATTACTGACACTCAGTAGCAACTCAGTTATTATTACTCAGGTTCGGCGACTCAACTAGTGACACCATTTTGAAATACTGGCCTCAGGGGCTTGGACATGCTGCGAATGTCATCCTGGTGGCCTACATATTGTGGACCGGTTGGGAAAAGTAGCGGTCAGTTAATGAATTGGAGTCGGGTATGAACAGGTTACATATCCTCATTTGTGTGACTCATATCCATCCCGATACTCAGCCATATCAGTATTTGTATGTAATAAATGGATAAATAAAATGAATGTCTTAATCGTTGACTGACAAAAAGTGCCGGGCGAATGCTTACATTACGAAAATTTACAAAGTAAAACCCATAGATGGAGACGAATTAACTGAAGTGTTTGCACAATGCAGTCTCACAAGAATGCCGTATGGCACCGCTAACACAAGCTCCCATCATGACTTTTAGCCAACTACTTTGACGAATGACTGATGATAAGTGCAGATAGCTCTATTACGGAATAAGTATCAACATTGCTTAGTTCAGTAGGATATTCTGAGACTGTTTATTACCCTATTTCCTAGTAAAAATTATTCATGTGCAACAGTGAGTAGAAAAATGCTTAATTGTAATGCAGGTAATAATCCTATAACATAACGCAGTCTACTAAAGTTTTTTTGTTGATTATATATGTCTTAGATTTGATCATATGATTTACCTTTAACGACAGGAGTATCCAGCTTCAACGTCCCTGAAAAACAATCCCCAAATTCAAGGTAGCCAGTGTGACTTTCGCGCTAATTTAAGAAGTCGCTGATGTTAAACATTCACTGGAAATCAAATTTTTTATCTAGTTCTAGAATGTCTAGTACGGCGTTTTTTGCATACAGTGAAGTTTTACGGTATGAAAATTACCACCAGAAGTGTAGCTGATCTTTGTTCACAATATAAGAAGCCAGTATTCGTAGCACAACAGTCAGTGTGCTTTTATTAAAATTGGGTTATTAATAATACTCCAATTTTTTATCCTATGTTTGAATATGTAGCGAAGCAGCTGCAGTCAATTTGTCAACGTTTAGGCCTAAGTAATATAGTAAGCGAAGTATTTTAAAAAATAACCTCGTCTAAGTTTCTATATCCTGTCGAGTCATATGAGTTTGTCATGTACATAGTGTGTATGTTCCTTAGAGGCGCCAAGGATTTCCCACAGTGAATTGGTTTCTGAAAAAGGAGAAGGATTTTATTAAAAGATGTCCTGTCAACTTAATGGAAATTTTATCGTCGAATTCAAGGTCACCACGAGTATACCGAAGTGCCTCAATGAGTCTTCAAAAATGCGGTGATTATAATAATAATAATAATTTATTCCCAAATAACAACCATGTTACAAGAGACATGCCGATTTACAGGCAAGATCAAAATGTTGAGATTAGTAACGTATTTCTTTTAATTGATTTACAGTTACTGAAATATTTCACGATATTTATTGGAATCCTATAGATGAAAGGTACAGTGAGAATAATTGGCGCAAATTACGAAGTTTGCGTTACGACTATCTTCTTATTGACCGCGAAACGATGCATGGTAGAGCCAGGTTCGCATATAACAAGTATTGATGAGGCAAACGTACGAAGGTCTGGTTGATATTCATCAGCTAATGATTTTACATGTTGCTGGGTAGGGTAACCAAGTCTACGGCAAATATCCAGACTAATAAATGAGGATAGGGATAAGATGCTGAAAAAAGGGAATAAAGAGTACGGGACGAGGAGCACGACAGAAAATATTCTTGTTTAAATCGATCAATGACTTAGCACATACGTTTTTGGATAAAAAAAGGTATGTTTCCTCAGACTTTTTTAATATATCTGAACACTAACTGTACACCTGCACTTATGTAGGTTAATGAAGACAATTCACTAGTGACATAACTAATGGGAAGTTAGTCGTATGAATAGACGAAATTCAGAAGAACCTGTAGTGTGTCGATTTACTGCGTGTTCTTAAGCTCGGTTTATAAATCAGAACATAACTCGTAGTGATGAATACGTTTATTCGGGACACACCACAAAGCGAAGTGGAGGAGCAGTGAATAAAACGAAGGAAGCGAATGGATAGGCGGATTCGAGAAGGCTAAGAGCCAACTTAGTGAAATAGAGCATGTCTAAGAATATATAGTCAGACAAAAATAAGACAGACATATGACAAACAAAATAGGCATGCACAGACATGAACAAAAACAACGAATGACTGACAAGGTCAAAGGTCAGCGAGACAAGTCATGTGAGTTCATAGGGGTATTAAGAGATTAACGTTAAAGCGAGAAGGATGAGTCAGCGCATAGGCGTATGCAACGCTCAGACGTATAAGCTCATACAAACCACACAATAAAAAGTACCAATGGTACATTCTTTTTGGTGGGTCGATGTCTGGCTGAGAACATAGCTACATCTGAAATTTCGATGCATCAGTATCTGCAACCGATTAACTGACGTCAATAACGATGAATTTTTTGACACGCTTGTAAGAGGTGATTATAATGCTATGCGTCTACTAACGGCTACGATGAAGAAATCAAAGAGGTTGCAATCAATCTTTGGATATGCACATCAAATGACTTGACCATTGTGATGGGAGACCCAAATGCGAAGGTTGGAACAGATAACTCCGGATATGAAGACATCATGGAACGACAGGGACTGGCGGACAGGAATGAAAACAGTAAGAGATAGGCAATCCTATGTGCCTTCAACAAACTGGTCATTGGTGGCAACATATTCTCACATAAACACATACACAAATCCATATGCATTTTACCGGATCACACCACACAGAACCAAATCGACCATACCTGCATGAATAAAAGTTCAGAAGGACCATGGAGGAGGTGAGAACCGAGAGAGGAGCTGATATAGACTCAGATCATCACTTGATGGACTCCAAGACGAAACTGAAACTCAGGAAGCACTGGATAACTGGATGGAAAACATCACAAAAGTTTAATGCGGCCTTTCTTCGGGATACATACAAACCATTCCACGAATTCAAGATAGCCCTCACAATAAGGTTCCAGGACTTTCACGATCTACTCACTGGAAAGTAAGCTACGATTGAAAACAACTGGTAAGGGATCAAAGAACCAGTCACTTCGAAATGTGATGGGGTTCCGTGCTATAAGAAGCACCATCAAAAGAAATGGATCACTGGTGACTCACTGGATAAGATTCAAGAAATAAGGAACATGAAGGAGGCAATCAGTATCAGCCGAACAAGATCAGAGAAAGCCAAGGTGCAAGTCGAATACACAGAAGCAAACAAGCAAGTGAAGAGGATCATCAGGGCCGTCAAACGCAAATATTTGGAGGATCTAGCAATGACAGCGGAAACCTCAGACAAAGAAGCTCGCTGAAAATCATACTAGACCACAACGACCAGTGAAAAGAAAGGAAGTCAAGGTAATCACCAACATTGGAGAACAACGAAAAAGGCGGGTAGAGCACTCTGGAAAACTCTTGAATCGACCAGCCTCACTGAGACCACCCAACATCGAAGCATCACCTGTGGAAGTCCCAACAAGTGTTGGCCCACCAACAATTGAAGAGAGCAGAATTATCATCAGACAAAGTAAGAGCGGCAAAGCAGCGAGATCAGACAACATTCCAGCAGACACAGTGAAAGCAGACCTGGCAGTGACTAAAAGGATACTCCTCATTCACTGCAGCAAGATTTGGGATGAGGAACAATTACCAACAAACTGGATCATAATACCAACCAACGGCGATGTCGGCAAGTGTAAGAACTACACAGGCATCACTCTTCTCTTAATACCAAGCAAAGTCTCCAACAGTGTGGTGGTAAAATGAGTGAATGACTCCGTAGATGCTCAAGTTCCAGATCAGCAGGCAGAACTTCTATGATTGAGGAACATCTGAAACTCAAGACAACTATCAGCCATCCGTCAAGTCAAAATTTTCAATACAAATGTCAAGACAGTTCTACTGCATGGGGCGGAAACTTGGAGAACTGCCGAGGCCATCATCCAGAAGATACAAGTATTTAATAACAGTTCTATGCACAAAATACTTCGTATTCGTTGGCCAGATACTATCACCAACAACCTCATGTGGGGGAGAACGAACCAGATTCCTGTGGAGGAAGAAATTATGAAGAATGGCTGGAAGTGAATAGGACACATATTTAGGAAAGCATCCAACCCCATCACAAGACAAGCACTCATCCGGAGTCCTCAAGGCTAATAGAAAAGAGTAAGAGGTCCAAGGAACACGATACGCCGAGAAATGGAGACAGGCTCGAGAAGAATGAGCGACAGTTGGACAGAACTAGAAAGGAAGGCCCAGCACGTATTCCCAGCCAACTGTCATGCGATGTCTGTCGAGTGCATTTTCTGCAGATCACTCAACTTGTGGCAGAAAATATCCTTCATTTCGCCCAGGATGCATTGACAGAGGTAGTAAAGAGGCATTATTTCTCATTCTCACCTTGATGGAGCTTTCTAATCAAAGAGCACATAACCGACCGCTTACATTTTTCAAAAGGTGATCAAGACATCCTAACGCTATACCTATCGTTGAATGGATTTCAAAGCAATTAAGCTAAAGGAAGGCACTCAGTCGGTCAGATCAGAGACTATGTTCAACTAATACCAGTAGAGCTAAATTTACATTCACTCTCCTGGGCTGCGCACCCTCGCGTCTGCATTTAATATAGTTTCGTCACAAGTCTTCCTGTGTATAATATACTTTTTCCACGGCTTTCCTGGAGCTAATCTTTTAGAAGGAGTCTCACTTGTTGACTTGGAATACACAGGTGACACAGTGTTCACTGGGTCAGAACATTACTGATGAGGTACTCCGATGATGGGGAACCCCTGGCACCCCGACCCATAAATTATCAAGAGAAATTTCGGGGATAATAAAACATCTGGTGGGTGAATCCAACTACTCCATTAAGTCTGCCACACAATTCTTGAATAAACTCAAGGGGATTCAAAGCGACAACAAAGAAACTATGATATCCTTCGACGTAACAACCTTATTCACCTGAATAGGGCGAAGCTTAGCGAGAGAAACTCTCTCCCTGCTTTTCGCCATTAACACAAATCTGCCAAAATATACGAAACTTCGGAGCCAAAGTCTGCTATATTTCATGAAGCTATGCTTCACAACGCATTTTCAATTCAACGATAGAGTCTACGAACAAACAAAAGGAACACCAAAGGAATCATTAATATCAGGACACATAGCGGCAGCCGTAATGGGAAGACTAGAAGCGTCGGTTTTACCGGTGATCAAGCCAAAAATGTCGGTTCGCTATGTAGACGACACATTCGTCATAATCAAAAGGTACGATCTGGCGAATATCAACAACTGGATTAACAGCGTCTTCGATGACATCGAATTCACGATGGAAAAGGAATCAAACAGCGGTCTATCGTTCCTGGATGGACAAATCACCAGAAATAGTACAGTAAAACTGGAAACTCAAGTACTTCGGAAGCCAAATCACACCGACGTAATTCTCAACTACGTTAGCAAACAACCCAAGAACCCACAAACTCAACTGCATACAAACTTTGTTCAGGAGAGCGAAGACAAACTTCAGCACACACGAAGCACTAAACAACGAGGAAAAACACGTGACTATCTTCCAAAAGAACGGCTATCCACGCAACTTCATCAAAAAACATCAACCGAAATCATCAACATAAGCGAAATCAAGCACAAAAACCAATAAATGGATCATCCTACCATACATAAAAGACATATCGGAGCATATAGCACGACTGCTGAGACCATTTGTAATAGGTTTAGCACACAAACCAACAGGATCACTTCAGTCAATCCTATCTAGACCAAAGGACAAGATGGCATAAAAATAAAAACCGAATATAATCTACAAAATAAATTGCCCAACGTAGGAAAGGGGACTTCCTCGTCAGCTTCGTTTACGTAAACACCAGTTAGCAGTCAAATGCCACGACTATTCTTCACTTATATCAAAACATACCGGCTATTATGGACAAATATTCGATCGGAACAATGTGTAAATACTGGATAGGGGGATCACAAAGAACACAAGAAAATTTTTAAAAGCTTGGAACTCAGTTCAATCAACAAACACACCGACATCGACCCAATTTATCAATCAAGCAGATAAATCATAGGCGACATAGGATCAGGAAACATATCAAAAGGAAGATACTATCAAAACAAAGGTTTAAAACAAGGACAGATTTAAGGACAATAGCAACCAATAAAGATCGAGTTAACAGAACAAGCTTCGAGTCGAACGTAGAGAAATTCGAATACTCCACTTTTATCTGAGGTTTGAGCTGATGATGTTCAGAAGAGCAATGAAAAACATCCAGCTCAGAGAACGATGCACCACCACAATGATGAGATGCTTCTTGTTTTACGTTTGAAGGTTCTCCCCCGTCAAAGACAGAAAATTGGTGGGCTACTGACTTTGGAAGTAGGGCTTTTTGGCATGACTTCCGACCAAAGTACACAACGAGGATCAATATCAGAGTAAAATATAAGTACAAACTGATTAAATGACGTATTTCAAATGTGTATCACTAATTTCTGGTTATTTTTACGATTCGGGTGGCACACTTATATTGTTATATAAGCGAAACCACTGGCACACCGCACAAGTCAATGAAATAGTGTGCGGGCTAGTTGACGTACTGTCCGTGTGCCCAAAATCAAGCAGCTGGCCTTATTGGGAACCAAAAGGACTAATCTACATGGCAGCAAAACAAAGTTAGTAGATGCAGTCCCACGATAACTGGTGACCAAACCTATTGGTACATTCAGGATCCTAAAGATGATGTGGTTTGCAATCAACGTTTTTCGATTCGCATAATAGGGATCTCTATGCCCCCCAATGCGGCCAAAGTGTAATACATTCGCTTTTCGTCCTCTCAATCTTGCAAACAACGAGCCAAAACAAAGCTCTGAGTTGGAATTTTTGGTAAAATCTATACATGAGAAGCCATATGAAATCATATGGAAAAAAATAGTGGACTTTCCTCACTCTCGTTCCGCGCTTGGGTATTCGGGAGCTTGGTCAGTTTGCAAGCAGAACGTTCCAGCTACTTTATTCAACGCTACTAGGAGTATGGATTGATAATATTTCCTTCCTCACTCCAAAGCGATGTATCCATATAGTACATAATAATCATAAAATAATAATTTACTCTTGCAGTTCGCTTTTAACCCAAATGGTGTAGGTTCATACGCGCCCCGCCCAATCCAAGTCCAAAAACGATAATTCTGGAAGAGAACGATTATATATTTAATCACAAGGGGAAATTCAGACAATTACCAAAACAATATTACACCTTCGAGTCTCCAATTACCACACTTTAATATGGCTGTAGCCATATTATTGTCTCTGATGCTTCCTTCCTGAGTCATTCCATCACATTCCCTCAATAACAGTAGGCTATTTGGTGATAGAGCTAGTCGGTCATTAGCGTCCTGGACAACCGGGGTTAAGGGTCGGTCGTTCAGAATTCTCTCAATATCAACCAGATAGGTGCCCAAGGTTTCGTCCGTTAACACCTGTTCTCTGGTGATCAATAATAGCAGCCTCCGTATAGATCTAATCATCCGTTCCCAAACTCCACCTCTATGGCTGGCTAGTGGGGGGTTGAAATGCCATTGAACTTGTTAAGAGTTGAGAAGGATCTTTAAAGACACTCATTGTATGAAAGCACTTTAAATTTCCGGCAGCTTACACAAGAACGTGGCCTTTCCATGATATCGCTGTTCACAAGAGGTCAAAAAACTCGTCCTGCTGTCAGCGTCGTGGTTACTCCGACATATAGATGAGGTGCTTTGTGCAGCATTGATGATGTTTCTGAACGGCTGGTTTACCCCTAACTATATATGTGTTACAAACTAAAGTTCTGCTAAACTTTTCCGCCTGTTTGGTTCGTGGTTTCACAGTTGTCGATGATAACTGCTGATGGAGATCATTGTCAGTTTTTTCAAGATTAGCAAGTTTAAGGTCAATTCTGGAGAAGTCAATCACGGACTTCGTGTAAGACAAGGTGTCTGTGACTAGATTGTTCGTTGTATATATTTGTTGTATATATGAGGTGAACTGTGAGTTGTAGTTCAGCTGTCAGGACTCTTGAGGATAGTACTTGTCTAAATATGAGCCAAGAGAAATAGTTAAAGGTTTGTGATCTGTGAAAAGAGCTAACTCTCGGCCTTCGCCAAATTTTTAAAAGTGTATTACAGTACAATAAACAGCCTGAAGTTCCCTGCTACTCTTCTAATCACTTCACCACAACGGTGTCTTGAAGATTGTCAGGTATTGTTTACTTAGAACTGACAAACGTACATCACTGCTGGGTTAGATGCGTCAACGGTATGCATGCATTTTGGCAAGATTGACTTCCTGACATGTTTCTTGGCTGTATAATGCCCCTCCTTTATACTGTCATGCAAGCTATTGATTTCCGCACATGCACGTAACTGATTCACTCAGATTCGTACTGGGTCTTCAGCAATAACCTGTCGGTAGTCTTTCGCTGGTGTCCTTTTTTGGGACCATGTGCCACAGTGGTGTCTATGGGCTTTTTAGCGTTTCATTAATCTATGCATTTATCACGTGATTAAAATCACTCTTTTCCGGTCTAAGCTTTCCAGGAGCTATTCGCCTGGCTTCTAAGAACACAGATTGTCTTATGTTTCTGAGTTGATGTGCGACACTTGGCGATCGCGGTCGTGTTTGTTACAGTTCCGGGTAGCTATCAAGCATCGGTTAAAAGAACGGGTAACCTTTGTGTTAAACTATGACTGGGCACGGCCTACAACCAAAAAACGAAGCTCCAAAAACAGGTAATTTGGCATTATTGTCCGGCTTTGCTCACCAGTCAGCTCCCCGGAGCACCCGGGTTGCGGAAACTGCGTAGTTTCTTGCAGTTTTCGAACTATTTGAAATGAGCTTCGAGTAAGGTTCAGAGTGGTTCTGAACTCGGAAAAACAGTTTTAGAAGTTTACATACGCGCCTTACCCGGTCAATCAAAAAAAAGCAATTTATCTGGGTAAGAAATGGTTCTATTATTATTCAAAATTGACCTAAGCAATATTACACTGTTCTCCGTCAAAAATAACACAATGTGTTTCCAATCCCGAAAGAATGCTCCGTATAGTTTCGAAATTGCATCCTTCCAGTACAGATTCACATTTTACCCACGAGGGTATCAAATCCGATATGGCTGAAGCCATAATTAAGTATCAACTTAAACAACATAATACAGTTTAGTAGAAAACATATAAACTCCAATAAAGGTACAAAAATATAAATTATGACAAAATACAAATATTAACATCACAAAATGGGACCACCAAAATGTAGCTCAGAAAGAGACAGTAAGAACATATCACAAATATATACATGGAGGGATTTTCCCAAACAAAGCCTTCAAAATGGATTCTACATTTCGTGGTACCAACACTGACTTTGGTTATCCGTTTCTCGCAGTCTAGGAACAGGCCTATGTGAGAAAGGCTTCTTTGAGGATTTTCGGAGAGTCTTCGATCATGATGCAGAATACGGGTTATAAATTTGAAATGATTTGGAGCTTTTTCTTTAGATGACACACGTTTTGATTGAGGTTCTGGCGGTCTCCAAAATGCGGTTGGCTGAGTCAATTGATCGACTGCTTTTCAGTTAGTTTAAATGGGAAACACCGAAATATAATATGGTGTCCCAAGTGACATATTTGGTACGTAGTAAAACGACTGCTGTTTGACTGTTTTGAAATTTTATATTATCGAATAGTTAGTCCGACGTTTATCGATCTACCAAGTTTCCGTACCTAAGTATGACCATTCCTGAAGTTTTATAAGTTTCCTAAACAATACTGGTAAATACATTAGGTAAAACATTATTTTGCCAGAATGATATCAGTTATTACGTTGCAGTAGGGAACTCTCAACTTTAAAGAGTTTATGTATGAGTCCTGACGAAATAAGTACAAGATATAGCAAGATTCCGGAGACTGTGATAGTACAATAATAATATAGCTGTATGTAAATATGTATGGTTTCAATGTCAGGAACGTACTCACACTTTGCTTGCCTAAGTAACACCAGTCAACTAATAAATATATGGTATAGGTCAATTTGATTGGAACATGTTGTCAGTTCTACAGAACTGCACAAAAAACTGACAGTCTCGATCGAGGATCTGTAAGACGAAGTTGAGATGGACAATGCATGATACGGAACACTTAATAATAAAGAGACGTGCTCGAGATTTTGATCAATACTTACCAGTGGCCAGGTTAAATCTAAGGCTGAAGAAACATTAGTGGTGATCGTGTCGAGGTTGATTATGATCACCATCGCGTCATCATGAATACAAATAAATCCAGGGCAAAGAATATATCTGCTGGTGATTTTGTGGTTTCAAACGAACACAGAAATTAAACCAGGAAAGTGGGCGAAATAAAGAGCAGCATGCAACGAAGAATGGCAGCAACACAAACAGAAAGTTGTGCGTGGAAATAATGTTATAAACAGAAAGTACAGTTGAAAGATCACTGGTAGAAATGGTTATAATAATGAATGATTCTATTAAACCAATCGCGTTCTCTTCATAAAGGTGTTTCACTACAAAACTTCTGACCACTGTTTAATTAATATGCTGAAAGTTTAATACAGCATCCTTTGAGATGCTAACAGGTTCACCCAGCTCAATAAAACTGTCAGCAAAATGTATTACGAGATAACATGTTTGAATATTACAGTAGAACTACACTGCTGTTTGCACTGGATAAAGTCTTTAACAGTATTACTGAACTAAATGAGATTCAGCAGACATCTACTTCGAGGTCGAAAAGCTGGTTTTGGTTATGATAGTTTAGTAGTGAGGGATACCAGATTGACTATGATAACCACTAAATGTTCCATACTATCCCGTCAAATATATCAAAATAAATCCATGTTCCAACGTTTTATTGAAGGAGAGAGTAGGTATTACATAGGGAGCAGCGCATTTAGAAAAATGGCAGCAACGCGAATAGAACGTTGCGCGCAAGAAGTGGTTTTGGTACAGATAAACACAACAAGTACAATAATGTTTATTTTTCACAAATCGTATTTTCTTCGTAGAAGCGTTCCACTACAATAGTCCATGTACAAACTAAATAATGTCAAAGAATTACAGAACCGTCTATATTAGGTATTTAGTTACTACTACAAATATATTTGTTAATATTATTAGCCTAATATTTTAAGATCTTTGCCCTATCAAAACATCGCATCAAACGAAGCGATTTCAGTAAATATACAAGCAACAAAACTGTTCATAAATAACATTTTGAATGTTCTAAGCGAAAGAATTAGTTCCTAACTTACTCAATTTTATATATGAAACTAAGAAGACGAATGATGAACTGCAATGTTTTGCCTATGCTCTGTCTTTAAAAATCTCGTTTTAATATATTAAAACAACTGAAGTGCACATCGACCGACTTTTTTATGTAATTCTGACCGAATCCAATTCTAATGGAATAAGAGGTACCCTGAAAGCTAGAGCGCTACAGATAGTTGAAGTTATGCTGTATTTGGTACTATGTATTTAATTAAATCTGAACGATTAGAAAAGCGAACTTTGGCAGATATTCTGAACAATAAACTAGTTTCATCTAATTTTTCCATAAGTAAATCTGACTACGGTAAGAACAATTAACATATCACTTCACTACTAGATTTCTCGCCAGCCACAGTGCAGTTAGACGTCACCTACTTGGTAGTAGCCATGCTGTTAATGTCTTAAAGTCCTTCAAGGTAAACAATAGACAAGGAAGGCTAAAATTATTAGTTTTCAGTAGCAATCACCGTTGAAAGACTGAAACCAAATTTCTGTTTTGAGAAAGACTTATCAAAGTTGCTTTGCCATGGTTAGATAATTCAGAAATGTTTGTTACGCGATTCTGCTTTACGTGGGATTCATCATTATCTGACCTGTACTCAGTTAGACAATTTTGCTTTAGGAACAACATAACTGCGATATTTAAAACGCATTCCTGGATAAATGTGTCTATGTTAAGAGCGGTTTATTCTAGAATAATCCTATAGTCAATCTATTAGTATTTACAATATGTAGCATATAAATCCTCCCACACTTCTTCCATATATATATAAGATTACTTAGCCACATAGACTTCCGCTTACGCTCTCGGTTTCCAGTTCAAGCAATCAGTTTATGGTGATAGCCCATATCACCTTCAGATTTCGGACGCCGCTCATCATAACACCAAACCTCCTTTATCTCGTTTTGCGACTGGCAAAAACCCTAGAAAAGATCCATCCAGAGAAAGACCGTTACACCGGGAGTCGGAGAGACATCAAACTAAAGAACGGTACTTGGGGACAACTAGAAAAGAGGGACCAGGACAGAGTTGGTTGGAAAATTCTAGTCAATGATCTATGCTCTTCGAGAGAGTAAGAGGTAAGTAAGTGATCTTTCTTCTTTGATAGAATTCAAATTTTGGTCCTCAGAATAATTTTAAGCTGATGGTGGTGGCTGTCAGCATTAAACACGTAGGCTGAACTTAAATATTTTAGAAGCTGGCAAAAGTTAAATATTATGAAAATCTTACAATTCTAAGAGATTAAAACGAATTGATCATTAAAGATTTCGAATTTACTGAGATAATTTTTCTAACAAAACAAACAAATACATATTATCCCATTAGTGTAATTCCAATTTTTTAATCTAAATTGGGTCACGTTTAGTTATATTTTTGTTACGTATGAGTTTATTACGATGCTGGAAAGATACATTTAAGTTTACTAACTCAAAATAATGTATTTAGAACCTCATATATGAGTAAGTACAAAATTTCAAGGTCCCTCAGTAAACATAACTTGAATGAGTCGGCTAATCATAACGCATTTAACCCATTATTCAAAATAAATAGACTACAGATAAAGTTTGATCACTATCCAAGCCAAAAGGAATGGAAGTCACTCCTAACTTTATTCAACAACTAATGATCCATTAGATCCAATGACTACTAAACTAATATCAATCTTATTAAATTGCTTTTTTCTTGGTAATTTTAACTGGTACAGAGAAGTACAAAACTCGTATTCATAGCTGTACGACTAGATATCCCCTGCAGTCAAATTCAACCACCTACTAAATTACTGGTAGCTAATCTCTGTGGCTAAAAATCTAAGAATTGCGACATCATGAACCAACTTTCAGCAAGATCATCCAAAATTTCAGTGTGCTGTTGTCATTAAATGTGAAGATTTACCCCTGAAATGCAGACCAGAAGACAGAACTTGGGTGAGAAAATGTAAGTGTCTGTTCAATAATGATAGCTGTTTATTACTAGTAGATATTGTAGGCTCGTGTGATTATGAGTCCCATCGTGACTGACAGACGATGTTGATACACCTGTTCACTGCTACACATTGATTCTCCGCTAAATTTTTACTTTGTATATCAGTTGACTAATTAAACACTATCGTAAATTCAACGATTTTTATTCCAACCTATGTGTATAATACGTTGTTTTTAGGTATGAACAGTACACTGTGGACGAGTCCCTTCAATAAATGAAGTAATGTTCAAAGTAGGTGAAATTAAAAATCAAAGGTTTTCGTGTGAAGTATAAAGCCAACTTTTTCTCAAATGTTCGTTTCTAATTATCTAGTATTTATAAGAAAATTCTAAATGCATAGTTATAAGCTATATATAGTATTTCAACTCGTTTTTTAAACTTTTAACAGGGCTTTTTAAAATAACCAAAAAATTTTTTAAAATTTTCACAGCGTTTTTTTAAAATAACCAAAAAACTGAATGGACTTATCTGAATTCACCGAATCAACAAATGTTTTAGCAAAGAGAACTTCATTTTCTGTTATAGCCGATATTAAACTTATATTGGTTCCACGCGTTGATGGAACTAGGGCACTTGCCGGTTTTCCTCTTGTAGATCTTCCCAAGGTTCTTCTTAAGTTCAAATTAAAAGAAGATTCATCTATAAAAACTTTTATAAATGTATCTTCAATGTTCATAAAATTTTGAGCATAAATTTGGCGTTTGTTTTTACTGGATTCCGAATTTATATTGACCGATGTATAAGAAATCTTTTTTAAAGTAATCTGAAGTCTATAAATTATCCTTCTTATAGATTCAAGAGAAAGGCCTATAGAAAATATGTTTTCTATTTTTTATCGAATTTCTACCATCGTTATTAACGGGTTTAATTCGATCAATTCTTCAACAAAATTGATAATATCACCGCATATCTTCTTATTTGATGGTTTTCCTGTTTTTTTCTTCTCAACTCGCGATTCCTTTTTATACAACCTTATAATATATATTTGTAGCGGCCTGATAGTTTACATCTGTACGAAATGCCGCATCCTTGACGCTGTATCCATCTTCAATAACTTTTTTATAAGGCTTTTTCTTTTTTCATTCGAAATCAAGTTGTTTTTTCTATTTATTTCTGACATTCTAAGGATTACAAAAAATTTTAAAAAACGCTGTGGTTATTTTAAAAAACCCTGTTACAAGTTTAAAAAACGAGTTGAAATACTATATATGTATGCCATGGTCGAAATATTCACGTCTAGATTCAGAATGAAATAGGACGTAAATTATTATCCTCATCTGCCATGTTAAGAATCTATATTCGACAATTACAAGTTCAATTCACTAGTACAATAATACTGGCACGATATCAATTACAACAGTCTAAATAACAATTATAAAGACAAATTTCATCAATACTTTCGTTAGATACTCTCACCAACCCTGAATTTCAAGCATGACCGGTAAACTCCATACACAATAATAACGAACAGAACAATAATATCGGTGCGGGCGCCAGAAAAATGAGCCTTAGCACGATCAAACAAGACCGATCGAATCAACACTTCAGCTCCCTTGATAATATATATAATACTGAATCTATCTGTGATAACTAATAATATAGCGAACTGAACCAGTAATTGTTTAACAAAGGATATGTCAGTAAAAGGCTATATTATTGTTATTACTATTATTATTATTATTATTATTATTATTATTATTATTATTATCATACACAGGTTACATTCCCAAGTAAACAGTTAACCATCAAGTTACTGTATTACATGAGTAAGAACTGGATGATGAAAGTAACTCCATTTTCGAATTCATTTATTTTGAATATCATCACTTTAAATAGTTAACTATATTTCAAAATATCATTGGTACAACTGCTACATATAACTTTAATAAAGAGTTAAAATAAGGAGTTATTAATGATCTGTTTCTAGTGTTTACGATAACAATTACATACACTTGCATATAACACACCTTATCCCAATTCTTACCGAATACTGTGTTGTAAAGTAGAAGAGTACGGAGAAAAGCATAGCAAAAACTACTGAGAATGTACAGATTTAGTGATTGATAAATCACTTTACAAATTTCCGTCAACATAAAAAAGTTTTAGAATAGTAACTGTGGTTCTTCTACAATATTTTTTTATGTTGAAACCATGATATTTTGTTAATGACTAGGTTTACGAGTTATATAAATATATATATAATTTAGAAAATTCTGTTTGGACAATATAATGGTAGATTTACATTACGATCATTATGGTAATCAAAACAATTCGATTCTAGTATATATATATATATATATATATATATATATATATATATATATATATATATATATATATATATATATATATATATATATATATATATATATATATATATATATATTTGTACCAACATTCTCAACAAATCAGCAGCAACGCAGAACTTCGTACGTACTTACATCAGTTCAAGTAGCTATACCACATTAGATCAGAGATGCAAATGTCAATTCAAATCCCATAGTAGTAGAAGTAGAAAAGTATTAGCAGTAATTGGAGAGATTAGGGTACGAGAATATTATTCAAGAAGTAGAATCTAGTCAAATAAATTGAAAAAAAGATGAAGGTGATGAGGAATTCGCAAGGTTAGTATTTGAAAGAACATAAAGAATAAATGAACCTGCGCTATTGCAAACGGTTTTGAGCCATGTTATTCAGGGCCTTTAATCATCGATCACTAACATCTCGCGGATCCCGACCAGGTGGTCTACTCCTACCAGTGACTTTATGGATTTGTGCCATGTTGTGGTCTGGCCGCCCCTAGGTTTCTTCCAACCTATTCCTACATCACAAAGTATAGCTCGGCGAGGCAGCCGGTGGTTAGGACATGTGTTACGTATGAACTGATGAAGTTTCAATACTTCGTCTATTGATTTGCCATCATTATCTAGTACCCGTTCCCCAACAACTGCATTGCTTACTCGATAGTCCCCAAAAAAACAAGCAATGCTTCGGTCAATGACAAAGTTAAACAAGAATGGATAAAGTGGACAAGCTTGACGAACACCACTCGTAGTAGTCAATCCCAACTACAGTTCACAAACTCTCACACGACCAGTAGTGTTTGAGTAGAGAGCTTGTATAAGGTTAATGTACTTCTTTGGTACAACTTTCAGTGACAGACACTGCTACAGAACCTCACGATCAACAGAGTCGAACGCCGCCTTAAGGTCGAGGAATGCAACTATTGTCGGACGCCTAAATGTGTGTCTGTGTTCCAGGACCTGTTGTAGTGTGAAGATGTGGTCCATACAGACACATCCAGGTCTGAAACCAGCCTGGTTTTCTCTATTATGCTCTTCACGAGCTCTAGTTAGGCGTCTAAGGATAATTGAAGCTAACAGTTTAGAAACTATTTTAGTTAGACTGATTCCCCTGTGATTGTCACAAGAAGACTTTTGTCATTTCATATAAATTGGGACAATCAAGGATTGGGACCAGTCAGATGGGATTACGTCCAGTTCCAAAATTCTACCTAGGATCTCAGTCAATCTAACCGATAAAATCGGACCACCATCCCTGAAAATCTCAGGGGTTAATATACCAAGACCGCTGCTCTTCCTCGCTTTAGATTTCCTATATCTTTCTCAATTTCATTAAGAGTCGTAAGACTCCAGTCGATTTGCCATACAGATTGACTGGAGGTCGTGGGCAGCCGAAGTGTGGATGAAGGCCAGTTGGACTGATCCCTAAAGTGCTCTTCACATCGATCCAATCTCTTGGGTTGAGAATCAATAATAAGACTATCCTTTCCCAAAATAGTATCACTTACATTCGGCTTCCTAATACCAGTTTCGCTGAAAAGTCTGAACACCTGCCCACTGTTGCCTATCACGATCGCCTTTTCCAGTCCTCTCGCTTTCGCCACCCACCACTGTTCACGATCATTACGTAGGACTTTTATCAGGCTACGCTTAAGCTGAGTACTTTGTTAATCGTGCTCAGAGCCAGACAGGATGAGATTCCGAGCATCTATCAGTTCGGTAGATGCTACTGAAATCCACTGCTTCTCCCTAACCTTATAGTTTATCTTACTAGCAGATATCACTGCTGTTTCCACGGTTTTCTGGATATCATTCCAAGCAGCCTCAGGATAGGGATCACTTACATGGTCGCCAAACTGTTTTTCGAGCTGTTCCTGAAATGTATTCTTAGTTTTGCTATCATTAGGTAGAACCCTAAGAGGCTTTCTTGATGTGTCTTTCCTACGTCCAGTAAGCCTCAAACAAATACGCGCTCACACTAGAGCATGGTCCGAATCTAAACAAGTGCCTCAGAATGAGCGGCAGTCTTCAGTAGAGCCTCTCCACCGGCGGCTGATGACAATTTAGTCTAGTTGGGGGTCGCCAGGATAGATGTCTTTCCTTATGCTTTAAGTTATTATTTGTTAGAAATAGGCGATTGTCTGAACATAGCTGCAGCAGACGATCGCCTTTATCCGGTCTAAAAGCGACAACACCATAAGATCCATCCAGGCGTCTTTCTTTTTTACTTAGTCTACCTACTTGAGCATCGAATCCACCAGCCCTAATTACGATGTCAGAGCGCTTAGCTTTTTAAAGAAGGTTAGAAAAGCCCCCGTAAAACACATCTATTACCCCGTGTGAACTGCAGTCAGTGGGATAGTAGGCAGAAACGACGAAGAGACAATAGCGAGTGTCCTTACCCTTCCGAGTCCGTGCCGTCCCGTTTATCCGGACATCGCATTTGCGACTGTCTATCGGGATCCAGTCTAAGAGAGTCTGCTCTGCCCCAGGACTTAATACTATATTTACGGCAGTGAGGCAACAGGAAGCAGCAACTAGGCTTCCACATAGATGAAGCATAAACCGAGACAGCTCTTTATCCTAACAAGCTAAAATCAATCAAAATGACGATTTTACTCATGTCTTGAATGCGCGTTTCAGAGACACAACATAAATCGGTCGCCTGGGATTCCAGAGTTCTAGCTGATGAAGCCTGTTGCCCTATTTGGCATAGGGTCCGAACATTAAAAGCTCCTATATGTGATTTAGCACGGGCTTTCAGGAGACCAGGAATAACGTTTCATGAACTCGAATCGTTTGCATTAGCGGTGAGGGGTGGCAATGTGAGAAGCGTCGGTCTTGTAGATAAGAGTTATTAGGTGTAGGAAGGATTTGATTGTGAACAGTTTGGTCTCCTGTGCTTTTTAGGTATGAGGGCGGATGTAACTTCCCGGCTGCCCACACCGTGGAAATGTTCTGGTTGTCAAAAGAGGCATTGGCTTTGTGACTTCCCAAGGAACTGTATAAATCTGAGCATAAATTAATTATAACTTTTAAATATCGTGAATCTAAGAGTGCATTTTAAATTGCTTGAATGTAGTTACTAATAATCACTTAATTTGACGAATCCATATAATTAACACTAAGAGATGTTTTGAATCCATTTTCAGCGTCTCTAAAAGTTTCAGGTCACAATAATAATAATTCGCCATGAAATTCAATGATTTAAGGACCAAGTTATTGATACATCCAAATTCGCAAAATAGTACTTATATTGTATTAATTAGTATCACAACATCCTAATTACCAGCCTATAACTTTTCTTGTTGAAAAACAAATGACAGTCACTAAATAAAGACTCACCAAACAAAAGTAATGATACTGTATTTATGAACTACGATATCCTGGCGTAGGATTTTAAACTTTTATTTGCAGATAACCAGGAACAATTTCGACGAATTGAATAAAATTTTAATTGCTTGATGCTTAAAGTATAGACATCTGCACACTAATACCAAACATATGTTCTAAGAATTCGGAAAAAGACTACTATTAGTCATATCTTTTCTATTGCATTAGGAGAACTCGAGTAACTTCATTTCTGCTAAAATATGGAAATATTGCAGATCCTGGTACAAAGAAGAATCACAACTGTAGAAAAGTACCTATTCACAAACATGAAGCGCTTGCTAACAGCGGGTGATGTAAGCCGTCATGTAGAAAACCTCTCTAAGGAATTTGAAGCTAACTGTGTGCTTTACATAACTGGCGTAAATAACCGGAGCATTCATATTTGTCACATTAATCAAGTAAGTTTCAATGATAAAAGATGGGTCGTCCCAACTTCTGTTTACTTACGAAAGTTTTAGAATCTACTTTACTGTCGATCCGAATATCGAGCATTTGATGGAAACCATTAGCAGACTGTAAGATTAGTGATTTGTATCTAATTTGTGGTGGATTTGTTCTTTGTACATTATTGCTCAGTTTTATGCAGCAATTTATTTGCTTGTGTCCATGATCTTTATCTACCTTTATGCTTTCACCAACCAATCACCGATGTAGAACGGCTTGGATGAATCAGAGGGCTTACACCTGTAATAAAACTAGTCGTTCTAAGAAAATCGTCAAGATAATTATGATCAAACGTCGTATAATTTTAGAAAACCGATTGCTCCAAATGACATATATTGTGGTATTCGTGTAGCCTTGAGTCCTCTTATTTGCCAGCTTCATGCCATACCAATGTTTTGTTTGTATTCGCAACTTCCAAGTTTTTATTCACCGATTCTTGAGTGCTCACTGCAGTAAAACCCGAACAAACTACAGGTTTTCTACTTTTTACTGTAATTTACTGTAATCAACAGCGATTAGCGCTTTCCTGAGGAAAATATTTAGCTATTTGGTACTCATTTCAAAGTAATTAACATGGGAAGTGATTGCCTATATTTTTAATTTATATACGGTAAAAACAGCAGAATGGGGATACCGTCAGATTAGCAACAGTGAAGGGGAAAATATCACTTAGAATAATATATAGAGAGTACAGTTTATCGATGCTCAACAACCTGTCTTTGGTTTTAATCTGTGAGCTGACATCAAATGCTAGGCCGTTCGGCCGGCTACTGTCTGATTGACTCATCGGATGAATGACCCTAAATATTTGTTTGAAACCCACAGTCAAGAATTTTCTCGAAGCATTTATGAACTTAAATCTTATGAATATAAGATGTTTGACAATCCTGATGTATATAATGCTGTACTCATTAAAAACTTCAACTACAATATTATAGGATGTTTTACAGAAAGGTATCATATTTACAATTGACTAAGGGATACTCTGAATTTCTGCTTATTGTTAAGTCAGTCAAGTTGTTTGAACAACTACATCTTCAGTGAAATCTGAAAGATTCTAAGCTTCTGGTAGTAATACTAACAAGATAAATATGATCCAAAAAATAAATACTTTTATCCAGCAAAAAAAAGATTTAGGCAGTTTATTTTTTCATATTTCCACACTCTTAATTGTACAATAACAACCCTGGCAATTTCATTATCTACATAAACGTGTTTTTCCAGATAATTTGAATCAGAGGATAAAAATATTTTAATTGACAGCTGCCCGTAGTTCCTCCAATTAAACTCGCTAAATAGTTTTAAATATTTTTGTAGTGATGTTATCATTGTTGACTGAAAGTAAATGTAGATAACGTTGCGCTTTGGAGACAACTACTACGTAGTGATTACAGCTCCAATATACCAGCCACATGACGGCGGGCAATTGTTTACCCTTATCAACTTACATTTTCAGTAAGGATAATTCGAATAGAGTCTGTTACTTTATCATATCCATCATAAGAGCGTACCATTCCTAGTTTATTTCTATATTCAGTAGGAAATTGAGGCAGAAAACTAGCTAACCATGAGAGTGCAATATTAAAACCAGTCTCATAAAAGCTAACATAAGGAACTACTTCAGATATCATAACGCATGCACCTAAGTCTATGTGTCTGCTTGATATATTACTAAAACTGCATGTTTTCCCTAGGTCACTAAATATATTTCCAGATTCGTATCAACAGTTAACGCTTCGGACTACTAGACTTGTGGATACCTCTATACCAAATGCTGTATAGCTTCGAGAAATGCAGTTACTCTACAACAGGAGCTTTAAATGTTTACATACCGGTGGTGGATTTATGAAGTCCCAAGAACGGATTTCGCGACCACAACAACAGAATCAGAAGACATAGACAAGGACATAGAGATGGTATGGACAAAGTCCACTATCCGACTGATTGGCAGCGTACTCTAACAACATGCTATCTAGTTAGACACCTGATATTGACGTCGGAAATTACATAAGAATCACAAATCTGAATACTTATTGATTGGTGCTTTTTCATCTTCGTCTTAAAAATAGCATGAAATACTCAGTTCAGATAATGATACGGAGTTTCGTTAGATGAAAGACATCCATTTCAACTAAGGTTCGACAATGGTCACAAATATGTCACAACATGAAAACGACGCCTAAGGTTTGTCTGTTTGAAAGTTATGGCGAATCTGAAGTGCTATAGATAATGAAGCAGGAATCCTCTAGTTGTTTATTATCGTCACCAGCAAGTACTAAACACAACTGTGAAGAGTCGCTGCTTCTGTTATTCAGATGAGATCACTTGGAGGAGCTGAGTTTGGACGAACTACACGATCACCGACTTGCTATTAGTTTCTTATTGGTCGCACTTGACTGCAACGTTTCAAACTACAAATTATCATTCTTCTAATAATAACTTATATTCCCCACATCCGCATCAGTAAATTTCTTAGGATGACTTATGATTTTACAATTACTAGGGTTTCGCAATCTTATTTCGACATCATTACAGCGATAACATCCAAGCACAACATATCTCGCCAAAGACTGACGACTAGTCAATGGGCTTAAACCTTTTCAAGCCCGATTACATGAACAAAGAGTCATCCGGTAAGCAAATAGTAGTCTGAAAAGGACTGCATGGTGATATAGTTCGAGATAACTTAAGAGAAAATACGAGTTCAGGTCCTGATCTTTGGAAATAAAGTAATGCTTTACAGCAAACGATACATGTAAACAAGAGGAACATAATGTAGTTACCAGGCCTAACTCAAGTTTACTTACAAGGAAGACTGTTTTATTTTCAGTCAGTAGCCAAACAAGTATACACTTTAGAAAATTGATGAGCCTGCTCAGATTTTCAGATGATAAAGCGCATTAAGGGAGTCACCTTAACGATATATGTCAGCATAACAGATATAAACAAATCGATAACTAGATCTTTATATACTGACCGTAGCTGCTACCTTAACGTGGTGGTCGGGCTTGACTATCGTGATGACCCGACCGAGCTATATTGGCTGTAACAAATGTTCCTGAAGGCTTTACTATGCCAGGCAGGTCGATCGGAGAACGATGAGACTAAAAGCAGCTACTCAAGGTTTGAGGGCGAAGTCGCACTGCTGACTGCAGAGGGGTGTGACAGCAGTACGTTGTTTCCCTCGAACAACCAGCATCTGCAGCGATGCTGCCTTCTCAGAAGGAAGGAAGGATTAGAAAATGTCGACCCTAAACATGTCACACCCCACCCTGATTCATGGATTTCCGTCTCCGGCAGAGCTCACTTATTTCCGCCTGTTATTCCCAATGGAGCATAAGTCGCCAACCAGTTTTCTCCAACCAACTCTGTCCTGGGCTTCCCTTTCTAATTCTGTCCAATTTTTGTTCATTCTTCTCATATCTTTCTCTATTTCTCGGCGTAATGTGTTCCTTGGCCTTACTCTTTTATTTGCCTTGACAGTTCCAAGTGAGTGCTTGTGTTCTGGCGCAGAGCTAATACTCAAAAAACCTTTATCGAAAAGGTCGTGCGTGACCGATCTGAAGCAGTTGTTGCTTAGGCTCTGCAGTCACGCTCCCAGGCCGTTAAGACCAACGCTAATCTACTTTCTTTTTCATGTTCCTCAAGAAAAATCCTTCCACCGTGAGGGCAGCTGGGAATTCACGTCCGCCCTCATACCCATAGAAGCACACGAAACCGAGTTGGTCACAATCAAATCCTTTCTACACCTAATAACTCTCTTATCTACTCGACCGACCCTTCTTTCGGTCGTTTATCACCTCACGCCACTAGAGTACACGGTACGAGCTCTCGACACATTATTCCTGGTCTCGTACTAAATTACATATAGGAGCTCTTAATGCTCGGACCCTATGCCAAATAGGGCAACAGGCTTTATTAGTTAGAACTTTGGAATCCCGGGCGATCAATGTATGTTGCGTTTCTGAAACGCGCTTACAAGACACGAGTAAAATCACCTAGTGCAGATAGACACAAGATTTACGCCTCGTTTTTCCTGAAGCCCTGATGCCGCTTCTCGTAGCCTCGCCGGCGTAGGTATAGTATTAAGTCCTGGGGCAGAACAAACTCTCTTAGACTGAGTCCCGATAGACAGTCGCATATGCGATGTCCGACTAAACGGGACGGAGTCGGAAGGATAGGGACAATGGCCGCTGCCTTTTCGTCGTATCCGCCTACTCACCCACTGAATGAAGTTCAGACGACATAAAAGATAAGTCTTATAGAAACCTCTCTAAACTTTCCAAAATATGAGGCACTCTGATGTCATAATGGCTGGTGACTTTAATGCTCAAGTAGGTGGACTAAGTAAAAAAGAAAAACGCCTGGATGGATCTTATGGTGTCGCGGCTTATAGAACAGATAATGGCGACCGTCTGCCGCCTATTCCTAGCTAACACTAACTTCAAGCATAAAGTAGAACAACTTTTGACCTGGAGACGCACAAAGCCGACCCAACTAGATCACATCGCTATAATCCATTGGTGAAGAGGCTTTGTTGAAGACTGCCGCTCATTCTGGAGCATTTGTGTAGACTCAGACTCTAGTGCGAGCGCGTATTTGCCTATGCCTTACTGGACGCAAGAAAAATATCACAAGGGAACTTCTTAGGGCTCTACTTATTGACAATAAAGCTAAAAATATATATCAGGAACAACTGAAAAAAACAGTTATGCAGCCATATGGCAAGTGATGCCCACCCTGGGGTAGCTTGTAATAAAATCAAAAAAGCTGTGGAAACAACAGTGATATCTGCTAGTAAGGTAAACTATAAGGCTAGAATGAATCCTTGGATATCAGTAGTATCCACCAAACTGATGGATGCTCGGAAACTTATCCCTCCAGGCTCTGAGTACGATGAGGAGCGAAGTCAGGTCAGGTGCATGCTGATAAAAAGCCTACGCAATGATCGAGGAAAGTCATGGGTAGCGAAAGCAAGGGAGATGGAAAAGGCAACAGTAAGCGCTCATTCAGACTCATCACGGAAACCGGTATTAGGAACCCGAATGTGAGTGAAACTATCTCTGAAAAGGATGACTGTCATTCATTCTCAGCCCAGGAGATTCGATCGACTGGCAGAACACTTTAGGGATCAGTTTAACCGTCCTTCAGCAGAACGTCGGTTGCCCACGATCTCCAGTCATCCTGAATGGGAAACAGACATAAACCATCCTAGTCTGTATAAGTTGAGAAAGCTACAAGGAATCTAAAACGAGGAAGAGCAGCGGTTCCTGACACGTTTACCCCAGAGATTCTCAAGGATGATGGTCCAGGTTTAGCACCTAGATTTATCGAGATCCTGGGTAGAGTTTTGGAACTGGACGTAATCCCATCTGACTGGTCCCAATCCTTGATTGTCCCAATTTATATGAAATGACAAAAGTCTTCTTGTGACAATCACAGGGGAATCAGTCTAACTAATATAGTTTCTAAACTGTTAGCTTCAATTATCCTTAGACACCTAACTAGAGCTCGTGAAGAGCAGAATAGAGTAATTCAGTCTGGTTTCAGACCTGGATGTGTCTGTATGGACCACATCTTCACACTGCGACAAGTCCTGAAACACAGAGACGTTTGGGCGTCCGGCAATAGTACATGCAGGCTACCTGGTTTGGGTCCGCGCGATGATAATAATCGATGATTGAGGACCCTGAATGACATGGCTCAAAACCGTTTACAATGGCGCAGGTGCATTTACTTTTTGTGTTTCATGACATTATAAACTGAATATAAAAACCTCTACCTTTCTCTGTATATATATTCACCTCAATTATACTTCTTGAATAACATCTTCGAACCGTAATCTCTCCGATTACTTCGTATACTTTTACTACCTCTACTACTATGGGATTAGAATTCACAATGTCTCTGTGCTATCGTTGTATGGTAACTTGAACTGCTGTACTTACGTGCAAAGTTCTACGTTTCTGTTGATGTCTTGATATAAAGCAAGAATGGATACCAACCTATGCATTCAGGAGCCTAATACAAGAAGCTAAGTCGACAAGGCAGTAAAAATAAACTGTATTAGAACTATCATTTGACTAAACCAACAATTTGATCGAAAGACGTCATAAAATGTCAAGTGGCTTATACTATTGGTGAACAGGCCATTGAAAGCACATCAGCAGTAATCGCCGTACGTTGAAACAATGACTTAAATTGTACATTAATAGGAATATAATCAGCCTAACTTAAGCCGTTTGAAGACGTACACAATCAACGGAAGTCTAATCCACTGTACCTTCGCTAAGAGCGTTACAAGGAACCCAAGCAGTAACAAAAATTAACAAGCTATAGAGATAATAAAGATAGATCTGGATATTTGTCTTCTTACTTGGCGGTGTTCAATTAAAATAGACTACTTATGTGCAGCTGTCAACACTGCTGGTAAGCCCTCATATTCCCTACTATTCTGACTCGACAAGTGGGACACCAACTGCAAGGTGAAATGCGGATTGCAAGGATGAAATGTGATGAGTATACAGTTAGTATATGCCACAACCGCGATGGTGTGCTTTAGTTTGAATCGTCGAAGAGTAAAGAGGAAGTTATATCTAGTTTCCTCAACAATGAGGAAATGGAATAAACCATCGAGATTTCTTAATTTTAGTCAGTTTAACTACACGCTTAATACGTATGAGTGGTTGAACATACCAAATCCCATTAATGCAATTTAGAATCATCCCGAAATTCAGAAAAAGAGTTATGTACCGAAGACATATAATCAAATAATATTCTAGCGCTTTCGTCGCATCTCTACAGTATTGAGACGTTTCCACGCTGCACGTCTAGAACCACCAATAGTTTTATGGAATTTGTGTCCATGTCCAAGACCTCTTGACTTATATCCAGCTGACGTAAGACCTCGCATTTCTCTGTGTTTCTGGTGGGCTTTGCATATCCAACGTATCTGAGGGTCACGTCTAATGGCCTTATGGAAAGGATCTATGCAAATAACTTCGAAGAACTTAAACGTGCTATCCTCCCCAACCCAGTATGAGTTCAAGACACGAAGAGCACCGCACTTTCGACCTACTCGCTCCTGGAGAACAGTTAAGTTAAACAACTAAGTTACCTCTGCAATAGCTTGTATTGACCGCTGATTTTTCAACTGGTTAACACCCTCGCCTGCAGGTTTACCATATGTTGCACCCTTTGGTACTTGTCGCTTTCTACCTCCTCGTCGAATTCGAATACGATAGATAACATAACCTTGTTTAGCCTTATAACCTAATCTTCTGGCCCTGTCAGGTCGAGAGGGTCGAGTAACACGGACGATTGCATGAGTTTGTCGATATTCCCAACATCTCATGCGTTGTATATAACGCATAACATCAGACTGTTTGCGGCGATAAAGCTCTTGCATAAACTTATACGCGCCCATGATTCCTGAGAATGAAAGATTATAGAAACATATAAACTGAACGAACAACTCACAGTCACGCTAGGACTACAGTTCGCTTCCCGCGTAATGTAACTACACCAGAACTTGTGAAATAAAACAAATCAATTTGAACTATTGTGACATGCTTTGCATACATCTTACTAAATAATGAAAATCACAGATTCTTTAGCAATATTTGATTGCACGCATTAGCTATGTCAAATCAAATTGTTTTGATTACGATCATAACTCTAGATCTAAGCCAATTATTTGTTTGTTTTGGTTTAAGAGGATGACAATATTCACTAGGAATATGTAGATTTGAATTTTCACTGATTCAAATGAATAAATATGTACTAAAAATAAAATAATACAATCATCAATACTAAAAGCCATACAGGTATTTGGAAGAAGATAAAGAGACTAGAAATTTTTAACTTATCAAAAAAGTAAGAAGTGATGAATAAGTGATTGCAGAGGACGTTGCTATTTTAAATTTTCCAACTCATCACCCTTCAGACTTTTGGATGTCAGAGTAGGTTTCCTATGTTAGTTCTACATAACCGGTAAATAAAATCCATTGTCGTGTTTTGCTTTTTGTTCGCACTCATTTCGCTAGAATGTACATTGTTTCACACAACTTATCCGACTTAGGAAATACTCCACTAAGATAAAATTTGTGTAGAATTTCGTGTCAAATCACATGGTCATGATGTATTTACGACAGGAGTTCTTCCTTCTGTCATTAAATCCTCCTTACAATTTTATTCCTTAATTCATAAGTAGCTCAGCTTTACTCACTTTTGGAACTAAGACGTGAAGCGATCACTGCAAAACATTCAAACTTTCGTGTGGCTCAAATCTTCGTATCACACACTCTTCATTTTTCTTAAAGTTCATTCGCTCGGTTTCAGGAATGAAATGTCGCACCTGTCGTCCTGAATAATAGAATTAAATAGAGAGTATATGTATCCGTTAAGTCAGTAGAATATAACCTTACCCAATACCAAACAACCATCACAAAACTAACTTATCTAGATCTTTGGTGAATGGCCACTGAAAATGGAGTGGGTTAACGAGTTACATCACAGTCAAAGACTGATAAACAACATGTCTCAAGTTCATGACGGATAGCAGTAAGAGAATATGTTCACTGATTTTCGATAATGCGTTATGCGAACAGAATCGCATAGCCACCACATTTCGACACTCCACTCCGCACTGTCGTCATTGTCATAAGTTTGGCAAGAAATAAAGTTAGGGAAATAATCATTACACTGCTGGTGTAACCCAGATGATTATCATTTTCCTTAGTAAACTTGGCTTGAAGCTACTCCACCTGTTACTTTTACTCATGCACCTCATCATAATTTTTATCTTCTTTTATAATCTTCCGGATACCGAAATACCCATCATCGAGGTCTCCAAGGTTCCAGAAGATGAAAAAAGTGTTCTCTAAGGCCTTCCTTAATCGGATATTTCTCAGAAACACCTATATGGTGAAGAATTGCGTGTTACATTTTTGACTGGCTTTTCCCTTGACGATTACTACATGCAGTGTTCTAACATCAAGTCTTTAGAGTCCAAAGTCACACACAACTCTATAAAAACCCTCGGCTTTTCTGCCAAACTTCGGTACCTTTTCTCTTTTGTTCCAATCGACGTGCATTAAATTAAGAAAGCCGCTAGGAAAGTAACAATAAGCTTCCAAGAAGAAGAATTATCATGTTTGTCTCTAAGTGCTGATGAAGAGTTCCTTTACTCCTGATTGGTACTCAGATTCACAGGTTATTCTGATCAGTGTAAATACCCAATGAACTTGTCAATGCTTCCCTATTGCCATTGCTGATTGTTTCAAGTGCTCGGCCACTGAATGCTAATTATTTTCATCTGCATGGTTTGTGGACTACGACATCATCTGTACAGGAAAAAATTCAGCTTGAAATTGAGGTTATAACATTTTCAGCGACCATGGACGGTTCACCTTGAGACGGCCGTTCCATATCTTAAATGCTTCAGCCCGCTAGCATGTTTACAGACTAGCTTAACTAAGTGATGTGTGTGCCTTATGGAGTCACGCATCCATCAGAAAACACAGAATGACATATACTGATGTTTAACGCATGGTTTTGATCTCTAAGCAAGACGAAATTTCGTATTATACCGCTTATTTATTGACTAATGTCCAGCAGTAGGTGAGCTTGGTTAATCAACCCCTCTCTTGACTATAATAATTCTCCTGCCCCTTATTCAGCAGTGACACTGCGTCATGCACTTAGGAGGGTATGTTGAGTGCTGTAACGGAAAATTTTCGGCAGACAGTTATATCGCGGATTTAGTTAACATAGGCTGAATTGTAAAACGGAGTGTAAGGAAAGCATAATCCTGACGACTAGCGATATAAACTCATTGCATCTATGTATTAACTGATCCCCACTAAGCGATATACATATCTATTTGTTGTCCGCTGGTGCATGTCGAGCGCGAAGGAAACCACTGAAATCGTCAGTAAGGCCGTAATAGAGTGCGTTTGAGTTTAACAGTTGTCATTTCTTATTTCGAGTGGTTTTACACAATAGAGAGAAATCTATACGGGCATTCAAATTGTTTTACAACCACTCTTGAGCGAAGAGCTTTGAGATGCTCCGTGAAGTAAAAGAAAACTTACGACCCATATTTCTACTATTTTCAGAATCAGATCAGATAACGAAATTAATTGGAGAAGAATCATGAGACGAAACAGCTTCTACTGATATTAGATACGGTAGAGAATCACCCTGAGTTTGTATGTAATCAGTTATTTACAAACTCGTCCCAATTAGTTTTATATGTTCAATTTACCATGTTGAAATGGAATGTTGGTATAGTTTCATTAGGAAGACCTCAGTTTTAATCAAGAACAAACGGAAATCTATTGAAAATATCCTTAACTATTTTCTATCGGTTCCACGGACAGCGGTGATAAGAAAATGTATATTTATACATACTTAGTGTAATATATACATGTTACAGTACCATGAAACTGTAGTGTTTAAGTCTGTGACATTAATAGTGCACTTATCTATACTACTAAAGTAGCAAACCCGTTCTAGCTAATCTATGGAATCAAACATGGAAGGCTATAGTCTATAGTGACTTGTCGTATCATGATAGTCAACGGTATGCTTCCAAATACTTCTGAGTAGGGCAGCAGAAATTGTTCATTATGAAGTGTAAGATGTTAAATAGAGTAGTCGTACCCATATGACCGAGATATGCCGTCTTTATCAAGCGTTTCCGCGCTCGCTTTTTCTTATCATCTCCAAGCTTTCATCGGTCAGTGTAAGACTTTACAGTTAATGTGTGTTTCGCTTCGCAGATTGTGTGGTTGCTAAGCAGTACCAAAACAAAGCCGCTGACATCACAACAACATTCTTTGACAGACAGATGATGTTGTCAATGAAATGTATGTCTAAGCAATCCAAGCACTTAGGCGAATGACCATATTTCATTATAAAGTATTACGAAATGGACTTCTTGAGTTGAATGTTCCAATGATGTATACAATAGTAATCAATTACCCATTTTTAGTTATACTCTTAGTGGAGCAGGCAGGTAGACCAGAAAAATAAATGACAGTTTTGTGTACGTCACATTTATTTCGTTAGCTCTTACAGTTTTACGGTCTAAAGTAGCCCAAAAAATGTTTACCAGCGTCCTGATTGGAAAAGAAAATACATAAGCTCATCTATAGCGAAGTTAGTACGTCTGAGTGATAGTAGTGCATTATCTGTATCCCTCGAAAAGGAAGTCAGATCACTAATGATGGATATCGGCTTACTGCATTTTTCTGACTAACGTCTGTAGATGTTATGGTCAAAAGACTATGAACACGTCTATAAACCAGTTAAGTTCGGGTCCAAAGCGTCATCACAAATCTTTTTTCAAGAAGAACAGGATGGGGTTGCCTGGAAGAAAACAGGTATATTGGCTGACAATTTTGTGGTATCGAAGAAATACCGAAGCTTGCCAGGGAATCGAGCGAAGGAATAGAGCAACAAAAGCAAGATGGCAATCGGAAAGAGGAGAAGCGCGTGAGTGCAGTGTAATGTCAGTATACATACAAGAGGTACAAAAGTACAAACAAACAAATGTTTTGGAAAACGTTCACTGGTACAGTTGGTTTCAATAATGAAAGTTGCTATCTAACCAATCGTGAAATCACTACACTTCTGTCAAGCAAAGGCAATAGACAAAGTTATATTCATTTGTTGAGCTCATGAGAGGAGGTGATTTGTCATACTGTCTCACAGACATCCTTCGCATAATACAGAAACAAATCTACTGTATCTTGTAACAATCATTATAAACTAAGTTCATTATTCGGAAAGCCTAAAATTTAAGGAACATGCCTCTTTTATCGTCTCTAAATCTGGACGGCTACTGGAGTTCATAAATAAGAACTTCTTTGAAATGTGCGTAAGGTCGTCCCTTGAAAACTGCTCAACTGATTTTTCAAACATGAATAGCAGAAACAAGATACGATTGACAGATGTCTAACGAAGCTTCATAATGCGACTACCAGGACGTGACTATACTTTTGACTTTGTAGCTAGACGCAAACAACTTTGTGCAAAACTTTTGTTGCACCATCGATACTTTATTGTAAGCGAATAAACGGCATCTTATTTGCAAACTCCTTTCCAATTATGAACCATGACCTCGCTTACACTATTAACTGAAAACACAGAATGTCAGTACGCTGTGATTTCTTTTCAACATGTTATCTTCATTTTGGAACATACGGTCGATTTCCACCCTTAGTTATGACATCATCGCCAAGTTAATGAAGTCAGTAATGGTGTTGTTAGACTCTAAAAAGAATTATCAACCATTTACAGAACTCCCACCCGATTTCGAGGCAGTTTCTAGCGTTCCACCTGATACCTAGATTTATCTTACAAACTGTTAACAGACCATGAATATATCACACCGCCATCGCCATTGATGAGAGTATCACCAAATGATAAACACACGATTCCTCTTCTCCCACTGACCGTTGCAGGTCACAACTTTATGCTACCACCACTAATATTAGGAGCTTCCTTAATATTTAAAGTCTCTCATTTTCTTCTATTAAGTTGTTCATCATTTTTAGTTGCTATCTCAAGTGGGTAGATAAATTACTGAACCCGGATATGCTGCTCAACTATTATGAATTACTTCTAGCTCATGTGCTTCAAGTTTAAGAAACCATGGGGTCTGTAATTTTTAAGCATTTAAAAGTTTTTTCCTAATTAGTCATCTCCTGACTCGGAAATTTTCAACATAAATCCATTTTTCTTCATATCCTTTGATAATATATCTATCAAAACCACCTTCGAAATGCTTATTAGTTGACCAGTATCCTACAGTTAGTTAGTTAGTATCACGTAACTTAATATCAGTATAATCTTCTTAATGGATACATAATCCACTCTACAGAGGCTTAAGCTGTCTCATTTGCTTGTAACATGAGGCCAGTAGAGACATTTTATTCAGGCAAGGTGAGAGGAAGGTAGAGATTAAGATAAAATATTAATTAAAGCATACCACAAACGTAAGAGCCTAACATCACAAAAGAGGGACTTGATTTATTTGACCTGAAGATATGATAAGGGGAGGATGATTTTAGTTTACTAATGTCCGCGGGGCAGAACATGTTGTTTGCTTACGGCTCCTTAAGATGTAACTGGATGTGACTGGCCAATGATACTGACTTTGCTATCCCATGTCAGCTACGTCTCTGACTCATGTATATAACCTTGCATTGTCTTCGTTTCCTACCCAGAAGTTCTATCGCAGGTTAAACAGGGCAGTCTCGTTAATAAAGGTAGTATGGATAAGACAAAAATCAAACAATGAACTGTCACAAGTATATCGAACCATCATATCTTCCCCACTAAATTTTATGGATCTATGCGATATTTAACACTGTGGTTTTTTTAATCTCATTGACTCACAAAGTTATTTTTACTCATTATCAAACCAGGGACTTATTTTCATTAACTTTGTCATTGTAGTTATGCAATAACTGATGTGGTAGCTAATGTGTAGTCCAAGTAATTAGATCTTAGTGATTTATCTACATATGTGTCTGGTGAGTCATGACTCGACTTCACTCACGATTATTTTCGGTTCTACTTCTCACTTTTAGAACTTTCACGATGCACCACCAAAATGAAACGCACAATATTTTCAGGTGCTGACAGTTATTTCTTCCGACAACCTGTTAAATTTATTATCTGGAAAATGCCATTAGGATGAATGTTTATTTCCCTATCAATTCTTGTTGTACACATCTCTGGACTTAACTTGAAGTCGTTTTCGACCATCACTGTTTATCACAACGCAACTGACATGCGTCAACCTTTGAATCGTACATTTGAGTCTCTGAGATACTATTCATAATCTCATATGGAAAACACTACCCCTCTGTTTCTATGACCAGTAAATCTTGTAAAATATCAATAATTGAGGAACTTACTGTGGTAAATGCAGTGGCTTTTGTAACTAATAACCTTGTCACTAAGCTGGTCTGTCTCACGCAACACACTGTTAAATGAGGATGAATGTTGTCATTATTGTAAGCAGAATATAAGTATTTCATTGAAGCTGAACCACATCAGTAACCTATTACAGCAATCATGGTCAAAAATTAATAAGGCTCAAGTTAATGCAGAATTGTTTAAATAGTTGATGTGGATAATAAATCTCTACTTATATGTTTCAGAATTTGTTTGCTGTACTGGGCCCTTAAAAATATTTCTTGAATCAGTACCAGCCAGTCGGATTTATAGTCTTTTTCACTATAATCTGAAACGGCGAAACTGACGGACTAGGCTCCAGAGACAAACATCAAAAAGAATTTCATATCCTATTTTTCTTCATCTACGACCTCATTTTACCTTGTCATTACACTTTGTATCATGGAAAAGAGCAAAGTGGTTTCGAACGGAACGCCCACATAAAGCATAGTTACTGTCGATGATGCAGTTCAACTCGAAAATGTTTGTGATCAATAAAAACGAAGCCCATCCACAAGACAAAACAGCAAATGATACTCAAATCAGTGTTCTCCAATAAACGATAGCTCCGATGTTGTTATCATTATACTGTTAAGCGTGCTACTAAACAAAAATATTCCTTGCAAGCATTTGTGCTATAGAAAATAGGGTTTCCATGAAACTGTCAACTCCAGGGTTTCTTTTAACAACTCCAGCTAGTTGTTTGCCGAACAAAATGAACCGCCTTAACTAGTTGGTGGTCAGGTGGTTCACTGATAAACATCAAAGATTATTCTGAACAGTGAACCGAATCTCCTGCACTCTGAAGATGGCATGCTTTTGACTACATCAACACTGACTAATGTTACCGATTTTGCCACCCAGTCTAGGCTTATCAGGAATGTGAAGTCAGACAGGTATTAAAAGACTAGTGGACTATTTTTAAGTAACCATGATCAGTTCACGGTTACGATAACAGTGAGTGATCCTTAAATATTAAAATGATAAGATTTCTACTGACTGCCTTGGTTATTAAGCAGTAAATCTTTCCGATGACTTAGACATGAAGACTGTCACTCGAAAGTGTCAGTCAGTTTTCTTGATGCTGGCACCAATAGCCTATTAGATAAGTCATCACTTTTCGCTCACAGTCCTAACTGTTTCCAATGGAACAAACCATCAGTCAATAAACCATAAGTCTAGGATATTGGGATGGAAAAGTATATTTGAATTTGAGATAAAGTCGTCATATAGCAATGAGTCTTAACTGAATAGCTGTCGTGGATAGTGAGTTGTATGGCCTGTCGTTAGATGATCTTATGCCAATGCCTGGATAAACGACTTAAGCTCATAGTGTATTCAGTGATGCATATTAGATAAACATGTAAACTGAAGACACTCATAACCATTTACCTTGAGGAATTAACTGCCGACACAGCATCTAATGACATACAAAGTATTCCTGATCCCCAAACTCTGTCATTAAGTTAGTAGATCCTACCAGCGGCAGGATATAACAAAACAAAAAAACCCATGAAATAAAGGTTTTGGAGACCGTTTGTAGTCGTAAGTAGAACCCTTGATGTCGTTGAGTGTAAGACACCACACAAATCACCGTCATACAGAATCATGTTTCTGATTTTTAGACAGTTAACAGGTTCAAAGAAATACCCTGTTTTCTATGACAACGTAAAATAAATTAGGTTCAATGTCAATCCTAGAGGTAGTGTCTAGACACGTATCAACACGACTACAAAGAAAGTACGCCGAGTTGATTTCCGTGTTGAAGAATTTGGTTTTAAGCCAATGTTCGTGGATATCGTTCAAATGATATATAGTAGTGTGAATCAGTCCTCGAGTCGTTTTATGGGAATGTTGCATCAATTCCACCCAACAACAGTTCAGCCATCCCCACAAAAATAGTCACGCATGACAAACCGACAGAATGTCGTCCTGTGTTTATTTGATTGTCATATAACTGTCTGCTACTCTGTTGCCAGTGTTATATCTGTTCTAACTTAACTTCCGGCGACTCAAATTTAACAATGTCAATATGTGTCCAATCCAACTTCAAGGACTTTTAATTGCGATATTTTTCCCACACCACTATTATCAGCTCAATTGTGTCCAATAAGTTGGTTGATTGGTGCTACTATCTGTGTTTGTTAGTTGGAAGACTTATATGCATTTGTATTCTGGCTCCCACCAAAATCATTTGCCCCTCATCATCAAGTACGGAGAGAAGTATAGCTGACGAAGTTAAAGACGAATATTTTTTCCCCAAATGGTGGACATTATATGAGTAAACGAGTTACGATATACTAAAAACTCCTCCTGAAGCTAAGAGGGACATATTCTGGGCGATACGGAGATATAAGGATAGATATGACTGTGACTGGTCATATCCAGCACTACCTATTTCATCTCAATATAGAGTCAACACTTTTCAGTGCTAAACTATGGAACACGGGGCCAATCGCAGGATACATGCATATCAGGTTCTGTGGTCTATCAAAATAGCTGGCGGTAGAAGCAGTGGTGTAAGTCTCCGGTGATTTTTCAAAAGGGAAACTCGATACTTGTTTTAAATCCAGAAGTACCGTGAGATATTATTCTAAACTTCGTTCGTGTATTTCTCTTCTTATTTGTCAACAACATTTATCCATTGAGTTTTGTTATCTTGGAATGGGAATCGCACTTTCTCATTATCGAGGTCCCTGTACCACTCAGTAAGTCAACAGATTATTATTTCTGTCAAGGAAATTATAAGCCTTTAGTTGACTGTCGAAGTCATTAAGGCTAATATAGTTAAATGGCCGGGCTAATCTTGTGGAATGTCATTGAAATGTTTTGAGCTGTTTTGATGCATCTGGATACAAGGGCAATAAATCGGCAGGTCAACATTAGCACTGCATGAATACATTGAACGTTGCGCCATTACAAATTGGTTCGTCACTTGTTGGAAATGGCATTTCGGCTTGTTTCTCGCAGATTTACTCCACTGATTTCCTCAGTAGGTTCTCGTTTTTGTTGGTGCATAATACAAATCTCTAGATACGTCGTGCTAAAATTGGTTCAGCCACAAATTATGTCCCTTCATTTGAAACGGTTCATATGCCTGAGACTGAAGTGACTACTCTGAAAAATAACGGTTTTCGGATAGCTTCAGAAAACTGGAACACTCCAACATGCACGGTTTGTAACTTTACAATTGTTCCAATTGACTTTAGGTTGGTATTTGGGTGGACGTCGGTAGTAGATTTGAGACGGAATCCAATAATGGCGTTGCTCATTTCCTTGAACATATGGCTTTCAAGGGGACTGAAAAAAGGAGTCAACAGTCTTTAGAACTTGAAGTCGAGAATAAAGGTGCTCATTTGAATGCATATACCTCTCGTGAAATGACGGTGTATTATGCAAAATGTTTTGTTGAAGATCTATCATGGGGTATAGTTTATGTTGTTATAGTACATACTCCCTAGCTGTTGAATTGTTATCAGATATATTGAAAAATAGTAAGTTTGAAGACAGTCAGGTTGAACGCGAAAGAGGGGTCATCTTAAGAGAAATGGAGGTATGTTCAATTTTTGTTTGTTATTTAAAATGTAGGAAATTGAAAGTAATTACCAGGAGGTCGTTTTTGATTACTTGCATGCAACTGCTTATCAAGGAACTCCTCTTGGGAGGACGATCCTCGGACCTGTAGAAAATGTCAAGTCTTTAAAAGCCAATGACATGAGAAATTTTATCAAACAGAACTATAAGGCACCACGAATGGTGCTCAGCGCTGCAGGAGGTATTTGATGAATTATTTCAAGCTATTTTTTAGGAGTCGACCACAAGAAACTGTGCGACCTCGCAGAGAAACATTTCGGCGATTTCCAGGCATCTTATCAGGAAGGGGAGGGGGTACCAAGTCTCCAACGCTGCCGTTTTACTGGCTCTGAAATTCGTGACAGAGATGATGCCATGCCATTAGCTCATGCTGCCATAGCGTTCGAGGGTCCAGGTTGGCTAAGCCCAGACACAGTGGCACTGATGGTTGCTAGCAGTCTGCATGGTGCTTGGGATAGAAGCTATGGCGGAGGATTTAATGTTGCCAGTAAACTCGCTTCCAAATTTTTTAAGGAAAATTCGGTACACAGTTTCCAACATTTCTTTACTTGCTACCATGATACTTCTCTGTGGTTAGTGATTTTTCGAATTTAAATATCGCATAAAACCTAATGATGACGTGATTTATGTAGATGAGATACTCAGTGTTAAACGTTAACAATTTGTCGGCGACAAATTTATCGATAATTACTGCAAGATTTCATAATCGCATAAAAAGAGGGAACCAACAGAAACTAAGATAACTGATCGAAGCATTAATCTATGTATCAAGTATTTAACTGAATTTTAGAATCAACCTTCAACTGTTTAGGATAGTTGCAAACTATAGTGTTACCCTAGTTATCTTTTTTATTTCGAGTAATGTTTAGTCAAACACCCTGCTTCAATACACTAATTAGGCTATGCGTTCCAAATATCACTTGCATGACACAGTTATCAAATAAATATCCAATAATATGAATTGTTTTTAAAAGCCTTTTTCACCAACTCATTTATGTTTAATTTAATGAGGCAGTCAATACATATGTTCTTAACGTGCATTGCACTTCGCTCATGCAACCTTGTCCTTTTCATATGCATAAGATGACGTGTGAGCAGGTATCTCATTGCTTGTCCTGAAATTTTTAGGGGAGTTTACTTAACAGCAGATAAAATGGGTTTGGGCGAATCTGTTGGTGAATTTCTCAACGAGTTTATCCGTATGTGCACTCAGGTTACTCAACATGAAATTGACAGGGCAAAGAACCAGTTAAAAACACATCTCCTCTTACAGTTAGACGGCACTACACCTATTTGTGAAGAAATCGGTCGGCATATGTTAGTGTATGGTCGTCGTATACCAATAACTGAACTGCTAGCTAGAATTGATGTAAGTTAAATTAAATATATATTGAATTTTCTTTTAGATATTTTGTTGAAACTGTTTTTTGAATTCTGCTTAGCTCTTGTTTGTCGCTCTTGTTTCTTTCTGTAAAAACTCTGTTCTCAATTCTACACATTGTTTAGCTAATAGCAATGTAAGCATTTTCCTCAAACCACCTTCAGTCACTTTATTTGATACGCGGAGTGAGAAAGTTTTTTAGGACAAATTCACTTGAGGATCCCGTAAAACCTCTATTACGTAATTTTATGAGGAAAGATGTAGATTGAAATTAATGTACTAAGAATCATTTGTTATTAGTTCAATCATTTTGAAATCATCATCAAGTTTGACGCCACTACTTATTCTCTGTGAGCTACATTTATGAATATGTGGGTCACTTTTAGCAAACAAAAAAGAAAAATATAGATTTGCTGATTTAGTATTTCATTTTGATTAATTTCCAGTTGTGGTAGTGAGTTCAAAATATTTTTGATACTTGTATTGTTACGACAAGTTCAGAAATATCTCTTGGTCATAAAATTAATGATGTTAGTTATATTTTCAGTAAAATAGGGCGTTTCACAGTAGTTGATTGGTGCTGTAGTTATTTAAACAGTAAGTCTGTTGCGTAAGGTTAAGATTGGAAGTTGCTCTTAAATTTAAACCGTAATAAGTTCTTTGACAGTTTAACTGTATTATTGGTATTATTATTGTTATTATTAATGGTTTTTATGTAATACGTTTAGTACACTTGGATTCCCGACACAGTATTTTAACAATTTTCTGTTACAAAATCAAGGGCTTATATATATATATATATATATATATACCCGGAATTAAATGAAATTTAATGTAAGAATCTTATTTGTAACGCGTTACTTATACCTTTGTCTTTTTAAACTTGTTTCACTGAATTATACTTCTTGAATATTATCTTCAAATCCTAATCTCCATTAGCAGTAATTCTTCTACTATCTGTACCACTACGGGATTTGAATTGGCAATTGCGTCTCTGTGCTAATGTGGTCTGGCAACATGAACTGGATGTACTTACGTACGAAGTTTTACGTTGTAACTGACTGACTGCAACGTGTTTAAGAACACAGATAAATGTATAAGTTATTCTTCTGAACAGTATATAAAATGATTTTTCAGAATGTTGTTAACTGTAGTACTTTCCGTACACCTTTTTGTCTAGGCTCTCACTGCTGAACATATTAAAGAAACATGCATGAAGTACTTCTTTGATAAATGCCCTGCTGTCGCGTCTATCGGTAACTGGTTTAATGATGTATTTAATTGCATTGTTCAATATTCACATTCATTTTTACTAAGAGGAAAAGTTGTATCCGCTGTTCAACTAATATTATAACTGGTGTATATGCAGAATATTCATTAGCTTGTGCATGCAACTAGGAAGTGAAACTAGTCAACCTTGGTCATTATTTTATCCACTAGCATGATGTCATCTGATTGATTGTCCTTCAACTATTTAAATAAATTGTAGATTACTTTCTTACATAGTTACTTTAGTTTTAAGGACCGCATTGTCAAAAGACGACCAATTTCTTATGTCATAATAGGGTTGTGAAGGTTGTTTAAATGATCGATTCATGATTTCAGTTAGATTTTGTATGGCTCATGGGGGATTGAATTGCATTTAAGAGAGAGTTTAATAAATTAATGAAGCCAAAACAAATATTTCATTATCTTTTTTCGATATACTTTAGTTTACTTGCGGCAGAATCTAAGTATTTTCAGTTTTCGTGTTATATAAACGTGAAAAACAAGTACACATAGGTTGTGTAAATTTACTTGATATTGCATTCTTATATTTATTTTGTAAAAGTAAAAAGATGTGGAAACTAAAATAGTATGCATTTAGCAACTTAATGCAGTCAACTGTAGTTACACCTACATTTTATTAGACTTTCGTAGCATATTCTCACAAGACATGCAATCTTATAGGAGTTTCGAGATACTTTTTCTGTTTTTCCTCATAATCAAGTGTTGTAGTTGTAGGCAGTTGATAAGTTCTACGAGACTCCCCCACTACAGCGAAACATTGAAAAGTTGCTAAAGGTTTAAGTTTAGAAACATCATTATTTTTAAAATAATAAGATTTCATTGGTCTTGAGTAAATAGGCATATTATTTCAAATATGAATCATATATGTCATAGTACATAAGTTTTCATTTGATTTCAATTTTGTCTGTTATTTATTCATGGACTATAATTTCGGATTTAATTCGGAAGTCTCTAAAATAATTGTCCCTCCTTTTTCCCTTACTCCAGGTCCAGTCGAAACTTTGCTGGATTACAACCGTATTCGGGATAAAACTTGGTGGCTTCGTCTGTAGAGAAATTTTAATGTTTCAAATATCAAGTTCTGTAGATGTTACTACCTACAGCCTAATTATACTTACATAGTTTTATGATTTCTATTGTACGATATTATCTTGTGTTTTGGTAGCAGTATTCCCTTCTTTCTAAAATGGGTCGAGACTTACTTATATTGATATACTTAAATTGTGCATTATGTGTATGTCTGTCATCCATAAATCAGTTTCACTGTGCGAGTGCATGTAAGTAATATCATGAATAGGTTGATATACAGTGAAAGATATAATCTAGTGCTTCAAGTACAGGCAGCGGGAAGTGTTTCGAATTATTCACGAAGCTATGAAATATATAGTTTTTGGCAATACAGTTGAACAGTGCATATCTAGTCATAGGATTTAGTACAGTACTGATCTTACTGCGAGTCTATTCCAGAGTCAAAGGTTCATCAAATAAACGCGTATTAGACATATTTTAATTGATTGCACTAATGCAAAATTGAAATTTTTGTTATTTGAGAAACCTGTATTTTTTCGGGTTTATAATCAGTTATAAATTTCAAAGACAGGCAAATTAATGTTCATGGTAATGTTGAATAAAAATTTAGGTTAAAGAATGTATCAAAGTAAAAAATAAACAACTGCGTTTGTCAACTCTAAATAGTCAAATGCTTCAGCATGCAGTTCATTTGCGGACAGTTAAACTATTTAAAAATAAACACTTATGAGCTTTGTAAGTCACTTTCCTCACCGTCACCACTGTATTTGTGTTAAAGCACAACAATCAATCACATTTCCTTTTATCCCCTCTCTTTTTACGATAACGGTCGCCATTCCGGTTTTGAAATATTTATGACAAGCTGTAAAAACTATTTTGGAGTATTTACAAAGAAATAATTGAGTCTTCCTTTCATATCGGAGCATTTAGTTTCTGTCAACTTACTCATAAGTAAAAAAACATTGTCTTCATACAATGTTAATTATTTTTACACTTCAAGGCAATTTTTATCGACAGACTTTCATCCATGTGTCGTAGGCAAAAATCTCATTGTAGAAACTGTGAAATCTAACAAATATAACTAGTTAGTAGGAGGAAGACAGCAGTTATACCTAACACTGAGTTCCTCATCACACAATGTAGTTAAGAAGGCATCGTCCTAGTTATATCAAAAATTTGCAGGAAGATACATTTGACCAAGATGTGTCAAAATATCTTCGTTCTACAGTTATAAGAATTAGGAGTTTACCTTGGTGTATTAGGTACAATTGTATTACTACTTGCTACATTTCGTCAGCAAGTCGATGTAAGTCCTCTGAGTCTTTGTGAAGTTGGAAAAGCTATAGGAAATCTAAAGCGAGGGAGAGCAGCGGTTCCTGACAGGTTTACCCCGGAGATTTTCGAGGATGATGGTCCAGTTTTAGCGCCTAGATTTACCGAGATCCTAGGTAGAATTTGGGAACTGAACGTAATCCCATCTGACTGGTCCCAATCCTTGATTGTCCCAATTTATAAGAAAGGACGAAAGTCCTCTCGTGACAATCACAGGATTATCAGTCTAACTAATATTTCTAAATCGTTAGCTTCAATTATCCTTAGACGCCCAACTAGAGCTCGTGAAGAACAGACTAGAGAAAACCAGGATGGTTTTCGAACTGGACGTGGCTGTATAGACCACCACAACGACAGGTCCTGGAACACAGACGCTCGTATATCCTGGGACCACCGAGTAAGCAATACAGTCGTTAGGGAATGAGTACTAGGTAAGTATAACAGATCAGTTGATGAAGGAGTGAATGTTCATCAGCTGGTGTGGTTGGGACATGTGTTATGAATGCCTAACCACCGACTGCCTCGACTAGCTATGTTTTGTGGTGTAGCAGGTTGTAAGAAACCTAGGGGCGACCAGACCAAAATATGGCACCGATCCAAGAAGTCACTGACGACTGGGCTGAATTATGTTTGTAAGTGTAGACCACCTGATTGGGGTCCGCGCGATGATTGAAATCGATGGTTGGAGCTATTCAAAAGTCAGTCAGTTGCAACGTAGAACTTCGTACGTATGTACATAAGTTCATGTTGCCATACCACAGCACAGAGACGAAAATGTCAAGTCAAATCCCATAGTGATAAAGATAGTAGAGGTATTAATGGTAATGAAGAAGACTAGGGTTCGAAGATATTATTCAAGAAATATAATTCAGTGAGATAAGGTTAGAAAGACAAAGGTAGAGGTGCTGACGAATCCAGAAGATTAGGATTTGAGAGAGCTCAAAGAATGGATGCACCTGCGCCATTGCAAACGATTTTGAGCCATGTCGTTCAAGGTCTCTAACCATTGATGACTTTCGTCTCGCGGACCCCAACCAGGTAGCCTACATCTACCAACATGACTCAGTCCACTTGTCAGTGACTTCATGGATTTCTGCCATGTTTTGGTCTGGCCGCCCCTGACTTTCTTCCAACCTACTCCTACACCACAAAACATAGCTCGTCGAGGCAGTCGGTGGTTAGGTATTCATAACACATGTCCCAACCACCTCAACTGATGAAGTTTCACCACTTCATCTATTGATTTGCCATCCTTACCTATTATTCGTTTCCTAACGACAGCATTGCTTACTTGGTTGTCCCACGATATACGACCAATGCTTCTAAGACATATATGATCGGAAACTAGTAACCTACGAACATCTACTCTTAGCGGCCATGTTTCACAGCCATATAGGAGAACGGAGCGAACTGCTGCGCAGTACACCCGTCCTTTGGTTAGCGAACGGATATCACGCCTACGCCATAAGTGACGCAGGTTGGCAAAAGCCAATCGAGTTTTCTGTATCCGAGCTGAGATTTCGTCAGTCACCAGGCTATCAGCGCTGATGAGACTCCCCAGATAAGTGAAGTGATCAACACGCTCGACAACTTCACTCCCTATCACTAGTTCAGGTGCCGATGCAACCGAGTCTTGAAGCAACATTTTGCATTTCGAAGGGGAAAACCACATCCCGAACATGCTTGCATTGTTGCTTATGGTAGTCAGAAGATTCTGCATTTTGTCAGCTCTTCAATAACATGGCTCGAAATCGTTTGCTGTGGCAGAGGTGCACCCATTCGTTGGCTTCTCGCAAATCGTAATTGTCTGAATTCATCTTCACCTCTATCTTTCTCTTCCTAAGCTTATTTCACTAAATTATACTTGAGTAGTTTCTTCCAACCCTAATCTCTCCGATTACTGCTAATACTTCTACTACTATGCTATTTGAATCAACAGTTGTGTCTCAAGTAATGCGGTATGGCAACATGAACTGGTGTACGTACGTACGAACTTCTACATTGTAGCTGACTAACTGACTTCATTTAAAAAAATAATGTATTTGGTCCATCTCACATACTGGTTTATGCTCATACTTTGTTTCTAATTCATACTAATAGCGTACCGTCCTACTTGCTGAAACTTCCTTTTATGCCTTACATTAACTAATTACAGATTTACTTTGCAAACTAACAGCGGTAAGCTTGAATGATAAAAATAATTCAGCAACTTATTTAAATACTTTCTCAATAAGTCTGTTCCAATTTTAATTCGACTGTACTGTCGCTTTTTATGTTGACCAAACCATTGGCTTTTTTTTGTTTATTAACTAAGCCGTTAGCTGTGTACAAGTGAGTTAAGTTAAATCCTATAGTCACTTATCGGTTAGTTCGAAAATCAGTTCACTGTTTGTTTACAGTTTCTTCAAAATGCCTGTGGTAAATTTCTTATAGGAATCTACACTGTGAGATGACGGTAAAACTATATGTCAACAAAGGAGACGCTGACTATGTAATAAGCTAACTGAATTTCAAAAGTGAAAACTTTTTGTCTTAAATCTTAAAGTTAATGCGGTCATCATAATAAAAGAATTTTGTATTCTATCGCAAGACATTTGTTTAAACAGAGCTTTCGAGTTCCAAATCTAAACTAAATTGTTTGAATGAACACTACTATGAGTAAAGTATAAAACAGAGCTACGAATGTATGGCATTTGATAACTTGCTTAGACTGGCTGGTTAGGGTTTACGAGACAGCCTTCTCTCAAATTCTAATCTGAATTCCTCATGGACTTTTTTCGCTTAAATTTATTTCACTGGGATATACTTCTCGAATCACATATTCGATTCTTATTCTTTTCCATTACCACCAATACTGCTACTACTATGGGATTTGAACTGACAATTCCATTTCCCTGCTAATGTGGTGTGACAACTTGGACTGATGTACGTACGCACCAAGTTATATGTTGTAGCTGACTGACTGAACCGTTGTTTAAGGAAAAATGAGCGTATATTACTTGTAATCGAAGGTAAACACTGTTCAGATATATTCAGTAATATTTTAAACACTGTTACAAATTAAGTAATAAACCTGCATAAATATAAAGCATTGAATTATCAGAGGTTAAAATGATTACTTTGAGAATAATATTAGCGTAAAGAAAAATTCAGTAACAAAGTAAAGCTTAATGTACTTGATCTTCAGTTGCGCTTTATGTGATTGGTACCGATGGTGTGTTACTACTCAGTCCGGAGTATGTGGAGCGGAGTTGGAGTCAGCAGCCTATTATTTGGAATCTACTTGCTGTTACAAATACGTAGCTGCCGCACAAGATTTATAGAATGAAATTTTTTACCTAGTTGATTCTATCCCCAACAGAATGATCAGTAGTTTAAAAATGAAAAGTCTAGGACATAATTTTTTGAAGTAATAATGTTCATCAAAATAAGTTTATGGTACTTTATCGTTGTAGTAAGTTGCGAATAAAAGGACCTATGCACGGAAAGTTGTTAGTAGTTATCACTATTATTGTGCTGCGATATAGACGGGTTTATGTTTCTGTTTTCTAGAGAATATTCTATGTGCTAAAAAAGCCATTAATATTCACCGAATATTGCAGTGGAGTTCTGTAGAAAAATTTAAGTAATTGTAGATGTTCAAAATGGTAGTAATCGGTATATTATTGTAATTAGAAGGCGAATATGATTACTCCGTTGAATTCCAAGCAGATAGAAACAGCCTGTGTTTCCTCATTTAACGAGCAGGTATAAAATTCGTGCTTTTTCTTATAGTTGTAAGTTATTTTCCGACCTAACAAAAATGCTTATATTTGTTTCGTTGTATGATATTTTAATTGTAGATACTGGTCTGATTTTACTTTCAATAAACTTGCCATTCACATTTTAGTTAAGCATTCACTGAGTGTTTACACAATATCAAGTTTGGAACATGAACTAAATGTTCTAGCTTAGATCTTGTGTAAAATAATAGATGTGCATTAATTAGTCTCAAAATAAAAGTTAAATGTCCACAAAGCTTCAATAATTATTCAATCGATATTGGTTTGTGATGACAACTAATTACAAAATAATGATCTTCATAAACTTATTTATATGAATGGGATTTATTCATTTCAAGTTATACTGGTGGATAGAAATTAGTTTTCGAAATAACTGTCACTTCTTCAATATGATACATATCAACAATTTTTTATTACCAAAATATATTGGAAACTATTTACACTACCATTGTTCGTCCTATTATGTTCACTTATTTTCCATATACTCTGATTATCCCCTCTTCGTTAACTATAAATAAGTCTTTCGTAAATATAGACCAATAAGATTTTCAAGCCAACGAGCATATGAAATCAGTTGGCCAATGAAAAGACAGCCATATTTTTCTACATTTTGAAATGTTGAAAAAGTTTCACTGTTTATATTTTTAAAATTTTACTAACCATGTTTGTAGATATGACAAGGTTAGATTTGCACACAAATAACTTTAAACTGTTCAGGTTGATTGCATTTTTAATTTTAATCGCATTACCTTCTCTATTGAAAGATCATTAGATATATTATTATATCATCAAAGATATAATACAACTTTTTTCAAATTTAACTAAAATGGATACTTTGAATAGCAATTGCAGTGAATTGCAGACAATCAATTCTACAAATTCTTCATTTAAGATGATTTTATTTGTCAATATAAAATGTTTTGCAATTATTATTCAGTTAATTGGGATACCATTAAATTTGTCTGTACTGCATGGACTATTCAATGTGAAATTAGGATCACGTTTAACAACACTACTATTATGTAACCAGTGTGTATTTGATTGTCTTATTTGTACATTTGCTTTATTGAAAATAGTGAAATCTGAACGTTGGTATACAGGTTATATTATTATTGATAGTATACTATGTTATTTGTGGTTTAGTCATACATTATTTTGGCTGGTTGTATTATTAAGTTTGAGTAATATGATGTGTACAGCCTTCGATCGGTTAGGAGCTGTTGTCTATAGTCGTACATATCAATCACGTCAAAATATTTACATAATATTATCATATACAAGCATTTCAATTTATTCATTGATATTAATTGCCATCAACCCTCTATTATTACAATATCGTGATCAAAAATGTTATGATACTACACTATATGATAAAAACTGGATATATATATTAATAAAAGTGGATTCTATACTATGGCCATGTCTTACTTATTTATTCCCGTGTATTTTAACTGTCAGTGTATATGGCAAAGTTATAGCAGTGTTGAGAAGTCCAACAATTTGTCATCAATCTAATAATGATAGTTGTAGTGCTGCCAATGATAAAATCAATATAGACAATTGTAGCAATAACAGTTGGACACGTAACATATCCAGTCATAAATTGACTATATCCTATACTAAACAGAAACGACATCGTAAAATTGCTCAATCTTTAACAATAGCTACATGTATTATGCAAGCAATATTTTTAATTACTCATTCATATGATAGAATTTATTACTTTCTTAGTATACATCGATGGATACTTTATCAAATCGACTGTACAACTCATCTAATTGGTTTATGGCTTGTAACATTAAACAGTTGCATTAATCCAAGTACGCTTATATTTATTGTACGTCCATTACAAATCTATCTTATTCAAACAATTAATCAATGCTGTTGTAAATACTTGAAACGATGTGCAAAGATATGCAAAGATCAAATTATCCAAGTGAACAACAGTCTGAGACGTGTTTAAACAAGGCAGAATTTGGAAATAGGTCAAATCGAATAAAATAACAATCAAGTATCATGTTTATAAAAAATCTATGATGGGGAAAAAACAATTTTTCTAAAAGGTATTTAGATTTAGAGTGGCGTTTTTCAAGTCATGCAATGTTAGCTGTCTGTTGGTGAACATTAGGAGTGAGACAATAATCAAGGAAATCAAATATCTTTTTCAAACCAAACAATCGATTGTTACATTTTTCTAATTTCAATATTTAAATAAATGTGTATGTGGTATCGTTGAAGTTTTATTACGAAGGACAGTGACGTGGACATAATAATTATTATTTCTTTTATACTTACGTACTTACGCCTGTTACCCCCAATGGAGCATAGGCCGCCCACCAGTTTTCTCCAACCAACTCTGTCCTCGGCTTCCTTTTCCACTTCTGTCCAATGTTTGTTCATTCCTCTCATATCTTTCTCTATTTCTCGGCGTAATGTATTCTTTGGCCTTCCTCTTTTCCTTTTGCCTTGAGGGTTCCATGTGAGGGCTTGTCTCGTGACGCAGTTAGGTGCTTTTCGTAGTGTATGTCCTATCCACTTTGACCGCTTCTTCCTGATTTCCTCCTCCACTGGAATCTGGTTTGTTCTCTCCCACAGTACGTTGTTGCTGATTGTGTCTGGCCAACGAATACGAAGTATTTTGCGTAGACAACTGTTAATAAACACTTGTATCTTCTGGATGATGGCTTTCGTAGGTCTCCAAGTTTCCGCTCCATACAGTAGAATTGTCTTCACATTTGTATTGAAAATCCTGATTTTAGTTTTGGTTGAAAGTTGTTTGGAGTTCCAGATATTTTTCAACTATAGAAATGCAGCCCTTGCTTTGCCGATTCGCTCCCTCACATCTGCATCGGATCCACCTTGGTTGTCGATGATGCTGCCCAGATATGTAAAGGTGTCAACGTCCTCCAAGGCATCTCCATCAAGAGTGATTTGGTTGGTGCATGTTGTGTTACATCGGAGAATTTTGCTTTTTCCTTTATGTATGTTGAGACCTACTGCTGCTACACTGGTCGTCTTCTCTTGCATTTGTTGTTGAGTGTGCGATAGAAGAAACATGAAACAATTTGTCAAATAGAAACTATATCACAATTTTAAAACCCAGTACCTAAGAAATGACAAAGAATGAATCCACCTGCTTAATTGCGATCGATCGTGGGGTTTATCATCGTTTCCAATCACTGGTAATGGTGATTGTTAGAACCACAACTAAGTATTCTGCATCTACCAATACGAATCAATCCAACAGTCAATGATTTAAAGGACTAATGTTAGATCTTAGTTTGGATAGCCCTAAATTTCCTCCAGTCGAATCCCGCTCATGAAAACATCACTTGTAGAAGTAAGCCGTGTGTAAATATATGTTATACATGTCCTAACTAACTCAATTATTATAGATTCACTATCTTATCAATTTGTTTGCCATCGTTAACAGGTACTTTATGTTTAAACAAAGTAGTAAGACTTTTTTAATCCAAGGGTTTTAGGTTTAACTGAACTAGATAGTTCGTGAACATCATTTCAATTTGAAAATAGTTTTCAACGCTCATTAATAACAGTTTGTAGGATCATGTTAATGGTAAAACCGCTAATAAGATTATATGACTGAAGCTGAAAATGCAGAGCCCTCGGTTCTCACTACTTATAAGCGTCAAATTCATCGTTCATAGTGATAACAGATAAGTGATAATTATGCTCTGGATCATTTAGTGATATTGAATCAAATCTCCTGGAGATTAATAGTTCCTCGAAACTCGAAAACGTATCTTGTTTGTGGAGGTGTAATAAACCTGAAACCTTGCTTTGCGCTTTCATGAAGATTCCCCATATTATTTATTAGTATTGCTTTATTGGCATATCATATAATATGGAAATATTTGAATCATTAAACATGAAATTTTTTCTGTTTATTTGAATACAGGAGTTTTATGTGAATGTTTTTTTTTTCAGAAATAAACAAAATAATTCTTCATTTGCCATAGAACAGTTACAGTTTATGAATAAAGAAGTTAAATTCTGTTTTCACTTTAACTTGTTTTTATATAAATATTACAAAACATCTTTGATTACTAGTAAAGTATTCATATCAAATAATTCTTATTTATGTTATAACAAGAATAGTAAGTAGGCAAAATATGATAGGCTGTATGTTATTGAAGTATATCTGGACGAAATACCAAAGATTCTATGAATTCTAACTTAAATAGTTTTACCACCGAATTAGTATTTCTTCTGCTGCAGTCAAATGGTTGTTTATTTTGTATAGCTTAGTGTATGATGTGAAAAGATGAATACGATTTTAATAAAGCCAACTAAATCCTTATTTAAAGATGACTGGATAAAATCGACAGAACTCTCAGTTTTATCCTACATTATACTTGTTAACAAATGTTATATGCAATCTTGAAATATCTGTTATTTTTCGTACTAGAATCGACTCAGTCATTTCATGTGAGAGATGCTATCACTGATAAGCTGAATATGTAATTTAATTCAAAAAACAAGTAAACTTATTGACTACGTAAACAACAAAAGTTCATCAAATTCTTGATGAAAAAAGAGTAGTGACTATTGACATGAAATAAAATATGCATTTTTGAAATTTTATATTCAACTTTCCTGTCAATAGCTATATACGCATGATCACATGAAAGCATTTCGAGAAGGAGAGCAGGCTCTCATCACTCTTGGCCATACCAGGGCATTTGGAAGCGACTATATGCTAGACAAACATTAGACACGATTATTTTACTTTTCCATTGAAAGGTTTACTACATTTTCTTTCTAGGTACAAAGGTCAAATCAGGATTATTCTATGGCAATAGCCTGTGAAACAAGAACTAAAAGCAGTATTCCCTGGTTGTTAATGATTTTGAACCCGATGAAGATATCCACGATATGTTCATTAACCTGTAAGTGTCTAGTAACGATACATGTGAATGCTTGACTTCCTCTTAGATACAATTTTGGAGAGAAGTTTAAAAAGCCTTGTGAATGTCCTTCTCTCCGTTCTTCTTATGAAGCGCAAATACAAATAAGCTGGTAAATATTCTTGGAAGTAACGTCAGAAGAGTAATATTTAACTTTTGATTGGTTGAGGAAACATGTACTATTGTACACTGAAAAAATTTAGGAGTCAAAGAAGCTCTTTTCTAGCTCTATATTAATTCTTCTATCAACTTTACTTAAAATCGCATCTCCTTCGAATTCGAATACGATTGAAGATAAGTTTTTTTCCTAACAGTCTATTTTTAAATTCAAAAAATAGGTAACTGTTGAGCATATGTATATTGTTAAGTGTAAAAAACTATATAGATAGAAAGATTATATCTAAAATGCCTTTAACACAGTCATGAAACATTAGATGATCGTTTAGCAAACTATTCTTAATTTCCTGAATACAAATAATAAAATGTTCCAAAAAAAGAAAGTTCGTAATAGTTACTATTTGAATAATAGTTGCGTAAAAAGAAGAACAAATATCATAGTAGAATAACAAGAATTCTTATATTATTAGTTTTGAGATTCTTCTTAGCTTCTTACAACTTGAAACCATAATATTTATTAATCATTAAACCGAAATAAGTGTACATAATTTATATCAGAAATATCTGAAATAACTTTAGTGAAAATATGGAGATAGAATAAAGAAACCATAATATGGAAGAATTGAAATTGTTTAAACGTTCGCTTATTTATAGATTAATCTGATGAATTTGTTAGGAAAGCACAGAAACAGAATTCTTTTTTGCCAAAACAGAAAATCGATAACATACTATTCTTAAATATCCGTAGCAAAATTTTCTGTAACTAAAGCTGTCATTATGTGCATATGTAAATGCAAACTAGCTTGATGATAGACTGACAGAATTAATGATAAGTTTAAAATAATACAGTATGAATTATTTTAAAGTTAGCGTGTCTCACTAAATATTATTTATCGACTACTTAGATCGTTCTGTGTATTCTGTTTTCTTTTCTAATTGTCTGAAAAGTTTATTCTAGAAGCATGAAACCTTATAATTGCTTATGGCAACAATAAATCCCAGTATCACAGGTTCCCGTTGCTTTATATAGAACCTGAAATAAAAAAAAAACAATTGTTACTCTCAAAGAAACTTAGTTTATTTAAGTGTTTGTATGTGTTGTTAATATTGTTGTTGCAGTTACAAATTTTATTTCAGCTACTGCTTCATTATTTTCGAAAATTATCTATTCACCTTACTGATACCTAGAATATTTTGAAAGAAAAAAATTTTTTCAAAAGTTCATGAAAATGAAATGTATAACTGTTTGTATCCTAAATGATAATATTAATAATAATTGAACGTTGAATTTCAATCTAATATATTACACCTGATTTAATTTTATTCATCGTACATTGAATTATGTAAATACTTTTGTTTTGAATAATATATCAAATACTATTAGACGCAATATTTATTGACAATAAAATTATTTTAACATATTAAATTCACATTTTCAAGGCTTAGAGAAATGATTTACTTACAAAAAATATTTCAAGAACTAATAAGCAAGAACAAAAATATTTGTCATGTTTGTATTGCATCAAGGCAGAAATGAATAAAAAATATCAGTCATTTAGTCATATTTATTTTTATCTTTGATAAAATTTATTTATAAATTGACAGTTGAATATTTTGTTTGTTAAGCCATAGCTTTATTTTCTTCATATAGAAATTTATGTACTCAATCTGTGTTAGCTTATGAGTTTATCTCTTTAAAATCTATTTGATTGGGTTTTTGAATAATAAAATTATCAATCAGTTATTTCATTATCTTTTTATAATAATAATAATAATAATTTTGACATCGAAAACAATTTCTGTGAATTGTGAATAAAAAAGAAGATCAAACGATTGTTATAGATGTTAGTGCCAATGAAATCTGTTCATTTTTTGTTTAGTGACAAAAACAAAGTGAATTTTTTTAAATTTGATCATATTTATTTATTAAATGATTTTGTTCACTTGATAATTTACTTTTTCTAGCCGATTTTTTTTATCGTTATTTCAAAAAATAAACAAAAAACATGTGAAGTCTTTTCAAAAAAAATAAATTATGATAGTTGGTATAATGAAGAAGTTATTGTACATGTACAACTTCCTACTTGTTAATAGAAGAAAATATTTTCTGTTTAAACAATAAGTTTGTTTAACAACTGAGAATATGAATAAAAACTAAAATGTTATACGTATTATCGTTACCCAACGAACAAAAATCTTCAGTAGTGTGTTGGGACTTAGGTTTTGGTGAAATCATGATCAATAATCCCTATGTATGACATGGTAGTCATAGTTATTAATGAACAGGTTAAATTATTGCAAACCCATAAGAATCTCAACAATATTCATTATGATACTTCAGTAACAAAAATTTGTACAAGAATTATGTTGCATCAATATGATAAAAAGTTTTGCAGAAAGAGAAATTACCGAAAAGCAAATGGCTATGTTTCTGATAAATTTTTATCGCTAACATACTTACTTCAGACTGGAATGAGGCAACAAGAGGTATTTTGCCGTACTACAGTGACTCTGTGATAGTATGCTTGGTTTAGGTTATATATATATTCGTTCAGCAATGTTTAATAGTCTATTCTTATTCTAAGAAGTTGTGACGTCAATAACCAAAATGTTTAAAAACAAACACCTTGGTTCTTTGGAGTAGTCTTTGTTTCTTCATCTTCTTAAGTCGGCCTGAGAAAGAGAGAATAAAGATGCAACTATGTATCGAATACATTTACACAAACCGTGAGACAAATGTACTTGTACATATACGCACATATATCATGGGAAAGCGAAAAATCTGTATACACAGAAAGTTTGTTTGCATAAATATAAGGATATAAAAAAAATATCTTAATTTCTTAATAAAAATGTATGTATAAGCGAGTCGCAAAACAGATTGCATTATTTTTGTTTTTAGTGTAATAAAAATTAAAATGCAACAAATAAGCTGTATAACATGGGAAACCCAAGGAAATTAATAGGTTGGCTAAACGTTCTATATACGGTAGTTATTTAGGTGTTCTGAGAACCTGATGGTTCTTCCAAAATGGATCGTTTTAGGCCAATTATCAGATACTAGTGAAGTTTTCTTGTCGTTGTTGAGTATTACAGGTAAGGTCGTAATCTCGGAGGTTGTATCGCTCGCCCTTTTATTTGGAAAATTGATGAACAGATTACTATCTAAGTAAGTCTCTCTCAGCTGATTGATGCTGAAGTTATCTTCGGTCCCGTTCCTATCAGTGGTGTAGTACTTGAGTTCGTGCTGAAGAACTTTATAGAGTCCTTTATATGGAAAGCCGATGGGTTGGCATATGAAATTATGAAGTACCAAAAATTGTGTAATTAACCGTAAGGCAAGTTGGACGAAGACATCGGTTGGTTGTGTAAAACAGTTGACTCACTTCAAGAGATAAAAGTATTTAATTCTAGTTAGAGTTCTACTTAATTAAGATGCACATGGTCAAAACGGGCGTTAAAAATTGTGCAAGAGTTTGAAAGCATTTAATGTATCCAAAAACAACTAATTTCTGACAGCTTATACAAAAATTTCCCCACTTCCTCACGTCTTTATTCACACCAGACCAGAAAAATCGTTCTACTATGAGCTTGATGATTATTCGTGAATTTGGATGAGTCAGTTTCTGCGATGCATTAAAGACGATGTGAAGTTAATTTTTCGGCACAAGTGAACGATCTCTGCTGGTATATGCGTTCCACATAATAATGTTTCCTTACGCTTCCTCATCTGTTTGGCCTGCAATTTCAGGGTTGTCTACGATGATTCGTTCTGTAGATCAATACCTTTATTTAAGCTGCGTGAGTCTGAGAATGTCGATCCCTTCAAATCATTTAAGAAATCGGTACAGAAAAAAGCATCAGCAACTACATTGTTTTTCTCAGAAACATGTACAACTCAATTTAACTGCGAAATGTAGTCCAGTAAAACTAATCAAGTTGTGATCAATACCGAAGACTTAAAAAAACTATGTATTTTCGGGCTTTATTTACCATTACAGTTACTATTTCGAAGACTGATATATCCTAACTATATTGAAATGAAGATTTTGATGACCTCACTTCTTGTTCTCAATAGAAGTGTTATCAGTAAAAGTGGTAATAACTCCCTGACATTCAGTAATCAAAACTGGAACATGTAAAGAAATGAATTGACAATGGTTAGCGGAGTAATTTTCTTTAGGCTGAATGAATACTCTGAAGATGAGGCTGGATGAAGAATAAAACAGCGATAATTTTTTTTAATAGAATATCAACATTTTAATAATATTTACACGATTATTCCATGGTAATTACTACCAATCTAATAATAGAAATAGTTGTAGGTTTTATCAGTCACTCTTAATAAACATATATTCATCTAAATAGTTAACCTTATTATTATTACTATTTGTTAATAGTTTTATTAGTATTTCAATCTGATATTGTATTGTTGATTTCTTAGTTCACTTTGAATTTATAGACTTTATGATCAATAAATTGCAAGATACACTATCATTATTTTCATCTCTGTAATTATTTTTTTTAAATCTAATACTCCTACAGTTCCAATCAGTATTGGAATTTTTTGGTAATGGGTAAACCGAATGATTATTTATGATAATTTTGTATTTCCCTCAATGTACCTGTTAGTATGTCGAATTTTTACAAAATCAAATACACTATCAACACATAATGTTCACTTTGCATAATTCAAAATTAATCAGGTAGATGTTTATTTTTCATGGTACATTATTATTTTAATGCATGACGTCATAATGCTTTCGACATATGATTAATAAAATATAGGTGTATTCGACAGGTTTTGTTTTGACTTTACGTGTACTTTTGTTCCTTTCTCTCTCTCTCTCTCTCACTCTCTCGCTTCTTTGAGATTATTTACTTGTTAATATATTCATTCTTGTAGTCGACATATCAGTAACACTATTTGATGTGTTAAAATAGACATCGGTAACGGAGAGAGTCGCGTAATTTAGAAAGAAGAAAGAGTTTTGTTTTGAATACATTGAATATAAATATACTGTAAATCAGTGTAGTACTATGAAGTTATTTCGTAGTTGTTGAGTTAATTAATCAGTTATACACTGATATTGTACAGACTTGTAGCTCAGATGAATATTATCAATGGTGCCGTGTTAGTTAGTTTGAACAATTTAATCGTTAAATAAGTCACTGACGTTCTTGACAATAATATTAGCGCCTACTGCAAGCGATGGTAAATTCTAGAATTATTTCATAAGCGCTAAAATCACTCCATTCTTAACTAGTTGTTGTTTGAAGTTTGCCATTTTCACGTTATATATGTATATTAGATGTGCACCGGTGAAGCTACTGTGCTTACTGTAATCTGCTAATTCAGCGATACAGTTAATTAATAGTTTTGAAAATAATTAAGTATTATAAATGTTACGTACGGATTTGCCTTTGACGATGATAATTATAGCACGCAGTCGTATCTACGATAAAATTCGAGAGAGCAGTTCTTCACTATTGATTAACCATACTTTATGCAATACGTTACAAGCGTAGTCTATGATATGAAGACCAAATCTGTCAGTATTTCTTTCAAGGACAAGTTTAAGCATCTTCACTTGGTATAGTGGTTACAAGTAAATGATAGATTTTTATCTTAATAGTTACTATCTGAATTATATATACATATTTTATGCATTTTAACAAAAAACCGTTAGAAATATAATGTATATATATAACGGTGTTACTTAGTAACTGTTCGGACAAATTGGCAAATAACACAAAAAAACAGTTTCAGATGTTTTTCTTGAACGATCAATGACACAAAAATGTACTCTTTGTTTAAGATTTAAGATAACGATGAATTCTACGAGAGGCTTCAGTCAATCGTCGAGAAGTGCAACATAAAGGACCTGACCGTTTTGATGGGAGACCTAAATGCCAAGGTTGGATTGAATTACCCAGGACATTATGACATCACGGGACGACGAGAATTGTGAGAAAAGAACGAAAAGGTTGAGAGATTCACAAATGTATGTGCCGTCGACAAAATGGTTATAGGTGACACTATATTACCACACAAACGGATACACAAAGCTGCATGTGTTTCATCGGATCACACTACACGGAATTAAATCGACAATATCCGCATCAGTAAAAGGTTCGGAAGGATGATGGAAGACGCGAGAACAAGGAGAGGAGTTGGCATAGCTTCAGATCATCACTTGCTGGTCATCAAGATGAAACTGAAACTCAAGAAGCACTGGAAAATGGAGTGGACAACATCGTAAAAGTTTTATACAGCCTTTCTTCGGGATATTAACTAACTCAAGGAATTCAAGATGGCCTTCAGCAGCAGGTTGCAGGTCTTCCAAGACCTACTCAGTGGAGAGAATACGACGATTGTGAGCAACTGGAAAGGGATCAAGGAGGAAATCGCTTCAACATGTCATGAGGTTCTGGACCACAAGAAGCACCATCACAAGGCATGGATCATTGTCGATGCAGTGGATATGATTCAAGAAAGGAGGAATAAGCACCATCACAAGGCATGGATCATTGTCGATGCACTGGATATGATTCAAGAAAGGAGGAATAAAGAGAAAGCAATTAATGTCAGCCGAACGAGAGCAGAGAGAGCCGAGGCACAGGGTGAATACATAGAAGTGAACATGCAAGTGAAGAGGAGCATCAGAGCCGACAAACGTAAATATGTGGAAGATCTAGCAATGACGGTGGAAAATGATGCAAAGGAAGGAACTTGTATGAGACAACAAAGAACCTTGCCCGAAAATATCGTAAACCAAAACGACCAGGAAAAAACAAGGAAGGCAAAGTGATCAAAGATATTCAAGAACAACGAAACAGGTGGAGCGGAAACTTGGAAAACTACCAAAGTCATCATCCAGAAGACACAAGTGTTTATTAACAGTTGTCTACGCAAAATACTTCGGATTCGTTGACCAGACAACATCAGCAACAACCTACTGTTGAAAAGAACAAACCAGATTTCAATGGAGGAAGAAATCAGGATGAAGCGCTGGAAATTGATTGGCCACAAATTGAGGAAAGCACCCAACTGAGTCACAATACAAACCCTCACTTGGAACAACCACCAAGGTCAAAGGAAAGGAGGAAGGCCAAAGAACACATTACGCTGAGAATTGGAGACAGACATGAAATGAGTGAACAGCAATTCGACAGAACCTGAAAAGAAGATCCATAACAGAGTAGGTTGGTGAATGCTGATCGGCAACCTATGCTCCGTACAGGTTAAAAAGCGTTGATATGTGAAACATCAGATGAATAAGAATCAATACGCTAAATGGTAATACTGACATATTTTCTGTGTCTGTTATTTAACGAGATATCCGTATTTGATGCTATGAAAAAAGGCTTGGTATCTTTGTTGCATTTTACCCTAAATAAATTATAAGGCTATGATTTTTAAACATCGATTCAATTCCCTTATCCATCTCTTTTGTTAATTTAAGACCGTAGAACATCAATTTTTCAATAATATGCTGGAATGAAGCTTTAAGACAACTTTTTGTCTCAAAATCACACAATATATTATGCTAACCTCCATTATGTTGATCATCCGATGATAGGATGTATAGAATGTTTTACAAATATTATCATCATTAAACTCTACCATTTTACTTTCATAATAAAAATAACACAAACATTTGAGTTGAAAAAATGTTTATTTTCAAAAAAGTAAAATCTAATGTCATTAAGATAACAACAGTAGTTTCCATACACCATTTGTGTTTTATACGTTTTTGAGAACCTAGTTAACACATATGCTAATTACATTCTGCAATGTGCTGTTATTTTCCACTTTTGCAACTACATTTCTTGTATTTTGTACAAGTGATTTTGTTTTCTTGTTATATATATATTAAACACTGCATTTAACTTGTTCATCTGTTTTGATTAGAAATGAATTAACTGAAGAAACATTAGAGACAAAATGTTGATAATTAATAAGATCACTCTTAATGTCTAGATAAAGTTTTAGCTATTTTCGTGCTAGAATTTAATTAACTGTTATTTAAAACTATGTTTTTAATCGCACCACCATTTGTGTTAATAGTAAAACAAATCTGAAGATTTGCATTATCATTTTCTATCTATAATGCTTTGATTTTTCGAACAGATACTGGATAGAAAAGTGCACTTTAACTGACTTATATGGAGTTTAATGCTATAAGTTGAGGAAAACTTCGATAGGTTTTCTATGTCACAAATTAACAAAGATTTTTAATTAATGGAAATACAACTTGATTGTATTAGGCGAGAACAAATACTAAACAGATGAAAACTGGGTAGTTTTTCGGCTATGATTGTAGTTAGGATATCAATCATAAAGCTTGCATCTTACAAGAAAGTCAAAACTAGCTGTCAATGCTTACATGAACTGACGAGATGTTTTGGTTTGATTGTTCTATAATTCTTTTTCAGAAATACTCTGATACAAACTGATAGTTTAGGCCAGTCGTAACACATATGTTAGTCGCCTCAAGAGATTAAAGTTAACAGTAAATGTCTTCAGGTTTGCTAGTATACCATCAGTTAAAAACTATAAATTTCACTAAGTTTGCCGGTTTAGTTTACACAACCCACAACCTGACTACTTATAATTTTCTGTGATAGTTTTTATTCCTTCTCAGTACTGTTAACTTGGAGACAGTTTTTGTTTACTATGGAAATATTTGTTTAACTTCCTCAGCTACATTTAAGTGAAATCAAATATGAATATTTACACAAGATCAACCAAATTCCATTCAATAAATCAATACACAACATTTACTTGTGATGAAAACTTACAAATAAATTTGGTGATTTATTTGTCTAAAGAACTGATGATCGAAATAGGAATGAAGTTAAAATAGTGATGTTTTAGTTATTCATAATGTGATATATTTTGTTGTTCATTCTATTCGTGAAAATTTACTTTCTTATTATCGTCAAAGTAGTTTTGTACGCAGTAAATGACACATAGTTCATAGCAAAACATAATAAGTGTTATTCAATGGTTAATTTGTAAACGCTATTATGTAATCAAATAGTATACTCATTCTAGTACAGCATACTAATAAACATAACACCAATATATAATTAAATTATATCTTTGTTTTGGGAAATTTTAGTAAATCAATAACAACTAAATGAAATAATAATACAATCGACGAGGTATTACATTTGACAAAAATATACACAGCATATATTATTGGAAGAGTTAAAAAATATCTATAATCTTTAACATTTCAGGGAATTGCAATACAAAACAGAACCACTGATAATCATAAAACCTCCACTCCTGATGATTATTGATACTTTCTTAAGATCATTCAATCATCCATCATTCAGCCTACATGCATCATATAATACATAGTCAAAATCTGATGGTCAGTTTTATTCACTATCAGTTGTTAAATGTTTATACAATACGAACGAACGAAAATAATCAAGAGTAGACGACACAGATATAAATTTTGTGTGAGAATAAAATTTATCATTGATATCATTTTAAGAGAAAAAGAACTATTAGTTCTGGTTTGTTGTTTGTTAGTGAAAAATGTTAGATAAATTTCACACCATACTAATGCAAAAAAGTAATTTAATGTGTTTTAATTATAGTTTTGAAGTTAACTTTTATTTGAGTATCTACACTATCACATACAATAAAATATTCGATTTATTCATTTTGGAATGATTTTGATTAATCAATATTGATTTCTGTACATCCAGCTGACCAGTCCTAAACAGGATGAAATGTACATCATGGATTAAACTCCTAGCCGAATTCCACCTATTCCATTTTTTATGTGTAACGCAAACTAAATTGATTATCATATGCTTGTACTGACTGAAATTTATTAACCAATATCTGATTTTACTTATCTGATATCTGATCCAATTTTTTGTACAATATGTATGAACTAAATCATTTAATCCGATTAGTGAGTTATCGATAACAATGATCACTTCATTTTTACAGTAGTAAATAGCAGTAATCCAACTCTTGTATTGTATATAATCGACTCGTGTATTTGTATATGATCATACTTTCTCAACTTTAAATTGCTTAGTCTTTGTAAAAATGATGTGTTTTGTCGGGTTGAAAAGGTTAAACGTAACATTATTTTAGAACCGCAAATCAGTCAATATAAGATACAATTTGTGGTAGCTGATTAGATTCACTAAGAAGTTTTAGATCATAGCACAGAAATGTTTTTGTTAAGATGAGTGAATCATTCAAGCAGATTTTTCAAAGCATTAATCGCTAAACCTGTTTGAATAAAGTTCTCATCTTCTAGGATAGTAATTTTGCATTGCTAACTAATACGACTAATATTCTTGTTGGTATTATCTTAATAATATATAAATTCCTTTATATCTGTCTATAAAGCAAATAAATGAGCTTATGTCGATAAGGTTTTGAGTTAAAATTATGACTGATAAAGTTAAAATTAGAATGAACACCTACTAGAATATACTACTTGGTGTTGAATTTTTTCGTTTATGTATTTGATAAGTATTTGTTTGCGAAAATGATTTAAATGAAACGACTACAGGAAGCAAGTTATTTAACTCGTTTCAGAATCTGGCTGAATTAATTTTGATTTCATTGTTCTATATAACAGGTTGGACTTCTGTAGGTAGATTAAAGTTCATCATAAAGATTTTTTTATTGATATGCTCATCAATTGATATGCTTGAAACTATTACGAGTTCACCTTACTCGGTAAACAGAACGATGGGTAATGACTCAGTGACACCATAGACTATTCTAACCGTTTGTCTTATGCCCTGCTAACTAGATCAAGAAATCTTGATAAAGCGTAGAGAATGTATTCTATAAGCACCCAGAAAATACGAGGTATCTAAGCACACGAATTAAGCTTATTTATACAGTGATAGAAACGCCGTCGGGAGAGCCACAAAATAGCATACTAATATAATCCATCAACTCATGACAGTCAAGGATTTTCCGATGGGGAAATGTAACCTGAAGGTCAGTAAAGCCAAGATAATGGGACTTAAATTTTAGAACTCAATGATGGGTTGTGGAAAAGATACAACTGAAGTCATGCTCTGTAGAAACTTTAATCAAAAGTAATCTGTAAAATAAGAGTACCAGATTAGCGGTTTGTGGAAAATTTACAAGAAATTTGATTTTTTTTTCTTACCCCAACTTCTTCCTTTCATGCTGAGATTAAAAGGTAGTTCTGGTTGTACACGATAATGGTACATACTATTCTGTTGTTTTAAAACATAATCAAGTTGAATATTTTTAATTCATTTTATACTTACACCAAGTAACCCAGTCATCATATTGGAATTTTTGTTGATTACATCGTTTGACAGAGACACTGAATGCTTTATAGAAAGAACTAACCGATGTTAGTATCAAAGGAAAAGATTATTTAGGGCTTCATAATTACTTAAGGGACTAAAACATTCATATAACTGCTTCAAAAAACACTAACAGAAGAATATCACCTCACAGTTCTAATCAGTTTTGATTAAATGTGACTGATAGACTATAACTGATAAATGACAAACTATCATCCACAGTCGAAGTTCACTTAGAAAAGCACTGAATCTATATTTAAAAATTTATCGTCTTGAGTTTAAGTGTAACATAGATTTTTGATAATTCCTTTTTTCATTTCCATATCGCTGACAAGAAATACTTACGAAGGTTACTTCGAACAAAATTAATGTTTGGATGTATTGTAATATATACCATAACTATGTTAAAAAGAGGGAACTAATATTTAACAGCAATCAAATTGGTTTAGCATTGATGTAATCAGCTAATACTAATCAAGTCAATAAATTTACGGGTATCATTAAAAAGTAGAATAATTTCCTCAACAAATAAACATAGTTCAATCTGAACGAGTCGATTATTTTTTTTAATGTTAATGGCTAGGAATACATGTTGCTTGTCTATTCAAAAAGGTCAAATACACAGATTTATTTTTACTACTGTTGATGTGTATCATAAATTAATTTGTTTGCTAAGCTCTAAGAGATTCTCTTCTACAGATGATAAGCTAATTATTTATTGATTAAGAGGAAATATATATTGATCGTGTCTGATGTCTTCACGATAACCATTCGGAATAACTAGTCAATATTATAAAACAGAATTACAAACTAGATAACAAATATGGCTAATTAACATACTAGTAGAATTTCCAAACAATTAGTGATAACTAATAGGACAGTAAAATAAGGTATGCTTATTTGCCAAATCGCTTTGAAGTATAAAAAATAGTATATTATACTGTGATTCACTGTTAATCAATGGCCTTAAAATCATAGAGATTCATTTGAAGTTTAACTTAGAGCCAATTTGTGAAGCTTATTTCTACTCAAATCCAATGACTATGTTAATTACTAACAGAAAACTGTGTAATAATAAGTAAGTCTTATGTTTTCTATCATATTATTTGGGTTAGTAGGGTATGTTCTGAATTTTATAGCTGAAAATCTTAGAACAACGTACTTTTTTTCTATTCATGTACTTACTTGATGATAATTTGAGTTTTATGCTAGTCATTTTCATACATATATTCATTTATAAATTATTAATATGTTATTTTTTTTTTTGAGTATTTACAGTTACTATAGTTATAAGATTTTGTATTCTCATAGCAATTAAAGAAATAGAGTCGGAAATTTCATAAATCACGCATTTATATACTGAGTGATTTACTAAAAACTTTTATCCATCTCAACAAATTCATGGTTGCAAGTTTGAAAAAATATGGCTATTTTATGATCTAACTGGTAGGTATGTCTGAGAATCTACTTCTTCTTTAGGTCACATTATTTGAACTATTTCTGTAAATGAGCAAATGTACTATTTAAATTACTATACTCTTCGGAACTGTTTAAATGAGATTTATTTACTGTATTTACTTGGTGAGATTTTGATTATAATCCCTAATATCTTCTAATTATTTCAGCTCGATAAAGTATAGGATTTAACTGTTCAATAGACTGTTTTATGAAACTTTAGGCCAGGTGACTATTAGTGAATGGAATTATCACTGAAACGTTGTTTTTCATAGAAAGTATGAAAAGCTCAAGAATTTTTACTTTGTTGTTTCAAACCTATCAACATTATTCTCACAGATCCTTATGACAAACTCAACTATCCCCATATTTAATCTGCAGTTATCATATTATCATACTGGTAATAGTTGTAAATTACGTCAAGTGAAAAAGATTTCTACTTAGTTTAATTCGATAAAAGTCTACAATTACCGAAAAAGCAGTTGCCACTTGTTTTGAAATTACTTAAAAAGGCAACCCGATTCCTGTATTTACTACATTCCACTTCTACAGAGTAACTTTTTGCATGATTCTATACGGATTGTTCTCTCTATAAAAACATTTTTCAAATATCTGCTATAATCTAGATTTTTTTAATTATTCTGCCTTAATGAATCTACTTAACGACCATTATGACCAGATGCCACTGTTATTATCATTTAAATTTTAACCGACTTTTCTTTTTAAAGGAATCAGAATTCTGTTTTCCCAAATATAAGTGAAACATATGTCATGGAAATTAGTTTCATAGTAGTTCGTAGTTTTCATTGTTTGCATGAATTCGGTAAATAAAACAATAAACAGAATGCTATTTCTATTTGATTTCAACATGAGTCAAGATTAGAACAAAAAACGTTCAAATGAATCTAATCAGTTTGATAAAAGCTATGTGTTGTCACGCATTTATATATATATATATATATATATATATATATATATATATATATATATATATATATATATATATATATATATATATATATATACTAGTAGTTATGTTATACTCTATCTATTTTTCGCCTAAACTAAAGTAAATAAAAGGATGGCAACTCAGGGGATCAATAACACCACACTTACTAGAAGCTCTAAAGATATCTTGGATCTCCTGCGAGACCATGAGTGGCAACTAATGTAAACTTCAAAACAAGTATGAAATGGTGGTTCTTGGTTCTCAGTTATTTTCCGATTATTATTTATTCATGATATAAACTTCTTAAAATCATACAGAATTTTAAAAAATTTACCTAAAGAAGAGAATTATGTAAAGAGATGTTTAAATAATTAAATTTCAGCATTTATATAGTTACTCATTGAAATCATGAATCGATGAATGTTAGACCACCATCAGAAACCTGGAAGCACCTGGAAGCCTTCACATCCTGGTATGGGACTCATCAGCATTGCGCATCTATGACTCCTGAACCCCTTGGGGTTTGAACCTAGAACCTCCGGTCTTGCACACTAACGCATTACCTTTTGACCACTGAGGATTACAGGAGCGTAGTGTCATGCACTGATCCAAGTTGGACAATAATAACACCGTTGGACGCCAGCTCAGTGGTTGGAGTCAAACGTTTTCGCGCGAAACCGAAGTTCCTGGCTGTGAGTCTTGCTCATGCGGTTGTATATGAGCACTGCTGATGAGTCCTATACTAGAACAAAACAACCGTCTAGTCTTGCAGATTTACCATGTTGATCTAACATTGGAGATTTCAACGAAACTCAACAGTCTTTACTATTCTTTACTAACATGCATTACTGTTACCGATTCCATGTTACGAGTGTAGAAACGTCAACAGACTATTAGTATAGTTAAATACTTCAAAATTTTCATTTTTCAAGCAATAAATTTTGTTATATATTGATCTTATCCTGAGCATTTAAGTTGTTCTTAGTATAAGATATTTCCGCAATATCCTTTAGGGAAATGTATGTGAATCAGGTGATCAAGTGTTTCCTCTTGAAAACCGTTATTCTTTGATTTATTCAATGGACTATTTTTATTAGTTGATCTTAATTTCCTTAACTTTGGTATTGCTTTACTTAAGCGTTGACATGCAATATACCGAAATTTATCTGAAACCTATAGACATTTCGCAAGATAGTTACATATTATTTGTTTTTTAATATTTGTTGTTTAATATTTGATTCAGCTCTTTTCCAGAGTACAATACTCCTAAATAGTTATTTGATGTTTCTATTTCCTCCTTTAATTTATTATGGTTATTCTTCGTACGATTCTTATCATCACTGAATGAGTTTATTTTAATGATTGTCCTGTATTAATTGATACGTAACATACCATATTTTTTCTAGTCTAAAAATATGGGGAATACTTAAGATACATCGATTAAATATCTACATATCAAAAGTTTTGTAATCCTATATTCAACTTTGTTTGTAATGACGTCAATCTATAAGCTCAATGAAAAATGACACTAAATCCGGATAAACAGAAATAAGTGTAGAGTAATTCTTTTAATAATAACAATTATGATAATAATAGTGTAGATGATATACTGAGTGCCGATTAATGTACGCAGTTTTGAGACATACTGTTCATATGAGAGGTAGTGATATTAGCTGGGAAATAGATCAGGGATCGGACATAAAGTATACTACCTGGACCATTAAGACTCCGCTCAAAGTTATAACCATATCTTGAAGAAATTTACAATTTAAGGACGTGCGATTGACTATCTGGACTGAAATAAGTAGACATACAGAATGATATGAATCATCCACAATTATTCTGAAACAACAGGATGCTAAAAGACATTTTCCAATCATAGAAATTATACACTTATATATAAAATACTTAGCTCAAGAATTAATGTGATTAAAATTTAGTCAAAAATCAAATGGCTGTAGGCCTCAGACAGCTATTTCATAAAACATTTCAAGGTCAATTTGTTAAAAATTTTCCGCAGCTTTATTAGGCTCGATAATAAATACTATCGGAGACACGTCTAATACGAAATTGATCTAAGAAATAGGTCTATCGAACAGTTTTTAAACAACAGAAATTCAACAATGACGGCTCTATGGGAGTGAGGTAAGAGAGACTGAGTTTAGTCATCTGGTAAGGATGAACCTCTGTACAACTCATTTTCACTTCCTTCAGAAGAATGTATAGACAACGTGTTAAAGTCCTCTGTATATAACTGATCTGTTTATTGGAGTAACTATGACTCTCTTAAGGTAGCCAAATGCCTCGTCATATGAGGGGCGGATTGCCGAATGCCTGAGCTGGCCTCGGGTTAAGCAATGTGCTGCCTTTGGGAGGGTTGTGGTGGTGGCTACCTCTTCGTGGTCCCGCTAGGCAACGTGGCGGTGGATACATCGCTGCGGCTAAAGTCGCTCCGAACGCTGGGGGTTCCGATCCTTAAGCGTAGGAAAATTCCCGAAAAGGGACGTAGTAGGATGATCGAGGGCGACCCTGGACCCTATGTTCGGGGAAGCAGCCGCAGACATCCTGTACTACTAACGCCGACCCTATGTGGTTGTCCCTTACATGCTTCACTCGATGTTGTGTGTGAACTGGCGTCGAGGCCCCTTAAACAAGGGTCTCAAGTTGGGTTCCGGTGCTTTAGTGCTGTAAAAGGCATTGAACACCAATGATGTCTGCACACTTCTGTGGGATGAGCCCTGCTTGGCTGAGCGCTTGCGTTTGGTCGAGTTCATGGCATCTTCCTCATGGAAGGGTGTACGTTCTAGCTGACCTTGTGGGACAAACTCGATCTCTAGCCTAATGCGGGGTAAGATGGGCCTCGATCGATTGTATCAACGCAAGGCAGTTGGAGGCCAGACGGTTGGAATGGCTGCTGGTTAGTGCACTGCTTGGGTGGCTCGGTAACCTGCTACGGGGTGCCTTGTCCGGAAGGATAAGCCCGCCTTGTCGCCCTCGCCGATTGGGGATTGTGGGCTGTGGTTTGGTTGGTGGGATTTCTTGATTCATAAGTGCCCGTGCAGGGGCTACTGCTCGTGTGCGTGCTTTTTGGATGTCCGATGTGTCTGCAGACCAAACCGGACAACATGTATGTACCCGAAAGGGGCAGGGGTCAGTACTGTTGGCAACAGTGAGTATCCTTGCGCTGTATATCAACGCAGCGATGTGCATGTGCAGCGGGCATGTTGGTTGACCATGAATATTATTTTCTCTTAACTAGTACAATTATTTTATATCCATAGTTCACATCGCAATCAAAATTGATGACTGTGGATTTATGCTACTGATTTGATTATCAACAGTATATATTGTTACCTAACAAAAATAACCATCAACAGGTTCAGCTTACTAAATATAAGAGTAATTTTAAGGAATTCAAACTTTTTGGTCCATCACATATGTCTAAAAGATGGGGTATGTTTTCCTTCAGTCGAAAATAGTTCATGTATCCATTATTATTGTTTAATCAGGAAATAGTTCGAATTTACTACCAAAAACTGTATTGAAGTATTCATGTTGTTAGTTTTCACAAGCGTTTAAATGGCGTTCACAGAAAAAGAGACAGATGTCTGAGAGTAATCACTCGATATTTTTGTATTTATTTGTTAAAATATGGTCTCATGATGATTCAGCAAACTGCTTCGTTTGTAATAACTACTTATTTGGAATATCCGATTGAGTAGGAAGTCGAATTCCTGACGTTTACCAACTTAATGTCATTTGTTTCTTGAGAGAATAGAAATTCTAAGCCACTTAACTTGAGATTCAATAGGATTAATGTATTGCAAAGTTTTGTTATAGCAGTGTTACCTAGATTAATGATGATAAATTCATCACTGAACACTCACAATAATTAGAGTAAGAATCAATAGGATATTGTTGATCCATAAAAGGTCTATTCAAATCATATTTAAAGTGTTATCAGTAAACTTAATCCATGTAATACATTACATAAATATTTCATTGTTCTTGATCATTGACATAACTGTTAAAATACATTGTGAATCGACAACAACTAGCCACAACCCCATTAATATTGCCACTGTTTGGGGATGAAAGACATAAAATATTCAGAATTTTATATACTACGACTAGACAATTTCGAAAACCTGGTCACACTACTAATAGTAGATGCAGCTATATACATAAATTTCTGTGACTAGATTACAGTGACTTCAATGTATTATTCTTTGTTGAAAACTGTTCAGAATTTATCAATAAATGAAGTTTCTGTTTCTGGTAAATAATCGATTTCGGTACATTATATTCCGTGCTTGAAAAAGATAGGCATGATGGTTTCAGTTTTAAGTGTTGATGCATAAAATCGGATTTTATTAATTCATTATATTATACCATGGTTGACTTCATGAAATCAACATTTAATGTTTTTATTGTAAAATGGATGAATTGCGTGTGTGAGCTATTTTCTAAAATCTACTGACCATTGAAAACATATTAAATTTTGTGAATAAAGTCATATCAGCCTTACAACATGACTTTTTACTATTTACAGTTACTAGTTGTTTTTTCTATCATTTACTAATATATAATAACATTTATTTAAGGTGTGAAATAGTAATCATAATCTTAATGGAATGAATCAATTTTTTATCTAGTGTCAAAAGTGTCTTTTTTTTCTCACCCTTTCTATACACTTTACTCAATCAATTTACTCTGGGAATGAATGTTCAAATTGTATATTTGTATTTGAAAAGCTTTTTTTAAAAATGACTTTTTTTTCTAGTTCATTAAATGAACTAAACACTTAAATTTATTATCACTTCTTTGATTGATAATCAAAAAGTGTTCAATGTCTCATCCTGTTTAATAATAACTTGAAGATGTTTTTTTTTCTCGAATCAATAAATAATCGCCTACTTATGAAATTTAATATTACTTATGAATAAGATATTTTCCCGGTTTTCTCTTTTTTTTCTGAATAGTTAGGTTACCATGCTAAAACTTTATGCATGTTGATTCTGAAATTGAGTAGACAACCATTGAAGAGGATATTAATCTTTTTTGAATATAGGTAAAAGAAAGTAGAAATTTTAGTAATCTAACTAGTGAATAAGTATTCTATTCTTCAATTAGATACCCATACACATCCCGCTGGTTTGATTATTTTAAAATAAAATTGACTCTATTGGTAACTTCATGTTGTTGTTTTTTAATAAAAAAAAATAAACTTTGATGATGACTAGAGTCAGTTTTATTACTAACTAATCTTCATTTATCAGTCTGTTTAGGGCGCATTATGAGTTAAAATATTCCTAATATGTTTATGAATAAACAAAATACCACTGTGAAATACCTTTTTATATTCATTCATTCCTCTATTTAATTACTCATATCCGGCAGTTTTATCGTCTAACAAATAGGTCAGAAAATAACGCTGTTTAAATTTCTCTCGGTAAAACCTAATTATTCAAAAGTGTATGAACTAAGAAAGGGTTTTTTGATAACTACTTACTACTTGTCAAATTCAAGAAGTGAGAACTATTTATTACAGTGAAAAGTATTCTATGATCTAATCAGTAATGTCTTTCATGATTCATCTTCAGAGTTTGGGAATAAAAGATGATCAAATAATCAAATAGGATGACTTTTAGAAGTGTAAGTTGATTTAAGTTTTGAAAATATTTTCCAGTACAAACCAATTTTGATTGAATAAATGTCGACTATCAGAATTTTAATATCCTACTTAAGAGATATTCAGTAAATTTCCTGTTCTACTTCATACCGGTTCAGCTGTTGTGAGTCTTCAGTGAAAATTATTCATCAGTCAATATAACCAACACAATCTGGAATACTTGATTTATTAAATGAAGTCATTTATAAACTAGTACCATTACAATAGGTCAATGCATGACGTTGTCAGTAATTTACATAGTAGCTAAAACTATAGTACAAATATCAATTTCCATTTTAGATTACATATAGAATGTGAATTATGGAAAGTTTAATCGATACACAGTCATGTCAGTTCTTTTATTGGTGATGCCTGACTAATTGATTGATTGATTGATTACATCCATAAATTAATTTAGAATACATAACCACTTTGCAGATTGTTTAAATTTTTACAGTGTGTAATCTTGAAGATTTAATCACATACAACATTGAAAAACTTTAAATGGCATGAAACAAACTGTTAGATAAAACAATTCACCAGTTTAGTATGTTTTGACCAATGTCAAATTTTCCGTTGAACTTTTTTGTTTTCATTCGTTATAAATGTGATGTATTTGGAAGTAATATGAGAACAGCCAGTAGTAAGTGTCTTTCAGAGTTAAGGTATAAAGGTCTCTGAAAATAAATTATAATCATCTCGTGAACTCTAACAATGGATTTGATATGTTTTGATAGGGTTCATACCAAATTCGATTCAATACCAAACTCAGTAACTTTTGTCATGAGCTGATATCATCTATGGAGCAACTCTTTCATTTGAGGTCAACATTCATCATTGTTGCATATGCATAACCTTACACTGGAGCAAGTTCAACACCTTAAGCTTTTTTGGTGAGTATATTGTAGAACCAGTAGAACTTTCGGGGCTACTGCCGGTCCGAAGCCTGGATAAAGGAGGAAGGTTGGGCATGGGGTTGGCCACCCCATCCCGTCAAAAACTAACTTGCCAAAAAACGCTAACCATATTGTATCTTGACCAATCAAATAGAATAAATGGGTTCATATTTCCTGTCCCTAGTGTGAATTGGTGTCACTGATGAGTTAGTATCTGTCCATTGGGTTTTTTGTACCCAGAGGATGACGCTATCTAAATGGAACCACAAAGAAACTCATCACGAAGTTTTTTACAAGCGGGCATACAAATAACATGAAGATCTCACGTATCAGATACATATAAGGAATCCTCAAATTAAGGTGTAACAACTGTTTCAAATGTTCTCCGTCTTATTTCAGTTCAATATGGAGAAGAACTTCAAATGGATTATTTTTTTCACTTACAGTATCGTACTTCTGATGTTAACTGGTTCAAAAAACTAGTCGGATATAAATTTTCAATAACTGTCAGTATTGTTAGATACACGAATTTCATAATAACATCCATTGACAGATTTAGTAAAGGAAACCTTATAGAGAATTAAAAATATGTTTTAAACTGGACTGCAAATTTTTTCTTCCTAGAAAATCCTAAGTCAACATTTGATTTTGTTTTAAATTCAATATGTTTAGTCGATTTTTTGAAACGGCGTATCAATCAGATGAATTCAAATTTATTGAAGTAAAATCATACTTGATATATAGTTTGATTTCAACCATTTCCTACACCCATCCCCCGATCCTAATTGAAAACTTATCAATCTCTACTCATTCATGACAAATTCTATACATCATTTTTATGATTTATTTACTCAAAGATGTATCTACATATACATAAATATGTCTGTGTATAGATTTGTTGTTAAATTTTAATAAAATTTCAAAGCAAATAAAAAAAAGTGGGAAGTAACAAGTTGACATATGTATATCTGTTTATCTTTATATGCTTTTACATAGAGAATTGAACTATTCTAATCACTAAATAACTTTACATTCATTTCTAGCGTACGTTATTCGCCTGTGGCTATATATATATATATATATATATATATATATATATATATATATATATATATATTCAGATTTTCGAATAGCATTATCTCACTTTAAATAATGATGATAATGTCGATGATAATCAGTGGAAAAAAAACTGACAAGAACACCACATAAAAAATAAAAATGGTCATTTCTGCCTAAATATTATATATGAACCTCAGCATAGTTTGTTATATCTTTAAATTACGCCAAATAACAAATCAATTTAGTTTTCTTTCAATCTATGAAATTTGATTGACATATCAAATTCAATATGTTCATGTATATGTTTGTATAAGTAAGTAAGCTGTTCGAGTTATACGAACAAAAATTTTGAACAGCTGTATAGTAGACAAATAGATAGGCGTCAAATTTCTAACCCTACTTGTAAATGACTACTGACCATTTTGGCCTCAGGGTCTGATCTATTTCTTTCTCTCCCTATATTATCTATGTTAGTTTAGAAGGAAGTATTTTAATTTTAACTTAGTTAAAGGCGTTAAAAAGCACATGTTATTATTGCTGTTATGTAGATCGACCACCAACAATACATAAGTAACATTAGTTTGAAATAGGTTGGATAAGAAGTGGTAGGTTATTTCCTTGATTCATGTTATTACCCTCACCTCACTATTCCTTATGTCAGTATGTACATGTTCACACAAAATAGATGACGATAACAAGAAAGCATAACAAATAAGTCACTTAGTTGAAAAGAACAATGACAAAATTTCTGGTAGACCAGACGATAAATGTATGCCTTCTTATATGCCTATATATATATATGTACATATATACAGTTGATTCTGATCTTTCAGAAGAAGAACACAAAAATAACAATGATAAAATAACATAACAAACAAGAACAATCCTAACTGACAAAACTCTACCCTCAATAGCAGAAAGAAGAAAAATGAATGAAACTTTGATTGACTGGATCTTGTTATTCCTTTCATTTTTCTAGTTATTGTAAAGACCAGTGTTGTTGTTTTTTGATACACAGAAAATTTTGATGAAATTGTAAAACAAAACAAAAAAAACAAACTAACATCGGAAACGGTGAGCAAAATTCATAGAAGATCAGGAAATAACTTTACACAATTGCGTGTATTTGCATTGAATTATTGGTTTTAATATGTGTGTTTTTTTTCAATAAAATAAAACAACAACATTGTCAAGTATGACCAATTTATGTCCATGTAATTTAGTGAGGTAATATAGAAGAATGATGAATGGCATACTCGAGTAGAGGAAACAACAATTACTCGGAGTGGATGGATATTTTTATTATAATAATCTTAATTTAATTCTGATATTATTATTGTTTACGAAGATAAAACAACATAACAAATTTTTAAAATTATGTGTCAGTAGTTAATATATTGTATGAGAAAGACTAGTTGAAGTTATTTACGAGAAACAAATAACTATAAGCTTTTTCTTTCAATATTCTGTATCAGTTTGTTCAGTGGAACTTACATAGAGATAGTAAATTGCTCGTTTGTCTTATTTTTCTGCAGGTAATCCGAACAAATAACCAACTAAAATATTTTTAAAACTATACCAGGAATACCTCTAGGTTTACTGCCAACTAAAGAGGGACGGTTGAGCATAAGGTTGGAAATGGCACCTAGTAAAAAAGGACCTTGCTAGAAAAACGCTTACGAGCGAAAGCCAAGTGAACCTAATCAATTCTGTTGTGGAAGTTGGAAGGTTTTCACATAGAAGAGTTATGATGTCTCATAGTCTCTGATGGTTATAAGAATGACTCTCCTTCCGACGACCACAGCCATAGTAGATATAAAGGCATTCAAATAGCCACAGAAACCACAACATGAGATTCGGCTTCGCCAGGAATAAATAAGACTTACTGAACACAATTTGGATGGATCAAAATAATCTTCATTCTGATCATAGGGGAGAAGATTCCCCACACAAGGAGTTTCACTGATAGTAGGGATATTTGATCCAGGATCAAAACAAATAAAGAAAAAAGAAATAACAGTCAATACTCTTCGGTTTATGCAACTATCAGTGACAGAAACGATGATCAAGATCAATTTTATGGGAGGCTGCAACCCGTCTCAGAGAAGTGCACAGAAAGCACCTGACCATAGCGATTGAGAACCTCAAAGCTAAAGTTGGTATGAGCACATCGTGGTCCTGGCAGGAAAGAATAAGGATGATGAGATGCTGACAGATCTCTGTAGCTTTATTCACGCATTTTTTGGAGGTTGTATTTTATTTCCCAAATTCAAACACGAAGCTATAGGGGTTTTATCAGATCACTCTGCCGAGAACCAAATCGATCACATCTGCATAAATAAAAATTTGGTGTGATCTGTGGAAGACGTATAAACAAGAAGAGAAAAAATATAATTTCAGATTACCAGCTGGTAGTAACCATGGTGAAAAAAAGGGAGTTAGTCAAGACCATGGAAAAAACTTGACAAAAAGTGGAAAATGGAGCCCAGAACAGAGGTGGTTGTAGGTCAATCTTTAGGGGCCTGTGTTTCATAAGGAGTCACAGTTTTAAATGAGTTAATTTGAGAATATTTTTCGAATTAAATGAATGGTCAGATGTCCTTAGAGAACCATTTGACCTTAATATTCGTAGTAATGGTAGATTGAAGAAGCAATATACAGAAATTTTAACATAATGTATAATTCTTGTCACATAAAGAGGTAAGAGAAAATATAAACGATTGGAAATATGTTTTTGCTTGATTATGAATTAAACTAGGAGGATACAACTAGCTTGTACTTTAGGATCCCTTCTCAATTTAAATGCGATTAATTTCTGTTCCACCTAAGTAATAGTTACAGTTATATTTTCCTTTCGGCATTCTAATGCAGAAATATTAAACAGTTTTATCGTGAATATAAAGCAATATAGCTATATATTCACATTTTTTTTTTATTCATCTATTCGACTACATTAATAATCAACGAAATAAAATCTAGTTATACAATTAAAGATAAAAATAAACTAGTATAACATGCTTATGGCATTTAATGATTTTAATTAAGAGCAAAAAAGGAAATGAAAGAATCGAATACAACAGTTTCACTGATAGAAACTTTGTCATATCTCTCTTATTTATTCATTCATCTATGCATGATAATAATTATGAAGAGGATATTTAAAGTGTAAAAATAACAAGAGGAAAACAAACCTTCAGGGTATATAGTTTAACTTTCATACAATCAAATTTATTACGAAACTTTCCTTTTGCTATTTCATATTTTTATTCTTTATACTATTATATATGTGTAATCTGAAGTGACTATATGATTGAGATGAGGGTTAGTTAATTAAACATTTCAGCACATCATTAACATTGATGAATTAGACATTGTCATTATTAGTTAGAATATAATGATGTATTCATTGTAAATCTAATTGATAGGTTTTGTGTAGAAGATATTAAGATTCATTCATTAGCATGAAAATAAATCTTTTATTATTATGACATAATCATGAATGTTACCGAAATTTTCAAGGTCGAAAAAAATGGATTAATTTCATTTTTGGTACTGGTCATGCAATGTTGTCAGCCTAAACAATCGCATACTCAAAAAATGTACTGTCTCTGTCAAGAGTTAAACAGTACATTTGAAATCCAATTATGCACTGATTTTTAATCTAAACAAATGTAACTAACAATTACGAAATATGAATTCAAGTTTAATATTGAACTATTAAACCTTGATCATTTAACCAAGTAGCATGTCAGTAGTAAGTCCAACAACAACAACAACTACCCTTCAAAGAATGAAGGATGAAGCAATGTTTATAAAGCTCCAAAACAGTATTTATCATGTCTAAAAGTCTTAAAGACAGTTCTGGTATGAATGGGAAACAAACATAAAACTGTAATTAAAAGTTGTGCACGACATAATGTTAATGAAGATTTATCATTGTTTTAATAAGAATTAAGAAACGAAATCCAATGTATGGAATTATAGATTTAATATTGTAGTTTCATGAAATACTTATTAGTTGGCTAAGAACAATTCGTATTTGAATATATCAAGTTATCACTGAAGATATAACTTTTTATATGATAAACATTTGATTGTTAAGGAAAGATTAAGTTTCCCATTCGATGAAATAGTTCATGTGTATTGACAATGTCCCGTGTAAAATTGCCTAAAACTACTACTTAAACTCTTCGATCGAATTTTCAAGTAAATAATAACTACAGACTAAATATAGTTCTTTTTTTTAGCTAAAAATTAACAGAGTTAAATTCGATTAATCTCGACAGTTCATTAAGATATGAATAGGTAGAATGAGAAAGATATATATATATATATATATATATATATATATATCAATGAGTATAATATCTAGTCTCAATCACATTGAATAAGCATTCATAACATTGTAGACATATCTCACTGCATATAATATTAGTATTAATAAACAAAACTGTCTATTTTTTATCCAATAATAACTGATAGTGAAAATGAGAAATTAGGTAACATGTCTTACTCAATTTAGAAACTTGTATCTCATATTTAATTAAACTCACATAAATAGCCTATGAATATATATATATATATATATATATATATATATATATACAGAGAGAGAGAGAGAGATATTATGATATAGATGGACATTTCAGGATCGAAAACTAGAAAGAAATCCATTCATCTTTGTTCAATCAATGATACACCGTGTAATCAACTAACAAAGAATTAGGGAGATGAATAAATATAAAAAACCCATCAAACTCATCAGTACAAAAGAATGAAAATCTTTGATCATATTCCCTTAGGAAATTGGTTAAATACAAACTGATATTCTTAGTCGTGTGATATTTTCTCATTGTTTTCATATCATTTTCGTTTTCACTTTCTTTTTTTAGCATAAAAATATCAATTAGTTATAAAAATATTTCCTAAAACAGTTTACTTTACAAAGAATTTTAAGATTCTTTCAATTTATTTAATATAATGGCATAATACTATCAATTCTCTAAAGAGTTTATTCGTTAGTATTAGCGTTCACAAAATCGATATTGACTAACGACCCTTAATGAGTTTATTTAATTTACTCAGGCTAATTATATTTTCTGTTTATGAGAGTAATTATTATTTTGAATGAATAAAACAATGATAAAATAATCAGAGAGAGTCTTCTTTTATTTTTAGTTGAGTAACGTATATACTAGAAGACAACCTTTTAAGTTACAAGTATAAAATAATCTCAAAAAATTCGAATCTTCCTTATTTTTTAACATTCTTAGGGAAATATAGCACTAAAAATCAATCATTTTTACTCAACCGATATTTCATGTTAAATCAATCAATCAGCAGCAACGTAGAACTTCGTACGTAAGTACATCAGTTCATGTTGCCATACCACATCAGCACAGAGATGTATTTGTCAATTCAAGTCCAATAGTAGAAGAGGTTGTAAAAGTATTAGATGTAATCGGAGAGGTTAGGATTAGAAGATATTATTCAAGAAGTAGAATCTAGTGAAATCAACTAAAAAAGAAAAAGATAAAGGTGATAAGGAATTAAGAAGTTTAGGATTTGAGAGAACACAAAAAATGAATGCACCTGTGTAAACGATTTTGAGACATATTGTTCAAGATCCCTAACCATCGATTACTATCACCTCGCGAACCCCAACCAGGTAATCGACACCTACCGATATGACTCAGTCCACTTGTCAGTGACTTTATGGATTTTTGCCATGTTTTGGTCTGGCCGCCCCTAGCTTTATTCCAACCTACTCCTACATTGCAGAGCATAGCTCTACGAGGCAGTCGGTGGTTAGGCATACGTAACACATGTCTCACCTACCTAAACGGATGAAGTTTCAATACTTTATCTATTGATTTGCTATCATTATCTAGTAGCCGTTCCCCAACAACTGCATTGCTTACTCGATAGTCCCAAGATAAACGATCAATGCTTCGGAGACACCTATGGTCGAAAACCAGTAACCTATGAATATCCTCTACTCTTACTGACCATGTTTCACAGCCCTATAGTAGGACGTAGCGAACTGCTGCGCAGTAGACTCGTCCTTTGGTTAACAAGCGGATATCTCGCCTGCGCCATATGTGACGCAGGTTGGCAAAAGCCAATCGAGCCTTCTGTATCCTAGCTGAAACTTCCTCAGTCACCAGGGCATCAGCACTGATGAGACTCCCTAAATAAGTCAAGCGGTCAACATGCTCAACTGCTTCTTTCCCTATCACTAGCTCAGGTGCCGATACAAGCCAATGCTGAAGCAACATTTTGCATCTCGACAGGGAGAATCGCATCCCCAACATGTTTGCATTGTTGCTTATGGTAGTCAGGAAACACCGTATTTTGTCAGCGTCTTCACCAAGTAGAACTACTTCATGTTGAATAGCGTGTTTAAATTCTGTATTATTATTATTATTATTATCATTGTCATACGATAATCAAATGTTGTCTTTTGTTATTTTCATGACATATTAATCAGTTAAGTATTGTTAACCTAATTCTGTATTCACAGTTCATTTGTATTATCCTTATTTATTATTAATGATATTAATATTGAACACCATCTGATCATAAACTTGATATTCATTCACTTTGTTAATCCATATAATGTTATTATTATTATTATTATTTTAATTCAGTTTTATGGAATAATAAGATCATCTCTGTTCATTGATAAATTGCCTGAGATTTTATTCAACCGACTTGTCATTTTCCATAGTTAGATGCTTGTTTTTTTTCTATACTACTCAGTTTTAATACACATTCTTTAATTTCAGGAACGTAAATGAATGAAAAAAATCCTTACCACTATTTGTCTTACTTTCACCTAGATTATAACAAACAACAATTTATAATAAACGAGTTAATTGTCACGCAGTTAAAAAAAACACAAACGGAAATAATCCTTTCTTATAAAATGAAATATTATTTGTCTCTTTGTTTCTTCATAATTCCATTATACACTGTGTATAGGCGACAAATAACAACATATGTTATTGAATATAATTATATATATATATATATATCATTCTCATTGTGTAGCATACTTTTCACTAGATATTTGCTATTATTATTATTATTATTATTATTCAAACATTACATTTCATTTAGATCCCTTATCAGGTGTTAATTTAAATACAGACTATCAAATACATTTACATATTGAAATCATCTACAATGTCACTTGTAAAGAATCATTTCCATATTTTCGAGGTTATCGCTTATCAAGAAGATATGGATGAGAACAAATAAATCGGTCATTATTTCTAGTGTACGATGAAATTTAGATAATTTTATAATGTGCAAAAAATAAAAGAGATTGTTCTGTCACGAAATGTAATTTTGAGAATGGTTATTAATGAATAAAACACACAATTATCAAACAAAGTAACTTCTCGTAAATGACATCATTGAGAGTAAAAATTGTGAAGTAATAACCTTCGTATGGAAAAAAGCATGAGGTGAGTTAAATGTCCTCCCTGTAAACAGATAGGCGTAATCAAGTAAAATGAATACGATGAAGAATGAGGTTAAAAAAATAAACGTTTCTAATAAATGTCTTTTCAAACAGTGATTGCTTATTTAATCGAAAGTTTTAGCCAATTCAAAACTTGAATGATTTTAGGTAGATAAACAGAAAGTTATCATGGTTTAAGTGAAAAATACACAAGGAGTCCTTCTATCGAACTTGATTGGATTAACAGAGGATCATCAACAATGATGTTGCATCGATCCTTACCTGCTTACATAAAAGAAACCAGTAAGATTAATATGTCCTGATCAAATATGACATAAACAAGACATATAAGAAGACCACACACATTCGCACTAGAGAGAGATTTCAAAACCAAGTTTTACCACAATCTATACAATTGACTGACAAGGTAACATTTACATTATTCGAATGACTGGCTGATATTTGTTTACTCACATATGTCATATATCGTGAAACATAGGCCATCAACCGGAATTATCCACACAACTATATCCCGTACTCTCCTTTATACTCAGTTCCAAATGCCATTCATTCTCTTTATGTCTACATACGATTCTCAGTTTAGTGTGTGCCTCCGTCTACCTATTTTCCATTTTGTTCAGGATTCCAAGTTAGGGCATGCCACGTGACGTTCTGAGAGATCTGAACATTTTGTCTTATCCACATTCAGTGTCCCCGCATTCCTTCCTCAGATGGAATCCAGCTTGTTCGTCTCCACAGTAGGTCCTTGTCGTTGATGGTGTCTGAACAACGAATCAGCATTATCCTACAGAGAAAACTGCTCACAAATACCTACATCCTTTCCATGATGGTATATTCAGCTCTCCAACTTTCCACTCCATACAATGGAAATCTTTCAATATTCGCATTAAATATTGTGACTTTGGCATTAGCTGACACTTGTTTCGGGTTTCAGACGTTCTTCAAATTGTGCAAATATTACCTTCGATTCTTCAATCCGTGTCTCCACATATGCATTGGTTTCACATTGTTTATCAATGATGCTGACCAGGTGCGCATATTTTTCCGCATCCTACACAGCTTCTTCGTTGGAAGTTATTCAGTTAGTGCTCACTGTGTTGTATCTAAGTATTTTGCACTTTACCCTGTACATGTTGATGTATGCTGCTGTAGAGACACATGCCACACTGACCGTCTACATCTACATTTGTTACTGTGTGTGTGATGGAATGGTTGATTGTGATCTGTATTGTCCAAATCGTCTAGCTGCATCCATGCTTTACACTGTATTCCATGCTTCATCTGACATGTTAACGTCTCTATAATCCAGTCAACCATCTAGAGAAAGAGAATGGGTGAGAGTAAGTAGCACTGTCTCATACTGATTGTCATTTGGAAGGAATCTAAGAGCTGTCATCATGCACGACCTTGTAGTTAAATCCATCATAACAATTCTGTATGATGTTGACTATCTTCTCATGTACAACACACTGTTGAGGAATCTGCCATTATGGCAGTCTGTCCACACTGTTGAATGTAAAGTGATGAGTTGTATCCGATTGGTTGTTCCACAACGATCAGTATTGTCATGTGTGATTTGGTCAGTACACGATCGATCCTTACGGAATCTTGCATGTTGATTTCGAAGTTGGTCGTCCACTGAATTTCTCATTCAGTTGAACAACACTCTGTTGAATACTATTCCTCATATCGAATAAGAAAATCTTTCTGAGGAGGGTGTGGAGAATCTTTGAAGTTAGTACTATGTCTGATTTAAGTGCCGCATATTGTACACTGTCTGCTGCTGCTTTGCTGCTCTTTATGTGTTCAATGGCCATGCTGATCTCCTCATTTTTTGTAGGTCAACATCAACTGGGAGGTCCGTAGGTGCTGCTTCGATGTTGGGTGGGTTCAATGGAGCTAATCATTTAAAGAGTTCTTCCAAGTGAATTCATCTTATAGTGTTAATTTCGTTCTCCTCGTTGTATTTAAAATCTTACAAGTCGACAATTTATAGATAAACATTGAAAGTATAACTTTATTCTTCAAGTTAAGTTACAAAAAAGGTGCATGCAGTAAGTTTACGACGTGATAACCTAATGTAATAGATAGGTTAAATCAAACTAGATTATTTAAAAGGAAATGCATTTTTATACATTAGTACCTCAAAAAGTACTACTTTAATTCAGTCCTGACTGATATATATTTTTTTACCATGAAAGTTGGACAAAATTTAATTAACTATCACTGAATTCCATGATAAGTTTTATCTGTAGATTGTAATATCATAGAAATTCGCCGATTAATCGCATTAACAAAGATAAGTATCTATAAGTGGTTCATTAAATTATGTAACCATGATACTTCACAACAATCGACTATTATGTTTTCATCTCCTAATGAAATATGGGTTCATTGACCAACAATAACTTTTCCGTAAAACAAAATTTATCACAAACGATAACCATAGATAATTGAAATCTGACTCAGTTTTAAAGTTATTTCTGAAAATAAATAAATTTTGATAAAGATAAAATTTCCAATAAAAATCTGTTAATCTGCTTGTTTTCCTTATTTTTCCTTCCCTCTCTATCTCTCTCTCGCTTTCTTGTTCACTTCTTTTCTTTACCATTTTGTTAACACTTTTGTAATACAATAATGAATATAAATATTTATTACTATTCTCTTTGTGATAATAATAATAATTATTATTAATAAATCAGAAAATAAACAATTAAATTTGGTTATTATTCTCGCATTTCATATTTCTTATCCTTTATTCAATGTTCAAATCATCTTAGATTTCCATACTATACAACTTTATTAACTTTAATGTCTATTTCATTTCCTCCTTCAATTGAATAATTTGATGTAGTTAAGTAAATGTGATTGTCAACAAATGATCATAATCATTCGGGTAAACATTGATTGTCATTACTTTACAAAGTTTGTTCTTCTTCAAACTTTTCTCTATCGTTAAATCAGGGTAAAACAAAAGTTACACCACTCCTAACTTAGTGATATATATATATATATATATATATATATCTACACAGAGATTATACATTTATACATACAGAAACATATCATCAAAGTCACATACACATAATATCATATAAAGTTTACAATGTTCCTATCATAAATATCTAAGGAATCGTTTAACTGTTTTAAACTACTATCAAATTTCTAAATTCAGCTGGAGAAAAAATAAGCGAATATATTAAAATGGTTACGATTGTTGATAAGGTGAACACAATTTAGAAATTTTGTTATTTGAGATGCGTTTTAATTTTCAAACAAAAAGACAAAAATAACTACTGATTAATTTACTAGTTGTATATGGTTAGTGAAGATTATGGGCTCTGATAAGTTTGATGTTTACAAAAAAATAACAATAGACAAATTATACCTTTATTTATTTAATTTAGATGAATAGAAAAATGAAAGATGTTAACAAGACTATTGTATTATTGAATGTGAAAAATCAATATAAGTACAACAATCATCGATCTGAAGAGGGTTTTATAGTCTTGATTTGAGTTATTCTGTAATGATACAATGGTAAATGTTTGAGAAATTGTCTAATTTCGAAATGATTACTTGATTCCCCTCAATAATTAGATTCAGATAATAAACTTGGCATTTTTGAAAATGGAAATCAATCTTTAACGAGATTTAGGATAAAAGTACAAAGTAATAGGTAAAGTCACTTAGTGATTTTCCCAATCACCTGAAAACTGCAACTCAAAAATGAAGAGAAAATTCCAAGAGGCGATTCCGGTTCCAAGCCCAAGTAAAGGAGGAGTTCGAGCATGGAGGTAGAGATCCTATCCCGTAGAACGGTAACCTGTCATGAATGCCAACCAAAAGAAAATCACTGGCCTCGTTTAAACCCTGAAGTGGGAGTTGGAGGACCTTCATTTAGAAGACCTATTATATATCATAATGGAAGACAAGATTCTTCGGAAGTCACAGAGCTGAGAACAGGACAAAGAACATGTACTAACATACCAGAGAGAAGGACACCTCATCAACATTCAATGAAAATGAGATCTCAGCACGTGTGAAAACGTCAGTGACATCACTCTACTATTAGTAACAACAGCAGTCATCAACACAGTGTTGTTCAACTGAATGAGAAATTCAGCAGACGACCAACTTCGAAATCAACATGTACCGAGCAAATCACACACGACAGTACAGAAAGTTGTGCAACAATCAATCGGATACAACTTCCTAGACTGTGAGAAAGCATTCGACAGTGTGGACAGACTGACATAATGGAAGATTCCTCAACAGTGTGTTGTACATGAGAAGATAGTCAACATCATACAGAATTGTTATGATGGATTTAATTACAAGATCGTTCATGGATGACAGCTCTTAGATTCCTTCCAAATGACAATCAGTATGAGACAGTGCAACTTACTCTCACCCTTTCTCTTTCTCTAGATGGTTGACTGGATTATAGAGACGTCAACATGTCAGATGAAGCATGGAATACAGTGTAAAGCATGGATGCAGCTAGACGATTTGGACAATACAGATCACAATCAACCATTCCATCACACTCACAGTAACAAATGTAGATGAAGACGGTCAGTGTGGCATGTGTCTCTACAGCAGCATACATCAACATGTACAGGGTAAAGTGCAAGTTACTTAGATACAACACAGTGAGCACTAACTAAATAACTTTCAACGATGAAGCTGTGTAGGATGCGGAAAAATATACGCACCTGGTCAGCATCATTGATAAACAATGTGAAACCAATGCATATGTGGAGACACGGATTGAAGAATCGAAGATAATATTTGCACAATTTGAAGAACGTCTGAAACCCGAAACAAGTGTCAGCTAATACCAAAGTCACAATATTTAATGCGAATATTGAAAGATTTCCATTGTATGGAGTGGAAAGTTGGGGAACCGAGTATAGCATCATGGAAAGTATACAGGTGTTTCTGAACGGTTGTCTGAGTAGGATAATGCGGGTTCGTTGACCAGACACTATTAGCAAGAACGACCTACTGTGGAGACGAACAAGCTGGATTCCATCTGAGGAAGGAATGCGGGGACACTGAATGTGGATAAGACAAAATGTTCAGATCTCTTAGAGCGTCACGCGGCATGCCCTAACTTGGAATCCTGAATGAACAGGAATATAGCTAGACGGAAGCACATACTGAGGTGAGAATCGGATGTAGATATGGAGAGCATGAATGGTGTTTGGAACGCAGTGTAAAAGACAGTCCAGGATTGTGTTGGTTAGATAATATTGGTTGAAATCCTTGTAACTATCAAACTGTAGATCCTGACGTATGTGACTGATTTTATTTTACGTTTTACTTCTGATCTTCCTGGAAATTTCCATGTTTTTTCAGTAGTGAAAAAGGTTTAATGTTTGATCTATTACATAACCAGACAACATTTTTCTTGAGTTAAACTGGGAATACGCCATTCAACAAGTTCAATTTGCAGCTACCTTATGAACGACCAAGCATTGAAGAATTTTTAATCTGTGTCCAAACTAACTGTACTAGTACATGTTACACATAACATTCTATCAAATAGCTGAGGAACATACATGGTCAGTGTTTTGTAGAAAGAACTTATTTCAAACGACACAGAATAACAGATGAAGAAGAAAAAAATTTTAACGAAAAGTTCGCAGACAACACATCATTGTGTGTATTATTAAATTTATAGTAGAATATTATTATTATTATTTTTTGTCCATTCATTAATGATCATCGACATTTATTATCGTCATGCTTATCTGGTTTGTAAAAGAATGATTGACATATTAAGAACAGATTTCTTTCTGTTTCATCCATACAAATATCGTGTCATTATGCATATTTAAAATATATCGAAACCATACATACCCATATATATATGTATATACATACTACTACTAGATGAATAAATGAATCCACTCAATTATATATGTACAGAAAGATAAAACAAATTCAGTTGATAAAAATCAAGCTGATTTAAGTAAACAAATCTGGTGCTTCAATTTCTGGTTTTAATCAAAAACATACTAGCTACCAAATTTTATACTCATATGTTATCAGTGTAAATATGTTCCGTCTCTTCTGTTTTTTGTTGTTTTTTTTTCTAAAAAAAAGTAGAAATTTATGTTTACATTAGTTAGATAAGCATTAACTTTTTGATGAGTAAATGAATATTTCAATATTATTTCATAATGATGCATTTAAGTGAAAAAATTATTTAGACAATTTTAATCTTTCTAAATGATTGATTGGAATTGTAATATGACGCTAACATGATAGTTTACTTGTTTTGTAATCGTCTCGGTCAATCCCGTTCTATTTTATAGTTCAACCATCATTTTGTTGATCATCAAGTAATTCAATAAGCATGAATAATCATCACTTGTGATGGTTTTACACTACAGTGATTTTTTCGTATATTATGCCACTTCTAATTCAAATTGAAGATACACTACTTTCATCTATGCTTACCTAGTTCTTTCTAGTTCATGTATGACTACTAGAGTACGAATTGGAGATTTCTGGGTGTTACTAGTTTGTATACGGAATACAGTTACTCATGATTTTCATATTGGTGTCGCGATGGTGTCAAACCTTGGACAGTTTAACATTAATTCAGGTGGACATGATTCTGAAGACAATATGGAAAGGTTTGGAATATGTTGTATGACCACGGTAGATATCAAGGATAATAAAATAATGACTCATTTCTTTACATTCATTGGAAAGGATGCTTACAGTTTACTAAAAAAATTCACTTTTCCAGATAAACCTATTTCACTCTCCTATGACGCCATTAAAGAATTACTATTAAATCACGTTCAATGTCCAAACTTCGAATTTCGTGAATGCTCTCTTTTATGATGTTAGAAGTGCATATATTGGTTATGAAATAGTGAATGAGACTAACTTCCATGAAATGGACAATTCTATAATTCAAATAGTATTCAAGATCATATAGACAGGTGTTTAATTAATGATAATTCTCGTTTTCGTGCAAATATCGAAAACAATTCGTTGCGGAACTGCAAAGCTGCAAAAAAAATCAAGCACATGTTTGATAAATGTTTACCATGTGGCAAATTACATTCCCGTAATTCAAGTATCCTTTTGTCTATGCGTATAACTAATTCAACTGTGAGAACATTCTAGATATTAATCATATACCTGTGTACTGTTCAATATTCAATGAAAACATATACATATAGTTGAATTCCAATCGTAAATGTTATTTATGTGTTTAGAATATTTTGAAAATTATTATTCGGAATAATAATCAATCAAAAAGAATGTATATAACAATATATAAAAATATCTATTTCATTACAATGTATTAAGATATTATTGTCAATCTAAGGAGTAATTTAATAAAATAAATTATATCAACTAAATAATTGTCTAATTGATTGTTATTTATTTATTTATTAAATACAGATTATTGATTAGATTCATTCAGTTGAAAATAATTATGAAAATAAATGAATAAATGTTAAACTTTATAATAGATATGAGTTAATTAACTAATTCCTTAAACATGAATAAGGTTATCATCCATATAAGTAACTCAGTACTCATAAAATATGAAAATGAATTAAAACAAGTCACAAGAAACTAATCAAAAAATTCATAAGACAGAATACAAGTTACATTCTAATAAGTTTAAATATAAGCATACTGTATAGATTTCTGCCATATTACGCTACAGAAAACAAAACGTTTAAATATTTGTCATTATGATCTAATGTAGGCGTTGAACTTTAAATGAATGTGGCTGAAATCAGGATATTCCAGTCTGATACAATGTACGATGATATTAAGCTGACGGGGTCTGAATACCTGGATGTCATACTGGATGAGGATAATAGCAACATCGTTTGTTAACGTCATTGATGGACACCTGCTTCACTTTAGATCCATTTAACTAAATAAGTCTTGGTTTACTACGTGAAATAATTCCTTTGTGAGTATGGGGTTGTTTACCGTAGGATTATACGCTAAAAGAGTGATACGAATAGGGAAACGGTGGATACTTTGGATCCGACTGGATGTTTTGGGAGTTTTCAGATAACTTATTTCTGTTATCACACACAACAATCTTGGGATAATCACAGTTTTACTTGGGATCCTGATGTTAAATCTTAATAGGAATCAACAGTTTGGTTTCCGTGAATGGTACAGATCACTATGAGATAACTGGGAAACGGTGAGAGATTTGGAAACCTCTGTGTCTTCAACAAACTGGTAATGGGTTTCACCATATTCTCACACAAAGCGATATGGACTTCATTGAAACACACTACATAGAACCAAACTGACCACATCTTCATCAATGAAAGGTTCAGTAGGACCATGCAAAATGTGAGAACCAAGAGAGGAGCTTACATAGCTTCAGATCCTCGCTTGGTGGTGGCCAAGGTGAAATTGAAATCAAAGAAGCATAGGACAACTGGTCAAATAGGATCACACAATTTTCATAAGGCCTTTCTATGGGATAATGGGAAACTCAACTAATTTAAGACAGTTATCGACAAAAAGCTCCAAGCATTCATGATCTTGTCAGTGAAGAGGAAACTACCATGGAGAAAAATTGGAAAAGGATCAATAAGGCAGTAACTTCTACATGTCATAAGGTTATGGGCCACAAGAACCACCATCACAAGGGATGGACCTCTGTGCATACGCCAGATGAGGTTCGATAACTGAAGAACAAGAAGGCAGCAATCGATCGCAACCGAACAAGGGCAGAGAAAGCTAAGACACAAGTCGAATTCACGGAGACAAACAAAAAGTGGAGACGCCGATTAAACCTGACAAACATAAAGATGGGGAATGTCTAGAAGTGATAGCAGAAAAAGCTGCTAGATAAAGAAATATCAGACAACTAAACGGTACAAAGAAGGAGCTTGCTGGAAAATTTTGTAAACCAGAACCACCAGGAATAAACAAGGAGGGCAAAGTGATCACCGATATTCAAGAAAAGCGAAACAGGTGGATAGAGCACTTTGTAGAACTGTTGAATGGACCAGCCCTAATGAACCGACCCAGCATTGAAGCAACACCCACGGACCTCCTAATTTATTTTGAGCCGCCAACAATAGCAAAGATCAGCATGGTCATCAGATAAATGAAGAGTGGCAAAGCAGTAGGATCCGACAAGGTGTAATCTGAGGCACTGAAAACAGATATAGCAGCAATATAAAGATGTTCCATACTCTCTTCAGAGAGATTTGGGGGGAAGCACAAGTGTCAACAGACTGAAGAGCAGGACACCTTATCAAAATACCATAAAAAAGAAATCTCAGCAGGTATGAGAACGTCAGTGACACCACTCTATTACTAGTAACAGGAGCAATCATCAACTCAGTGTTGTTCAACCGAATGATTCGATCGTTACACGATCGATCCTTCCGGAACCTGTCCTGTTGATCTTGAAGTTGGTTGTCTACGGGTCATTGTGGAACAATCAGTAGGACACAACTCACTACTGTACATCAACTTCATCAACTGTGAGAAGGCATTCGATAGCGTGGACAAGATGACACTATGCAGGCTTCTTCAGTACTGTGGTCTGCCTGAGATGATAGTCAACGCCACACAGAATTCTTATGATGGATTACACTACAATATCGTGCATGGAGAATAGCTCATTGATCCATTCCAAATGAAAATCGGTGTGTGATAAGGCTGCTTACCGTTACCCTTTCTCTTTCTCTAGGCAGCAGACTGCATTATGGAGACGTCAGCATGTCAGTTGAAACACGGAATACAATGTACATTACGGATTCAGCCAGGCGATTTGGACATTGCAGATCAGAAATTCCATCGCACACACAGCGACAAATGTAGATGAAAACGGCCCGCATTAGGCTCTAACATGCACATGAGTAAAAGCAGGTTCGTTAGATACAACTCAGTGAGCACCAACACAATCACACTTAACGGAGAGTCTTTGGAGTATGTAAAAACCTTTGAATATCTGGTCAGCATCAGTGATGAGGGAGGTAGATCTGTTGTTATGAAGGCACAAGTGCACATCTAGAACTCGGAACAACTATCAACCAACATCGAAGTCACAATTTTCAATACAAACGTCACAAATGTCCTATTGTTTCGAAAGGAAATTTTGAGAGCCACAGAAGATATGATCCACAAGATACAAGTGTTTTTTAATGGTTTTCTACGCAAGATACTGAGGATTCCTTAACTAAACACCATCAACAACAACAACAACAACCTGCTGCATGATGGAACGAACCGAATCCCAGCAAAGGAAGGAATCAGGAATAAGCACTGGAAGTGGATCAGACACAATGCCAGCCCTCACCTGGAATCCTCAATGCCATCGGCAAAGAAGAAAGCCATGGAGTCCATTATGCCGAGAAATGGAGACAAACATGAAAAGCATGAACAAAAATTGGACAGAACTGGAAAGGAAAGCCAGGCATAGAGTAGGGTGGAGAATGCTGGTCAGTGGCCTATGCTCCACTGGGAGTAGCATACGTATGTATGCGAGTAATTAATGAGATAACTGGGTAGTGTTAAATAGTTTTTAAGTAAAATTGATTTTCATTAAAAACGCATATACAAGATAAAGTATTTTTATTTAGTTAGTTATTTTTTGAACTTTAGGTACACACGTTTGAATTAAAGATCATACATGCAGTCGACATGTATTTGTAACTGAAGTAATTTTCATAAAAGTCACAATTTTTTGTAATTGACTCTTTTAGACCCAACTGTTTAATATCATTTTGATATCTATTAATAAGTTTACTATACAGTGTACTCGATAAATCGTTACAAGATTCACTGATTTGTAGATATTTTTTTAATTTAACATACTATGATGTATTGTTTATTTATAACAAAATGTATAACAGCATTCCATTAAAGAAAATTCATTTTAATATTTTATTAATTTAAGCAATTGTATGACAAGCAGTATATTCGATACATAATTTAGTGTTGACTAACAGAAATTTAATTTAAATCTGAATAAATCATAGTTGATTTTTTTTTTAAATATTTTTGTAGGGGTTGAAGTAAAGGATTAATCTTTCTCGATTTTTCTTCTGCATTATATTATATACCGTAGCAATTAAAACGAAAGAGGAAAAAATTAACAGTAGATTCTATGGGGTAGATGGAGAAAAAAAACTTAAAACCATTTGAATATGTGACCCATTGACACTTATAGCGTGTGTATCAAGTTTCTCTATCTGAAATTATCTTCTACCCTTCTCTGTTTCTATTTATTATCATATCCTAATATTTGTTGATACATCCAGACTGGAATCATTTATCTCTCTCTCTCTCTCTCTTATAGTAAATTATCCAATAAAATTCCTTTGGTTAGAGGGTGAGAAATAGAAATGAATATCACAATGTCAGTTTGTAATACTTATTATCTTTTAATTTTAAGTTTTCAATTCCATACCCCACACTAACATTCATTTTTGTCTGTCTGTCTGTCCAATCATTTTCATTCCTTTTCCAATGGATATCGGTGGTGCCGATTTCTCACGTTACTCAGATATGAAATTCGCGTGATCAATTCTGTTAGATTTTAAATAGCATCCCTTGATATGGTATATGTATATTTTTTACAGGATTATAGTATCATTTTTGATTTGATGCCTTGTCCATTTCATACCAATTTAATGGTGTATGGTTGTTGTTGTTGTTGTCGTGTTGTAATAAAATACAGAGGACAGAAAGACAAAAGTGGTACACCGATGAATTCAATCATAATATAATAATAAAAATAATAGTAATAATAATAAAAATACTAGTCATACGATGATCTATTATTTAAAGCAGGCAATAGTACAGTTCATATCAGAACTTCACTTACTTTAATGATGGCTACATCTGAGCTAATGGAATCTGCTAAATTAAATGTTCAAGAAATAGGTTTTGTTGACAAATTACCAGATGAACAAGCATTGAAACGATTTCTATCCAACTATTTACCATTCTCTCTTATGAACTTACCAAATTCGAATACACTACATCATCATGGAAATGATTTGTCAACTGTTGCTTCTATGAACACAATGATGACACCTGTACCATCAATAACAACAACAACAACAAATAGTATGACAGTAACATCATTGTCAAGTACGGATATGAAGTTGAAAAATTCCAATTTACTATCAGATCGTTCACTTGCATTCATGTCAAATAGTTACATTCGAGAATTGAATAATGATACAAAAGATGATGGTGATGGACATAAGCTGAATGATAAAAATTCTCAAATTAATTTATACAATGAAGTCAGTAATCATCATAACCACAATAAACAAAATATAAACTTATTGAACATGAATTCTTCTCCAGCCTATGATTGGATGTTAAATCCGCAAAAATTATTTTCCACATTAATGATGGCCAAAGCTGATCGTGTACATATGGGGTCAGATTACGATGAATATCGTATGTTACCAAAACCTTCAATATTTGGTATACCAGAAAAACTTCCAACTCCTAATTTGTCAAATCGTGAACAAAATAATATCACTCAAAAGGAAATTGAATCACTTATATCATCAACAATCACACTTCCTGTAGTATCAACTCTATCAAGTACTGCTAGTAATACAACAAGTAATTCTAGAATAACATCACCTATTAAAGTGAATAGTTTATCAAGTGAAATACATCAATCAACTTATGCAACCAGTACACCAAATAAACCTTGTAAACATGACAAACAAGAAACAGATTTTAAACCTAACACTAATGTTACAAATGAATCATTTCAAACTAGTTCTTTACCATTTTCATCGCAAGAAATTATTAGAGTATGCCAGACATTTGAAGAAGCAGGTGATATTGAACACCTTAGCCGATTTTTATGGTCACTTCCATTAAATCCTAATTTATGGGAAGTATTGAATAAAAGTGAAGTAATTTTAAGAGCTAGAGCACTTGCAGCATTTCATACAAGAAATTTTCGTGAACTGTATGCAATTTTAGAAAGACATACATTTTCTAAATCATCCCATGTTAAACTTCAAGCTTTATGGCTTGAAGCGCATTATCAAGAAGCAGAGAATCTTCGTGGTCGTCCACTTGGTCCAGTTGATAAATACCGTGTACGAAAGAAATTTCCTATGCCTAGAACAATTTGGGACGGTGAACAAAAAACACATTGTTTTAAAGAGCGTACCAGAGGTTTATTACGTGAATGGTATCTTCAAGATCCTTATCCAAGTCCAGCGAAAAAGCGTGAATTAGCTAATGCAACTGGTTTAACTCCAACACAAGTTGGTAACTGGTTCAAAAATCGACGACAACGTGATCGTGCAGCAGCAGCTAAAAATCAGTAAGTTACTTTTGTTAATTAAGTAACAGACTTATGATTTATGCAGCTATACAGAAACAGGAATGACCACAAAATTCCAGTCAGAAGTAGTAGTTAATTTTTTTCCGGCCCATAAGTTCAACTAATTCATTGAGTAAAATACAATCAGTTGCATCCTTTTCATTTGCTCGTTGTGAGAGTAGCGTAGTTGTCAGATGAAGTCTAGATTTTACTTGTTTCGTAACAGTATCTTCTAGATCAGTCCGTGGAAACTAGAATGAAGAATGTTTTAGCGATCTAATTTAATTAACAGTATGTCCATCAGTAATCATCTGGTCAATTTTAACAAGTATGCAAGCAACTTATTAATTTACTTCTACTCATCAAATTACAAATATACAGCTTCTTCTGGGTTTATTCAGTGTTTAACGAATTTGTACTTGGTATTATTTACAACAGTGATTAGTAACTATAGTGAAGAAAGACATTTTGAGGATTTCTCACCGTTAATTTGAATTCTGACCTCTAATCAGAACTTAAAATAAAGATTTCATTGAATACAATTTAATAAATAAAAGCTTAGTCTCTGAAACGGTATCCTTAATAATCAGCTAAAATTCAAAGTGTTAAATTCTTTCTGGATTATAGTGGTAGTTTGTGAATATAATTTGTACTAAACTATGGCGTCTATCGGTCCCTAATTTTTAATTACATATCGGATAATATTGAATTTCACTTGTTTTGCTGGTATATTTTCGTAAAGTATGACTGTAGTTTGATAAAACAACAAACGAATATAATCTGACACTTTTCAATCACTTCAAAAATTTACGATTTACATTGAAGACTGCGCTTCATTAAACGATCATTGAAAGCTAAGAAGTATTAACATGAGATGCTTGACAATAATAAAATAATTATAATTTTCTTATCGATATCCCAATGAATAGAAATTTGTATTTCGGATGTTTCATGATTTAATGCAAGTCACCTCTCTTCAGAATTAATAAATAATGAAAATCTTAAGTAATGCTGATTTACGGACCTCGAAAAAATGATCAGACTCAGCAAATTCAAGCTTCATGATAAGTACTGTCAGTCCGTGATGACAGATATATTGCAGAAAAAAAATAGTTGTTTCCCTTTTCGAAGTAATGAAATTTTAACTCTTACAAGAGTTAAATAATAGATTTAGAGTATGAACACTGTTGGTTTGTGAATAAATACTAAGTAAATATAAACTGCTCTCTAAGTTTTTCTTTAACAGATTATGTATTTGTGAACCGATTACAGACATACTTTATTAGTCACACTTTATTAGTCAAATGGTTTAACGATTGTTCTGCAAGTTGGTCTTCAAACTGAAAATCTTATCATAAATTTTGAAATATCAATTTTATTCATCTATGAATGAAATTAAACTAAATATATTACTGACTAATACTTAACATAATGAATTCAAAGTAACTCATTCTTCATGAAATTTCAATAGTTCAATATGAACATGGAAATGTTTAATCATATATAATGAATAACCCATTAGATTAAAACATTCTAACATCTAATAAAAATTATTATGTTGATATAACAGTCCCTACTGTTAATTGATATTGATAACTGAATTAATCGTAATACATATGAGTTTTACAAATACTTACAAATGAGAATTAAAGGACTACCGAATGATACTCAAATTTAAATATCACTCCACCCAATACAACTTCATGAAGAAACTTGATTTAAAATGATATTTTATTCTTTAGTAAGACAAACGAATCATGCACTTGAAATAATTCTACTAATAATTACAGCATTTATCTAAATTAGCTAACTGCTTTTCAGTGATTATTCTTTTATATGTCCATATATTTTTCCTTTTTGTTTTACTGCAAAAAATTAAATGAACATGATTTAAATATGGTAGCTTTCTTTTGTAAAGAATCATTTTCCTTTAACTGGTAACTACTGTAAATGATGATGGAGAAATAAATAGTATGATCATACTATTAAGTTATTTTACATAAAACTTGATTAATATTAAGCAGATTTTAAATCAAAGCATTGAAACTGTCAGTTTGTTGAGACAATAATCAAAAGAGAGTTTAGGCTATAGTCACTGAATTTTCTAAATGTTATTTTCTTATTTTTATCCTTTTACGGTAGCGTGTATTCAATTTCAGCGTAATGCACAGTGTCGAAAACTGTTATTTCCTGCTTTTTCTAAAATTATACACTTTCTTTTTATTGTCTCATTGACTAATAAAGATATAATTAAATTACTGTAAATATATTTTGATAAGTAATGTTGGTCAGTAGTCCTAGTTGATACATGTTTATATTGTACCGACCATGTCAATATAATCACTTTATTATTAGTGTTTGTTATAAGATAGATGTATTCTATTACATGAAACTTGTCACAAAATGTTTACATCGAAATAATCCAATAGGATGCCTATATGTCAACTAAGCTAGAGATGCCTACAAGTGTTCTACAAATACTCTATATGAATTAGCTTAATTTTGTCTTTCGAATATGCTCGTTTAAATCGATAAATAAAACTTGATAATTCAAACATTTCAAAAATACTTGAAATGTATTCAAATTAATTGACTTGAAAATAAAATAGTGTTTCCCATTTTTTTTATAAAATAATCAACTGTTGATAAAATAAGAGTTACCGAACGGTAGATTATGGTATTTAAATAAACCAGTTATTAAAATTTATTTTGTAAGTCCAAAAAATTCACTGATTAATTTTAAGGTTTTCGAAATGCGTACAAAATTCTAGATTTTTCGACAATAAGTTAAAATCTATTCAGACATCAAGAATTTCCGACATACTTGTTATTTCAAAGAGCTGTGTTCTATTACTATGTAACAACATAATTTCAGAAGTAACTTTAGAAATAATATAATAAAAGTAAGGTTTTTTTTAACACAAACTGTTGTAGCTTTAAATGAAACTCGAAAATCACTGCTATATACGTCTTTTTAATAATGTAATCTGTTAAAGTAGTCCAAAGACAAACTAATACATTGAATTGTTTAAATGGAGTAACTTATTCGGCAAACTGCAATATTCGTTATAATTGTTCAATATTACATTCTTCACTGTTGTACTTGAGGCTAAAGATATCACTCCAAGTTGACTATGATTTAGTATCGTTTAGTGAATGACATACATAAAATAACTAAATCTTAACGTAAGTTATGTATTTAAGAATTAAGTTTTTGTGGAATTTTTCCATTTTTTTTGTTTTATTGATATGATATTGTTTATTTCATTTAGGGATTATCTCTAGTTATAGAAATCTAAATTTTTTTAAAGGATAGAAACTGAAATGTTAGTAATTAATATCATGTTAAAAATAAAAGATTATCTAACATATTCAATAACATTGAATTTGTATTTTAAACTCTAAAACTATTTTATGCCCTGAAGTTGTATTTGACAGAATTCTGTCAATGGACTAAGATTACTTTGCTGTTGATCTATTTTTTCTAATCATTTATGTGCTGATGATCGGTTGATCAGTTGATTTTAGCATTAATTGGATAGTAACCAGTATTCAAACTATATGAAAAAAAAACGCCACATTCACCTCAGGCTAGGATAACACAACAATTATAGGGTAACATATAGTATTATGGTATAAATAACAGTCGACTGGGCATTATTACCGAGAGGCTGATTTTGTTTGTTTGCTTATTAATTCTTTTTGGGATAAAATTCATCCAGTGTGTTTGCATCATAGTTGACAGAATGATTGTTGGGTTGTAGAAATGCATTTTGAAATAAATCAGTCAATCAAAAGTGATCTGATTTTAATAAAAACAAAAAATAAATGTAAAACATCATTAGTTAAACTGTATAGTATTTGTATTAAATGAAAAACCGCCGTCCAGTGCTTCCAGGTTTCTCATGGTGGTCTAACATTGATCGATTCATGAATTTAAATAGAAAAAAACTGACAACGGAACCTATTAATTCACTAATCAGTTGATCATATTAGTACACAGAAAACTATAATATTATCTAAGCGTATGTACAAGTAAAGTTTAACCGAGATAAGACTCAATAAATATCCTAGTAATTGTTCATATTTAAAACAATATATACTTTGAAATATTTTTTAGACTTATAAGAATAAAACATGATTCAGTGATATTACTTCTTTTTGTATTGTATTTCATATGAAGTACTTAAAAAATCTAACTTATAAAAACTGATTACTATTTAATAATGAGCTTAAAAGTTTACTGTTCTATAACAAATTAGATATGTAAATATTTACCTGATGACTTTTGTGTTAGAGGCTTGGTGGTTGAGTGACTGAAACATTCGACTTCTAATAAGTGGACTACATGTTCACTCTGATTCACTTACTTACGTTTCAGTAACCCAAATGGTAACGGAAGTATATGCATACAAAATTGTGCATCAGTGGTGTATACAACAAATTTATGCGTATTCAGTGAGTGATATTAATAATTAATAAGGAAAACATGATCCGATTATTTCAGTCATCACTACTCAGATAGTAACTTTGATTAAAGTGAACAAATGAATCACATCATGATTAAGATATGTTAGTAGATTGAATAAAATTATCAGTATTGGTAAAATATTATAGAATTCAGTATATAATTATTTCATATCTAGTTATTCGGTTTGTTTCAATGAGAATGACACTTTCATAACACTAAACAAATTCTTAAACTTTCAACATTATTAACTTATTACCTAGCTATATATTTAAAACAACCATAGGTAAAACTCAGTTTGTTTTCAGCAAAACTTCATGAATCAAAGATCAGACCAATCTGCTTACTGTATAGCCCAATATGTATATCAAAATTATCTCACAAATGATGTTATTTTTCATAATATTCACTGGGAACAGTCGCATATTCAGTTAAGTGGGTTCATGGACACTTCAAAGGATTAAATCAGATCGCTTAAGTAAAATAAGTTCATAAATTAAAAATGTATAAGCCAACAAATTACAGCTTATAAATTATGGGTATATCTAGAGTAACTTTTAGTAATAATCTATTGATTATCTAGTTTTTTTCCTTATCTTCAATTCTTTTTTAATGATTTCATTATGATGATCATTTGTAAACTTACCATAAGAAAAGTATCAATTCTTGTTTATGAGTTTATTTCAAGTTCTCGTTTGTAGATTACTGAGTATTTCTCTTAAAACACTATTTTTCGAATAGCGGAAAGACTAAGTTCTTCGTAGGTTAGAATATAATACCATTTTTTGATCAGAACTTTTTATATTGCTAGTTGTAAATAGTGTAAGAAACTGGTTAACTTATAACATGAATTAACAGAGACTATGGGAAAATCCTATGTTCATTCTATATGATAAAAGTATCGACAATACGCTGATGTACACGCAATCAGATCAGTTTAAATTCAAAAGGAATATTGACAAAAGTTTTAAATCACCTTCTAGCTAATATATTCAGTTAAAATATTTTGTTAGTGGAATCTGGAGTTTATAAGCATCCATTCTAATCGAAGCCTACGTTTTTGTTAATAATGAGTCATGTTACTCGAAGCCAATCTATTAGTTTGGACAAACTCAGGTATAGTATTTGAACTCGTTTTTTAGAATTTTCACACTGTTTTTTTAAAATAACCACATCGTTTTTTTAAAATGTTTTTTAAAAAATAAAAAGAATATTTTTAAATTAAAGTCTTCTTTAGCAATCGCTTTTAAACAACTGCCACGTATATGCCTCGAATAACCTTGTAAATCATTTGTGGTTAATTGATGTACAGAATTTAATATAAGATTTGTAAATGATTTATTAAATCCACTTGCCAGTGATCTTCTTACAATGGATTTAATTTTTGAAAATGCAGTTTCAATTGGATTAAGCATATAACTAACTATAAGGGGACAAAAACATAACCTTTGCTCCCTTTCCACCAAAAAAATTCTTGGTAATATTAGAGACATGGATCTTTGAATTATCAAGGATAAAAAATGCAATTCTTAAAAATTGATTTTCGATTGCATTTTTTAATCAATTAATCAAAAAAATGAATGAACTTATCGGAGTTCACTGAACCAAAAAATGTTTGAGCAAAAATAGCTTCATTTTCTGTTATTGCGGATAGCGAACTGACATTAGTTCCATGTTTTGACGGAACCATGGCACTTGCTGGTTTTCCTATTGTAGATCTTCCCAAAGTCCTCAAATACAAATTAAAGGATGATTCATCAATAAAAAACTTTTATGATGGAGTCTTCGATATTCATAAAATCTTGTACATATATCTGTCGTTTAATTTTACTTGATTCTGCATTGATATTAATCGATGTATAAGGACATCTTAAGGATTATAAAAATTTTAAAAAACGAGTTGAAATACCATAAATAACTTCAAATGTTTGTAATTTGGTTATCGTTTTGTTTGGTCAATCTTCATATTTTATGTAGCCATTTGCGTTCATAGTAGTATGGTATCTTAATTATTCCTCAAGGCTATATCGTACTACCTAGACTAAAAAGCTTCACAACGCAACAAAATTTTTTTTTCATATTTTAGCCCTATATCAATACAGTATAGGCCTAATATGATGCTGATACCATGAAAAACAACACAGTCCGTTTAGATATGATTGACCTGTAGATCGGATCTTTGGTAAACTCAGAACAGCCTATTCCTCCATTCAATTGTATAATAATGGTATAGGTAAATTGTCGAGTCAAACCGTACCATCTAACACTAACTAAGCTTCTATTAAACTAGTAAGATATTAAGTATTTCACTAATTTTCAAATCTTTCATCTGATTTCAGTTTTGAGGAGTTTCTCTTCAAAAATATTTTTAATATTCTCTGTGCTTTGTTCATTAATATTTATTGAAATAATATACACTAATCTACACTATCTAAGTGACAGAATAATAAAAATTATTCCACTAAGAATCAGTACATTGTCATCTGAGTGAATTATAGTAAATACTAGTGAGATTGATATAAATATAACTGATAAACATTTAAATTCATACAGCGTTATATTCAGTAAAAATTGTCTTTTGTTCATTCAATCCGATGCATATTAAAACTCAGTAATGATAAGGAACTAGAATAACGCTTTACCACAGTTTAACAATTTCGGTATGATGTGTTCTGTTGGATTCCGACTCAGTGATTTAACAGTGTCATACATGTTTCCAAATCCAGTGTAGGGTCGTAGTTACATAGCACTGAGGTGACCCTAGTGATTGAATTCTATAATGTCAATTCTATAATTCTGACTCATATTTCATAACTTTTGTATAACTGATAGAATTGTTTCGTTGAATATTCTTGTGTGTAGGTAGTAATAATAATCACAATTGTTTAATCTATTGACTATTTTCAGACAACTGGATAACTCTGATAGTGATGGAGAACCGGATAATGAAATCAGTTCAGATGATACAGATAGAAAAGATAATAATGATGATGGAAGAGGAAGAAGGCATACATCGCATTCGGATTCATCAAGATTTCAATCGGCTTTCAATGTTAATCGTTTCTGTATACCAGTTACAGAAGAAAGATTAACAAAAGAAAAATTTGAAAATTATGAAAAAGATGAATATGATAGTGGTATAAAATGCAATAAAGTTCATCACAATTCATCACCACGTGAAGGTGAAAGTGATATCTGGTCACCAGGTTCAGATAATGATAGTTTTTTGACTACAAAAAGAGAAAGAAATTGTGAAGTAAATCATGAATATGAAAATCCTAAAAAGCCATGTTTAAATCATGAATTAACGGATTTAAATGAAAATGAAATGAATCATCCATCAGTTTTAGGGCAGAAATCTTCCAATATTCAGCCTAGCATTTTCTCTGATAACAAGATAAATGATTTTAAGTTCAACTTACAGTCAAGAAATCTGTTTAATTTACCTCTTGACGTTTTTGGTGTAGAAGGAAGTAAACGCGCTGAATTTTCCAATCTTACATCACAACGTCCTGATTTTCCATATAACAATACAGTTCATGATTTAAAACCGTCTGAATCAATGAATTATCTACCAAAGTTATCAGTATCACAACCAATGAATCTAAACCTCTTTAATCTCTTTGAACATTCATCAGCTACTAATCATGATAAGTTCAATTTTAATGATGCTTTGAAATATGCCAATCTAAATTTCTTTAACCTTAGTCCATCAAAAATAAATTCGAATTCACAAATTCCTTGTAATTTAACAAAACAGTCAAATTTAATAAAAAATCCAAATGAAATACTTCAGAAAATGCATAATAATACTGAACATTTATTTCCTCCAATATTCTCACCATTCCCTTCATTATTAACTAATCCTATAAAACCTTCTGAAATGTCCCAAATATTAAAAACTGGCCCAATTATAAATTCATCTTTATTTGATACATCATCATTGACACATTCAATAATATCACCAAATAAATTGTTGAATTATAGACTGCATCAACATCATAGTGATGCACGAAATACTAATTACTTTAACAGAAGGATTATTGAAGATAATTTACTTCCTGAGAATTTATCTTTATCTCAATCAACAAATCAACAGTGTACCAGTACTATCAATAATAATTCTCCTATTATTAACGATGCACTTTCAACGAATCCATCCTTTCCAGTATCTTCGTCATCACCATCAACAACATTAATATGGCAAAAAATGTTTGAATGGTATTCAAATCAAATACAACAACAACAACAACAACAACAACATCAACAACAGCAAACAAATCTACAGACAGATTTATCGCATTATTCAACTCGAATCAATGATGAAAGTGATGACAGTGAAGTAAAAGGCAAATTTTATTCTGGAAACAGTCACAATGAGAAAATACCAAGTGAATCCAACAATCATATTAATACTGTTCTCAGCCAACATAAAGAAAACTCTGTCAATTTAAATAAGCTTAATGATAATGAAGGTGATGCGAAATCAGTTTCATTGAGCACTGATAAAACATTATCTTCAGCATATGAACAGATGTTAAATCATCCAAGTGCTCGTTCAACATCTTTACAACATAAAAAGAAATTTACAGTAAACAGGAAAAGATCTGTACATAATTTGGAAGTTAGCCAAGAAAAAATGGATGAAAACGAAGAAGACACAGAAAACCCCTGTAATAATTCCCCACCTAACCAATTGGATATTTCATCAGACCAGATTCAAGTATCATGTGATAGTTCCGAGGAATCATCTTTAGAAGTGTAAATCTCAATTATTCTTATCAAATACAATATTCTTTAATTGTCATTAATATACATCACAAAGAAAGCATTATTTTTTCAGAATTTATTAATTATTTACTTTTTCTTTCCATCACAGTATAAAATGCATTCATTATTGACAGTTATAACAACTGTAAAAGCAGTCATCATGAAATCAGCGCCTTTTACATTCCTACATTGTTGTTGTAGTCATCACACTGTCAAGCTGTCGAAATTTAACTGTTGCATTTTAATGTGTTCCTTTTCGAAGAATTATTCTCGTCCATAATCTTGATTCCCTAAACAAAAACAAAACATTGAAATGATGCTAAAAGCTAAGTGATAAATTTCGAAGAAATTAATTTCAAACAGAATTAAAATGAAACTAAACAACCAGTTTAAATATTTTCTTTTCTTCTTCAATGCATTTAGTTTTTATTTGTTTGTAAATAAAGTACCTTCAGCATTAATGTTTAATATATATATGGTTGTATTCATGTGTAATTTCTTATAATATATGAAATATGGAAGGGTAATAAATATTCTTTGTCGGAGTTGCAGAACAATATACTTCGATAGTTATGCTATAGAGGTTATCAAACAAGTCATCTATATAGTGTATCTGATTCTTTTTGATATATAATACTAAGAAGACAGTTATAATGTTTTCAATATTAGATAGGATGTTGTTGAAAGGTGATTTTAACAAAATTAAAATATATACGTTATTATGATTTCGATTACAAGATTTACAAATCAGAATCAAAATTTTGGTGTGGTCAAATTTGCCTAAGGAGGTAGCAATAAAAATTAAAAAGTTGGCCAAGGATTTATTTACGTTCAACTTACTTTTACTGTTCAACAAAACAAGTAATTATGTATCATTCATATTGATCTGAAAGCTGATAGAGTTTCAGTTAGACTGATCTGAATGATAGAAAGCTGTCTTATTCATTCTTGCACTAAGTTTTTATTAACGTACCAGGTAAAATTTTTCTCAACTTAACCAACACAAACCATTTTAACAGGGTTAACTGTATTCAGTTAGATGAACCGATTAGTGAGAAAATAAATTCAAAAAATTTATTGGTTATTTACATAATCTAATATAAAAATAGTCTTGAACAACTCAAGTGTAGTATCAGCGAGTTATTCTCTAAGAACTGACGGTTCTAGTTAACAGGATAAGTTTCTCGATGATAACTTCACAATGCAGTTACCTGTGCTCACTATTGACTAGCTCCGTGAGGAATCCCCGAGTTCTAGTAGGAAGTCGTGACCAGTGAAATTCAACATGTTCATGTGTAAACAGTAACTGCCGAAGACAGTGTATGAGATTTTACAGCTTCGTGAGTTGATCCAAGTTAGACAATAACACCATTGGATACCGACTCAGTAGTCCGGAAGTTAGGCGTTCGTGCACAAGACCGAAGGTCCTGGGTTCGAATCCTGCGAGGTGCAGGAGTTGTGGATGCGTACTGCTGACGAGTCCTATACTAGGACGAAACGGCCTTCCAGTGCTTCTAGGTTTCTGATGGTGGTCTAACATTGATCGATTCATGAATTCAAATGTGTAACTTAACAGTCTTCACAGCCCCGTAATGCAAGTTCATAATAATAAAGTGTTCACTGTTCAACCTAAGTAATTCATACAACACAGAAATAGACGAGATTATTCTAGCTCAGATTGTCGTCATTATTGTTCCACAAACTGTTGTATCCCTTTATTATTATTATTATTATTATTATTATTATTATTATTATTATTATTATTATTTAAATTTGATGAATTCACTCAGGCATTTAACGATATGCTCGTTAGTGAAATTATGCATAAATGATTAAACACTTTGATGAAAATTATACGTTTGTTTATAAGATGATTGTTTTTTTTCTATGACATCTGTTTTTGAGAAAAGGAGCTTAGAAAGCCAAATTATTAATTAATCTAGTGAGAGTAGTATCAACATTGAAGAATAAAGAAAATTAAATTATGTTTAAAATATGAAAGAACTTTCAGAAGAAGATGAAGAAGAAGAAGAAGGAGTAGAATATGGACGAGAATAAACACTGAAACATGAAAGAAAAGTGGGATAGTATGCAGAGATTATATCGACCACATGTTGTGCATGATTAGTAAGAATAATAATAATCATAATAATAAAAATTAATCTGGTAAAATAAAGCGAATAATTAGTTTTTTTTCTTTAAAAAAATGGTGAGAATGTTTACCAGTTAAATTAACAACACATATTTTTTTGTACGCATGCCTTATATGACTACTGAATAGAAGAATTGTATGTAGATTATTCTTCTGAAGTTGTATACTCCCAACTGAGATAAAAAGAATTTAATTGATATCACTGATCTAGTTTAATTTGTACTCTTTTTTTGTGAATGAAAATTCATAGTATTGAACAGTTTAGAAGATAACAATAATGGTTGAGTTTATCCATAGTCTTCTATTCATATTCAACTTTTTGTATACATAACATTTATACCATATAAAAGGTTAATTTTTTTTAAGCAAGTAATACATTTCGAATCTGGTTTTAATGTAAAATATGCTAAGCTACTTTTCACTGCATTTGAATTCAGTACTTGAATTAGATTAGAGAATAAAGAATCTTTTCCAAGCAATGATATCACATTTACTCCTTATGTGTGATAATTAGAATAACATTACATTATATGGCAATTTCTTAAGCACTACTGACTATTTCATTTAAAGATGATCGAACTCATTTTATTAGTGCTCAGAAATGAGAATTGATTACATTGCTCAGCCATACTTAAACTGAGTTGTCAGTCAGATAAGTTGTTTATGAATCAAAGACATCTTTTCAGTCATATCAAGAGGTTCACGATTAAGAATGGTGAGTGTGTTAATAGTCACCAATTAACTTTCATAAACACCATAAGTAAATGTTTTTGTTAGTATGATATTTTTTTTCTCTAAAGTAACCAGTAAAATGTTAATTCTTTCTACTGCATAGCGTCGACTTCAATTAAAAATTTGTTATTCAGAAGTTTTCCATGATGATGACAAATCAACTTGTTTATGCTTGATTGTCATCAATGAGTTGATTTGGTATTGGCGCTGATGATGATTGTTTAGAATAACAATAACACACTTTGTCAATTGAATTGTTCAACTCACAGGGAGTGTCCCATTTTCACCATCAATTTTTTTTCTTTTTCATTGTTATTTTTTGGATAGAAAGGGTCGCATAAGTAGTATATTTCATGAGTATTGAAATATGGAAAGTTGAAGAATAGAAGGGAAAAAACAATAATGGCAAGAAATATTCATCTTAGTTACCAATAAATGTTAAAAAAAGTGTATAAAACAATTGCCTTTTAATAAATACCAGAAATACATAATACATAAGGTCAAGATGTATTTTATATATGTACATGTAGATATATATATAAATATATATCGCTTACTTTCTTTTAGAGACATTCATTTCTGTTTTTTCCCCTGTGGCTAAAATTGCTATTTTATCAAAAAAAGAGCGACGACATTATCCATACAATACAAAAGTATTGATAAAGAATAAACTTGTGTGTACTCGTTCTTTAGATATTATTTGATATTAAAGTGTAATACATGGATTACTTTGTGACCTAGAGTTATTGAATACATGTGTAAATTGGTAGACAAATAAATTTTGCAGTTATAACTACTTTCTTTATCATTTGTCACTGTTTGTTTGTTTTTTATATGACAGAGACCCAAATGTGATAGTTTTTTTACTTGTATAATACACTGATCATTTATGAGAGTATTATAATAAGTGGATTATTCATAATTGTTAAAACTAGAAAAAAAAAGCATTCAACTCATCTTTGAGTAGATGGGAATTTAAACCATATGGTAATGCAGTGTAGATATAAATTTACACACACACACACACACTTATTCAACTTGTTTAACCTCAAATTATAATTTATACAAACATTATGTATGTATGTATGATGACTGAATGAATGTGAGGTCATCTGGACATTATAAAGAAAATAATGAAGTAAGAGACAGTAGACAGTCTCATTCTCTATCTCGCTACATACATGTATATATATTACAATTTCAATACATACCATCTGGTAGTTGAGACGACACGCATAAGAAAAAAAATAGAGTTTCATTGTTGTAACTTTAACACTTTAATAATTCACACTTCTTTACAGACATAAGTTAACGTTTAAAAAAAGGAAGGATTTTAACACACACAAAAAAAAATAGTGAAAAGACAAATCCACAAAAAAAACTGAGTGAAACAATGTTGACAATTATGTGAATGCAATTATTCATCACATCTTTTAAACAATCACATTAATACAATTATGTAGATCCGAATTTATTGTTTTGTGTTCAACTGACCCGATTAATTATTCAATATAATTAATTCAGTATTCTCTGTATATATTTATATTTTTTAGAAAGTCTCACAAAATCAGTTAAATTGTGAATATTTATGTTGAAAATCAATTTGTGATTCATTGAAACAATGGAGTAGGATGGCCTTTCTACAAGTTTTTTTTTAATCTTCACAGATGGCTAAAAAACAGAGTTTATGTCAAAAAAGTCAGCACGTGCAACTGTAGTATATTATTTACATATGTGTACAACATTCATAAATCGGTTCATATCAAAATAAGTCAATTTGAGAACTTCTGAACATTTATTTGATTACACTTTAGAGATGAAAACACAAAAGTTAGTCTATGAGTAAAGTTTGTTTAAATCATCAGTTTCATATTTCGTTTCTGAAAATGTTTTTAATTTTTCGTCTAGTAATCAATGGGTTTACGTTACTAACTGAGAATTAGTCGCATTCAGTTACTTTTGAAACTGAAAGTGTGATCTTTTGGTCTTAAGCTAGAGGTGATTAACAAATAAATAAATATAACGTGCTCAAAGTTAGTGCTAGTATTTGTTGTTGCATGTACTAAGCAGATAGATGTAAGTTCTAGCATTTCGATTTTAGACCCAACCTTCGTTTCACTAATAGGAATAGATTTATTGTCAGTGGTGATCTTAGTAATAATTCTGTTTAAAGTTTGTAATCAGTTCACTTGACTTCGTTCGTTTATATAGTTCATTAGGCGGTTAGGTCAATAAAAATATCTTCCTTAATGTAAATTGAGAACCCAAGGAACTCATTTCGGGCTTAGTTATGAAATAAGATCACGATGACTTTGCCAGTGAGTCTCAAACTAACTGAAGTTAGAAGTGCAAGCCTTTGAATTCCAAATCATTGGTCTAAGGGTTAAGCACTCACCATCACACTTACGAATACTGGGTTCGATCTGTACCAATATCGTGAGTGCACGCCGCTCCATGAAACTTTGTTTCTTCTTTTAGCACTAAATTTATAAGAAAACAATGTAATTGAGCTACAACATTGAAAATTAAGATGTTAACAATGACTTTTGTTTGATTTCAATACTGACAAGGATAAATTCACTGAAAAAGTAGTCATTTGTTGCAAACCAAAAATCTGAAGGTGAATATAAGTTAATTTCACATGTATAACCACTTTCAATGATAACTTTTTAATCATTCAAATATTCATAAGTCCATGAAAAAAAGGAATCAGTAATTCAACTAGTTATATAATCACATATATGCAACTTAACTTTATTCTGTTATAACTTGTATCAAATTAATTATTTCATGTCTCTTCAAAATACAAAGTGGACAGGATAAATATGACAAGAATGCAGAAATTGTTCCCTGCAGTAGAAAGAAAAACAACATTATCATCTACTTCATATTTGAATAAAATAATTCTACGACTGTTTGATATTGACTGACAAAAGATAAGTCATTGACCAAAGTTTTAATGGTCACAACTCCACACTCATTCACTTACTTTTTTATGTTGTTCTATCTTTTCCTAACACTATACCCAATGTGTATAGTATCTTTAGTTATAAGTGACTATGAATAGACAAATTAAGATTGATAATGTATGGAAAATAATAAAAAAAAAAACGATTTGCCTTCTCCTCACAGGGGGTCAAGCATATACATACAGGTCAATAGTGTTATGCTTAGTTGGAAATTAATTGAATAGTCAATCCGTCTGTACTTGACTTTATGATGTATAATACATCATTAGAAAATAATCTAACTAGCTAGTACTTAATATACAATGTTCTTAGTATTTTTTTATCATTATCACTACTGTCTTATGTTATGTTTCATTCACAACAGGTGACAAAATGACAAGTTGAACTATTAACTTTTAATAAATTTTCTAATTATTAAACAATATAATTTTTAAAAAAAACGTTCTATTTTTGTTCTTGTATCTTTTGATAGAGGAAAACAAAAGACATGTGCATTTTGAGCATAATAAATGAAATAAAAGCACCATTATTTTATTTCGATCAAAAATAAAACTAAGTGAATGAGTTCTACCTTCACTCTTTCTCAGTCATTCCAATCTTGATGTATGTATGTACATGTGTGAAAGTTTATTTGGTTGTTTTTTTTTGTTGTTGAGTTTAGTTTTGAGTTTTCCTTATCAAGATTGTAGTCAACACAGAAGGATAACTTAGTGAAGAGAATGATAAAGCCAATATATATATACCAATAAAGATATGATCAAGTTAGAATTCATTCTTGTCAAAGTATTGTATTGTAAAGAGAAATGTTTAATTTGTGGTAAAATTGGTTGGTTTTTTCTTCTTTTTTTTCCAAAATAAATAATTAATTAATTCTGGTTTAATCACCAAGTGAAGGGGAAATGTTCATTTTCAAGCTGAAAAAAGGAAAAGAACTATAGTTTGTCAAAAACTACAAAAATTTCATATTTTGCCATTGTTTTCACTAGGAACTAATTAATATCCATCAGAAAGCCAGTGGATATTAGTAAGCACTTGATTGATACTACAGTTCTGTTTAAAAAAATGTTTATGTTGTATAGCTTGGAGTTTATATGCGTATCTACTAAAAAGCTTGCAGATTTTATGGTAACCAGTGGATACATTAATGAATTTTCAAACTTTTTGACTCATTCTAAACCGCAAGAATCACTCTACAGTTTCATTATCAGTGTAACTCAACACAAGCACCTTCAATAATAAGAAGAATAAAGTATACCAAAGAAATCTGGTTCCAAAAGTTTTATAGGAAGCGTTAACCAATGCAGCGCAATCATGAAATGAAATGACTGTCGTTAAATACTGTGAATCGACTCTAAGTGAAAATGTTCGCCAGTTCAGAGGTTCAAATACATTGTGCTAGTCAAGAAATCTGAGAGTTTATTATATGAGTGTTTACTTCTGGACATCCTCTGTGTAGCACAAGGCTGCAATAATTCCTAGTTTTAAATAGTTTTTCAAGTGATAACTGTCCTTAATCAAAATTTCTTCCAAATGCACTCATTTCTAAAAACAAACAATGAACATCTTTTTTAAAAACTTTTATTTTATCATTTAGAAGTGACAACAAACAGTTGTGCTCAGTAATGGTATCTAACTCTTTCGTTCTGAAGAAATAGCTTCTTGATATTGTGTAAAGTAGCCACTGTAAAATAATAGCATTGACGAAGATATGTAAACGTGAACAAAAATAATTATAATATGAACATTTCAATGAATACGGTTGATTTAACAAGTAGTTGGTTAGAAATCAAAATAAATCATGTGACCAAATCATTTGAATGCAGATATTTATCATTCTGTTGTAGCTATCTCGGAAATTAATATATATTTATTTTGCAATCTTTACTAAATCTTCAACTTTTCGAAAAGCTAAAGCGAAAGTTTGCAATCGTTCATAACTGACTTAATTCAGATTACAATATACAAACTAACCAATGATAAAACACAAGTTTTTACTTAAAGATTCACGAACTCGATTTTTACTCAAGTACCGTATTTAGTTTGGTTTATGTAGTTCTTGGAGTTTGGTTTAAGACTCCCTATGGGGCTACATTTTCATCAAATATAGATTGATTTACTGAAATTAAGTAATGTTTGATCAATATCACAGAAAAATCATCAAGAAAATCGATCAAATTTCGCGGTAAATATTTCGATGAAAATAAGTGATAAAAAATTGGTTATGTTTTTCGAAACATATCTGTCTGATACGTATCAGTCATCAGTTGTCGACTTGAAAAACTAATGAACATTAGCATGGATTTTGTTGACTTAGATTGTTTATCAATGCACTTAATTTGCGCTAATTTCAAATCTATCATCTCGCTACGACTATGTTAACAGTGATGAGTTGAAGCTTTTTCTACCGAATTTCATTTCCTTCCACGTATTCAGAACATATACACTGGAATTAGTCAGTGATTACATTTTGAACTGGTACATGCTTCGTTTGAAGCGGAAACAATGAATTTTGATTAAAAGTTATAAGTAAATTAATGCATGCATTATTTGTTTTACTACCCTGAGTGTAAATAAGTGATTGTAAACTTACTGGTTATTAAGCTAATAATAGCTACCAGTAATTACTCTATATAAAGTAGAAATTAACCTTATGGATTCTCCTTGTATCCATGACATTTTAAACTGATATGAGTTTCATTCGAGAAAACCATTTGGAACTGAAAAGATCCCTTTTCAAATTTTTTTGGTGGAAAAAGTCCGTTTTCAGAAAAAAAGCTTTTGAAACTTTCTGAGCCATAGTTTCAATGCATTTTGTTCACTCCTTACTGTATACTACTTAACATCCCATCAACGTATTAAAATCCGGTAATCCACATTTTCCAGTTCTATTCCATTCATGATATAACATTAGCATTGTGCGTTTTCTATTGATGAGCGTCCTCCTATTAACTGACTTTATTGATTTTATTGATCAATATTTTGTCTGTCAGAACTGTCGTACATGCATCTCTTGATCAAGGTTATTAGTTGGCAATAATTTTCTTATTCATTAGCGTGATTTGTAGAGATTTAACGGAGAAATTGGTATTAGTCAGTGTAAGCAAAACAAAATATTCATGAAAACGCTAAAACTTTTCCACTGAATGATAAGATGCATTCTTTAACAAGTTTTGGAATGTAATCACAATTTGTCATTCTATTCTATTAGTCGTGTTAGCTGGAGTTCACACAACTGAATATATAAATGCTTTAAAAAGTGAATTATTTCAAACAAACAAAAAAACAGTTAAGAATAAAAGTAAAAATGAACAAATTTCACAAGTCAATTGTAATCAATTTATGAGGTATATTTTCAAGTTACTACTAATGAATGTCATTTATAGATGTTTATTAGATAGTAGAGATCATACGTATATTAATTATAAGTACAACGGATAAATTTATCATATACTTTTTGTGTGCATAAAGACTACAAAAAAAGATATACATTTACTAAGATTAAATTGTATGATAATCAAAAATATCTAATCATACTCTACAGGGGATTGTCTCTGTTTTATACATGTTTCATGCTATCTTTACCTTCCTTCTTTACTTCACTTGAATAAAATAAACCAAGAAGTTAATACATTTGTAATGCATCCAAAATACTGTCTGTATGACAGTACAGTCTTCAAATTACACATGTATTTTCGTCTAAATAGATTACAATCATGTACGAGTTTATTTCATCTATTCACTGTCGACATTTGTCATTTAGTTTAACATATACTAAAGTTAGTGTGATATACTTTATTTGACTTTTTTCTTTTACTTCACCTCACCACCTACCCCTCCCTTCTAATTATTCTCATACTGTTCACCTTTCTATCTGCATATTTTTTTAAATGACCAAAAGATAAAATTTATCTATTTTTCTATCCGAATGTATTACATTTTACTAATTTACAGTCAATTATATACTTCTATCCTTTTGCTGTACATGCGCATGTGTATGTGTGCACAGTTTGTGGTTTCGTTCTCATTATAATCAGTTATATAGTTTACTATTAGACCAGTGAAAATTTTAACCTAGTGACAATGAAACAGAGTGAATGACCTAGCGTACAATTTTGTCTAGGCTTTCTTTTGATTGACACCATTCGGATAGAAGATCTATATTCATAAATTTATTTTACATGTATAATTGACTAAGTGTGAGCTAATTGGAATACAAGTGAAATAGTTATTCGAAATTAGGTGAGAGAAAAGTATGGTATGAAACTAAGAGGAAAAATATCTCATAATCAATCAAAATAATTTCGTGGATAATGTGTACAGTAGGAGAGTGATATGAAAGAATAATGATAGCAGTACCATATGGAGTTGACTAGGCAAGGTGCATATGAATAATTCAAAAGTGGTATTGTTTCAAATGGGAAATTCAACGCATTGTTTCTGAACTCAGCAGTTTTAAGATATGATGTTTGACTCAGCACAAAACGGTCCTCGATTCCAATCGATGTAGTATCATACCAATTTTGAGGAGTTTTTAACAGGAAAGGAACATCTGTTTAGTGATCTCTGATTCCCGCCGATTCTTCAAGTAACATAAATTTATCAGGTGTATTAATTGCGAAATTCTACTGTATAGTTTAATTTTTGTCTGACATTGGTTTATATCAAAACAATGGATATAATAAGCTTAATCAATATTGATTTGATTACAATTAATTGTCAAATTATAAATGTATGCTAGATAGGTGATATATGTCATTAATCCATATGTTCTAGTTATTTTATTGTATAGCTCATTATTTCTGAAAAAATAATTTACTTGATCAGATATCAATGAACTAAAGTACTGAATGAAACGTGCGAAATTTTCGCAAACTTATAAGTAGTGATAATAATCATTGTGTTACGTAGTTTATTTTATTAATGTTCGACTAGAAAGCATTTTGTAACAAAACTATGGTTTACGAACCAATTATTGAGATTGATCATTGAGTTCAATAAATTTTTTTCTAATAAAGAAATGAAAATTCAAACACAATAATGTAAAATGTTAAATGTCTTATGATTTATTCTAATGAACAAAAGTGCCTTTTCTTACTTTAGTTTTGTATTCTGATAATAAATGAATGTACCTAAAGCAACGATTCATTTTAATAAATGATACTGCTATGAAACATATGAGAAATAAATCAATATGCTTATTATTTTATCAACATCCAAATCAAAAGTATTAGGTAATCAGGTAAAGGTAATGCTACTGATATATATTGATATTTCGCTCAATTAAAATGAAGTTCAGATGAGTATAATCTGAGGTTCTTCAACCAGATTTACCAAGATTGTCGTTTATTAATGACAGGGTTGAACACTTCTAGTCATATCTTCTCACTAGAACTTCGAGAATTCCCTCAGGAAGCTAGTCACTAGTAAGCATATTCTACGATTCTTTCATTAGAGTCAATGTGCTCACTGGTGACTAGCTTGGTGAAGAAATTCTCGGAATTCTAGTGAGAAGACGTGACCAGTGGAGTTCAACTCTGTCGAGTATAGTCAGTAACTACCGAAGACAAATGGGTGAAGTCACACAAAATCCGTAGATTGGTTAGAGTTAGAAATTAACACCGCTGGACGCCAGCTAAGTGGTCCAGAGGTTATGCCTTCGCGCGGAAGACCGAACGTCCTAGGTTCGAATCCTGAGAGTAGCAGGAGTCGTGGATGCGCACTGCTGGTGTGTCCCATACCAGGGCGAAACGGCCGTCCAGTGCTTCCAGGTTTCTAATGACGGCTTAACAATGATTGTTCTATGATGCCAGTAATATAATCTGAGAACAAAAACTATATAAGTTATCATTAGCTGATGATGGAATACTGTATCAGAAAGTATTTTAAATTCATATTTCGAAATAATTAGACAACTAAATAAAACATAATTTCATATGAATTGGTTGTAAAATCTCACAATGAAGTAGTACCTACTAAAATTACAATCACTTTATACCATGATATACCATGATATTTCAAAGTTTTCTGTTGACAAGTAACAAATGAACAAATAATATGTACAAACACAAACGCAATAGATCTTATATAATTACTCTCTGTAAATCGATGATCAATATGATTTGTTCAAAACCTCTATCCTGAAAACTTATTTCTTTGTAGAAACAATGGAGAATTTATAAAAACTTTTTTAATTAACAATACTTGTGATAAACTTCAAAGTGAATCGAGAGCAGTCAAACAAGACATGAGCAATCACTGTCATCGACTATTGAGTAGGAGATAAGAATAAAATTGTTTATCTCCTATTAGATAGATGGAATGATAGATTTACATTTACTAAACTGTGAATAAAATTTTTAAAAGCCAAAGGTTTCCCAAATTACATTATAGTCTGTTCGATCTTTAGAGATGGGCTCTATATAAGAAAAAAAGGGTTTTAAATTCAGATATATAGGTAGTTTTCATTGATCTTATAAGTAATAAATAATGCTTTTTAAGTGAACCACATCTTGAACTCCTGTGTTCTGATCATTTTAACTGCCTTAGCCAAACACAGTTTAATCAAATTTGAAAGAAAAATGGTTTCTCAGTGTATCAGTAGGCCTTAGTAAATAAGTTTTGGTACTGCAAAACATGCCAGGTTTTACATACTACTTTTTTTTGAGTCACTGACATTTCATGATCATTGTCTCTTGTAGAATAACTTGATACTGAGTAAAAGAACAGAAAAATTGAACATTATCTTCATAATGTCATGAGGAGATGTCTGGTACCAACTTAGATATCTGACAAAAAAAATGAATTCGATCACCACAATGAGAAGCACATTTGGTAAGCTGATAAGATTTCATGCTAAGTATATCATCTACTGATCTCAACGAAAAGCTAGTTTTCATTAGTAATAATCACTTTTGAGCAAAATCTAACTATTTGTGGTCAAGAGTGAACTTAGAATTGAAACGATCTATGATGTATATTAACTGTAACGGTGAATCAGTTAAGTTGCATTTTACTTTTCCTAAATACATATGATGCATTTCAACTACATATATTTCTTATTAACTGACAAGGTATGACTTTCTCTATCAATTATTATTAATTAAAAACATGAATGTAAAATGCTGTGCCTATAATTTGTCTAGTTTTTTTCATTTTTTTTTGTACGTTGCTTGATGAATTGAACAACTACAATTGACATTTGGTGCTTAAAAAAACAATAATCCCCATTATGCATGGAACTGAACGAATTAAAATTTAGATCACTATCATATAACCATCCATCATCACTATTGACTCTGAGATCTTTTTTTTCATTTTTATATTAAAAAGTTCAGATTATTTACTTACCAGTACCATTATTAAGATAATCATCATCACCCTCCTTTTTTACATTCTTTTATAAGGCATGGATTTATTTCAATAGAGAATTCGTATACATATATACATATGTGATGTATACTGGACAGAAGTGTCAATCATGTTTTTTACCTGGATATTTTAAAATGCCTAAAGAAAAGCAAATTATTTCAAGGATGATTCCACAAATTAACAATACGGTATAGAATAAAAAAGTTTTAAAAAAAATGTGAACATTCATCTGTCAATGTATAATGCAGACAACAAAACACATATAGTCTTATCAAAAGGTCATCATTAAAGTCGTATAATAATAATAATAATAATAATAATAATAATAATAATAATAATAATAACAATGCTTTGAAGTATTCATGTATGATAAATGACAATTGGTGTCAGAAAAATACTGATTGTTTCATTCATTACATCAGGTGGGTCTCTACAATAAAAATTATTCGGAAATAATGTGGCTAACAGTTTCACATTATATTTGCGTTTTATTCTAAATATATTACAAATGTATTACAAAACTTAAATATACTGCAATCGTAATTTGTCAAGCGAAAAAAACTTCAGTTACTTGTAAACCTATTCTAAAGTTATCATTTGAATGGTAAAAAATAGACAAATGCTTTTTTTACAATAAATAAACCATTAATCAATCTAGAATTGTGAGATTTATGAAAGATGACATACTCGGGAATAAAAGTGAAATGGAAGGAACACCTTGCATAATTTTGGCAGTTATCATTTATTTATGATACTTCTTATAAAAGTAGACTGTTTGGTGTTAATAAACGTGAATATTTTTTAGTCTCTAACTTTTGAACTGATGACAGAGAGAGAGAGAGAGAAAGAGAGAGGAAAAATATCAAGGCCCTATAACATCCCACAGTAAAGCACATAGATGTGGAGAAAACATTTTTTAAAAACAAATAATTTTACTAGAACGATAAAACTTATAAAAATCTATTGGTTTTGAAATAAATGATTTTATGGAAGGTCATGTCAGGGATCGCCTTAATATAAATTGTTAGTTATATAATAGGTGATGTTATAATAACTAATCTCTGTCCACACTTTGTTACTGGATATAACTTTGGCAACTTACGATACTGTACCGACTGTAAAGAGTGAAGTGAAAAATTCATAATGTATGGGAAAAAAACAACAAGATAAACAGCAGTTGTGTGATCCATGTGTAGAACGAACATGAATAATTATCAAGAGAGAATCTATACATCATAACTTTCATTATTTCTAATATTAAATGAACAAGCACAAGAGCTTAAACAGTAAGCGTTGTCTGACGTTATACGCAAAGTTAAAAGATACAACCGCTGTCTATTGTATTATACACTAGATGTCAATCCATCAAGTATCTTTAGATAAATATCTGTTTAGTTTGTGTTCAATTACCAAGTCGTAAATTCAGTAACGGAAAATATTTCACACATATGTTATGACTGAGTAAATAGAAATTTGATGTTCCACAGCGTCCCGTTACATCACATAATGATCCAGATTAACTGAACTCATAAATGTAAGCCATTAGATTACAATTTAGTAATCTGAAGATTAGAAACTTGCTACATCACCTTAAACCGTAGACTCAGTCCTTGGTGGGGTCATAAATATATACTGATAATGAGTCCCGTACTGGGAAAAATAATTATTCACTTCTACTGGATTCTCGTCTGACTAAAGTCAGTGCATGATGTAAAACTGCAAAATTTATTATTCTCCACAGTGCTCTCTAATGAAACAGGATTGTTTACTAGTTGAACAAGTTATGAATATAGAACAGTTCTAAGTCCTCTAGTAATAATCTGAATTGTATATTTTTAATTACAAGACTTTCAAAATCTGAATTTCTTTAAAAACTATACATTTCAAAATACAGTCAATGATACTATTTATTTATTGAGTTAGAACACAATTTATCATTCCAAAATTTGGTTGTGCTTCTAATTATGTTTTCATTTAGATTCGTTCTGCGTGGTCAAATGGAACTTAATTTCTTTAGTAGTACAATAAAGTATGCCAAAGTGATGTTTCAAACTGTATATGCTGGCGAAAATATGTATGTTGTAGTAAGAAAATAATAAGACGAATATGTGGATAGATTTAATACTGCTTCGAATGTTTCATTATTCATGGTTATGCATTGTTCAGTTGCACTTTGAGAGCTACGAGAATATGAATTAAGAGTCTGAGATTTATTTGTTTGTCAACAAAGTATTTGCACTGGGCAGGAAAACATATTTACTGATGCCTTGTTTTAACTTAGTTTACAACCATAAAAGGGTGAACTACTGTTAATGTATATAGTTAGTAAACTTTGAATAAATATTGACACAGAAAGTGAAATGCTTTAAAGAATGTTCAACCTTTAATACGTGATCAGACAATTTAACGAAATTTTAAATGGTTTTGATTATGTCACTGTTGAAATTTTGACTGGAATCTGATTAGTCTTCGTTGGCACTGAGCATCCTATAGATAGGATTATATGTGGCTAGAGCAGTGGCACATTAACGCTTACAAGTTTGTACATCGAACTTACTGGTCCCAAGTAGGATGAAACGTAAGCTTTGGATTCCACTGTTTGTTATATTCTGTCTTTTCTATATGAGCTTCTATGATAATAGCTATGTCGGGCAATCAGTATAGGATGACCGAATGCCAACCAAGACTACTCAAATTCCAGTCAAAATTTCAACAGCGAGATAATCAAAACCATTTAAAATTTAGTCAGATTGTCTGATCACGTATAAAAGGTTGGATATTTTTTAAGATCATTCCATTTTCCTTGACAATATTTAATTTGGAAAGTGAGGAAAATATGTACGAATAAATTACTTACTCACCTATCTATCTACCTACTATTTAACCTACTTATTTCATTACATAAATACTTAATTACCTATCTACTAATTTACTGAGATATATTACATTTCTTGAAGTGGATATTCTTTTCCACTTGTTTCCAATTGCCATTCATTCTCTTCATGCCTACATCCGATTCCCAGTTCAGTGTATTCCTTGTTGTTAATGGTGTCTGGCCAACGAATCCGCGTTATTATGTTGAGACAACTGTTCACAAACACCTGTATCCTTTGCGTGATGGTATACGCAGTTCTCCAACCTTCCACTCCATACAATGGAAATCTATTGGTATTCGCATTGAATATTGTGACTTTGTTGTTAGTTGAAAGTTATTTCAAGTTTTGGACGTTCTTTGATTGTACAAATACTACTCTTGCTTTGCCGATCCATGCCTCCACATTTGCATTGGATTCACCTTGTTTATCAATGATGCTGATCAGGTGTACAAACGTTTTCACATCTTCCAGAGCTGCTTTGTCAAGTGTGATTTTGTTGGTGTTCACTGTGTTGTATCTAAGGAACTTGCACTTTTATTTGTGGATGTTGATGTATTCTGCTGTAGAAACAGCTTCCACACTGGCAGTCTCCATCTTCATTTATTACCTTTTGTGCTAATCGCCCTTCTACATCGATGCTGCACACTGCATTCCGTGCTTCAGCTGAAATGTTTGTCTTCATAATGCAGATCACAATCAGGAGAAAGGGAAAGGGTAGTGATCTGAAGCTATTTCAATTCTTCTCTTTCCTTTCACCTCATCCATGGTCCTGCTGAACTTGATATTGATGCAGATTTGATCGATATGGTTCTTATTGTGGGACCCGGTGAAATCCATGTAGCTTTGTGTATGCGTCTATGTGGGTAGATGGTGCTGCCTATAACCATTTTGTTGAAAGCATATGCATTTGTGAATCTATCAATGTTTTCTCTCCTTTCTCCCAATCCAAGTAGTCACACGATGCCTTCATATCCAGTGTCGTCATTTTCAACCTTAATGTTTAGGTCTCCATTCAGAATGGTCAAATCCTTTACTGAGTATTATTCGGTGACTGACTGCAGCCATACACAAAACTGATCTGTACCGTCTTCATCGTTCTCGTTGGTGGGCGCATGGCACTGAATGATAGGCATTATAATACCCTCCTTCTTTGTTTTGACTGATAATTTTATGATCCTGAGTCCATTAGACTCTCATCCTATAAGATATGCTCATGCTTATTTGGACAGCATCTGTACAACTACATGTATGTGAGGCATTTTCTGCTTCGTGATTTGATTACAGCACTACCTCTATTGGATCCAATCTCTTTTGTCTGCCCATGTCGAATGGCTTTGACTTAATCCAAAAATCACCAATCTGTATCTTTTCATTTCTTCACCTACTTGAATGATCCTTCCAGTCTTCCACATTGTGTGGACATTCCACGTGTTTATGTTCATTGTTGCTCTGATTGTCAGGAGAGGTATAGAACCTGTGACTTCCAAAGAAACTCGTATTTCATCATGAGGTGTGATAACTTTTCTTCCAATTTCAAGTTCAGAGTTCAAACTTTTGAAGTGAATTTGTTCTAGTTGGCATTCTTTGTGAGGTTATTTTCTACTGGATGAGTTTGCTGGCTTCATACTCAATCCTCCTCCTTTATTCCGGCTTCAGACTGGCACTATCTCTTGATATTCTCCAGAAAGAGTTAAGTAATTATTATAGATGATAAAAAATATTACTTACCCGAAAAGTGTTATTTACAACCTAATACATATGAATAATTCAAATAAGTTTATGGGAATTAATTGGATAATAGACAGACTGTCAAATGAGATAATTAGGTTAGTCAATGAATTTGAGCATTGAATTTTTGACTTATCTAACCAATGAACACACCAACGTGCAGTGACGTGTGAATGACTATAAATTTTAATTGCATCAAAGTAAAAAGATTTTTCTCTGTAATGTACAAAGAAACCAAACAACTTCTAGAAAAGTGTAATGAGTGCGTACTTATAAGAAACGTAATTAGTAATTGATTTGAGCCTCTAGTTTTTAGACGCGTTCCATAACAAGTTTGATTTTTTAATATAATTTGGATCTGCCAAAGTATTCGAAAAATTCCTTGTCAAGTATAAAATATAATGTGATGATTTACTACAAGTACTAACATCAGTAGTTGGCGACAACGTTAAGTTGTGTTGACATGAGAATCCTCTCAATGGAACTATCAATAAACTTTATAGGAAGTACATATATTTACATTAATTAACTTAATTAGTTGCAATGTAAATTATAACTGAAAATGGTAAGTATTTTGACGTATGAATGTCTTATTAACTTTTGTTTAGTGATTATTATAGCTGTATACTTTGTAACTGAGTGAAATATCATCCATCTCTTCATCCCCTTTAGACAATGTCGTTCTCCAATGTCTGATTTTCTAATATTCATCGATTGTATGATAATATATCATTGCCATTGTATGATTGTTGTATTTTCCCTTCATTAGTTCAGAGACAATGTACAATTGAAATTCATTTAAAATCTCATTTATTATTTCAATATTCAGTATTTTCTTTTCACAACATCAATATTATCATGTGTATGATCCAGATCAGATAAGTCCCATTCTAAAACTTCATATTATCCCATTAATTTATCATATATACCTTATTTAAATTTTTATCATAATAATGATTTTCATTATTGTTCAAAAGTCTGATAATAAATAAGAAAAAAAACCATTTATCAGTATTACACATCTAGATTGACTGTTTTCTAGGTAAATTTTGTGGGTATTTAGTTTATCTAGTAAGAAATTGTAAAAAATGATGGTAAATAGGCACCAGTTGTTGTGTTATGGTCGATTAAACCAGTTTTTTCTCACTACCATTTTTTTTTTTGGTTAAAATTAATCAGTCAGTTTAGTTCAATCTATCCAGAGTTTTTGTTCGTTATTAGTGAGTTCAACTATAAGGAGACTGATATATCTCATTAATTGATGCTCACTGAATAAAAAGAGATAGAAATCTATTTATATTCTATATATACAACAGTCTGCAAGCTTATAGATTAATATGGATTCATTGATATACAAATACAATAATAATAATAATAATAATAATAATAATAATAATAATAGATTATGAGATGTTGTTATTTACCCGTATTCGATAAAAAATGTCCTTTTTTTAAAAAAAAATAACACACACACACAACTGTTAATCATAATAGAAAATTCAGTTTGATTCTGATGGTCAATGCTAACTCATACATACACTTCTCACACTATAACACATATGTGAGATTGTGTGTTTACATCAATAGAATGAGGATAAAGATCGTCATTATTGATAATCAGTGATAATTAGGTTATTTTTTTTTTAGATTTCATTACTTTACACCAGTAAAAAGAACAATACACAATTTATACATATATATGGGTTTATGTATAAAGTGAAATTCAAAGACTGTCATGAGACAGTTAGTTATACAAAAGTCACGGACATATACAAACAAAAATAGCTCTAATATTATAAATGCTCAATTAGTATGTATTGTGCTGAAAAAAATAAATAAATAAATAGTGCAATTGTATTTCATTGACCAGCTGCTTAGTAAAGAAAATTCATTGTTTAACTTATTAGAGCAGTATTCACTAGTGAACGATGAATATTGTTGTTGATTTATTTTATGTGGGAAAATATAACCGTAATAATAATAATAATAGTAATGATCATACTTACAGTAAAAAAACTGAATATTATTTTGTATTAATTTCTTTGGTATTATACATTGACAGAAATTATCATTATTCAGCTCCGGTGCAAATAAAATAAATTTCGGATAGTTAATTATCTTAATTAGTCATAGGCTAATCAAAAATCAGATACCAATAACCGATTATATTTAATGATGTGTTTCAATCGAGTTCGAAGGATTTCTTGCTTAAAGGAGTCTAGTTACTTTAATCGACTTTTTGTTTGTTGAACTGCATAAGATTAGCTGAAAAAGTTACACTTTGGGAGGAGTTATAAAATTTCTTAAGAATATTAAAAAGTTTATATATATATATATATATATATATATATATATATATATATATATATATATATCGACTGGAATTAGAGGCGGATATGAAAAGAATGGCAAGTACTTGGCAACAGCAGAAAGACAGAGAGCTGGATAGAGTCGGTTGGTGAATTCGGGTGGATGGTCTTTGCTTCATTAGTAGGGGTAACTGATGTAACTACTTACTTACTTACTTACTTACTTACGCCTGTTACTCCCAATGGAGCATAGGCCGCCCACCAGTTTTCTCCAACAAACTCTGTCCTCGGCTTCCCTCTCCAGTTCTGTCCACTGTTTGTTCATTCCTCTCATATCTTTCTCTATTTCTCGGCGTAGTGTGTTCCTTGGCCTTCCTCTTTTCCTTTTGCCTTGAGGGTTCCATGTGAGGGCTTGTCTCGTGACGCAGTTTGGTGCTTTCCGCAATGTGTGTCCAATCCACTTCCACCGCTTCTTCCTGATTTCCTACTCCACTGGAATCTGGTTTGTTCTCTCCCACAGTTCGTTGTTGCTGATTGTGTCTGGCCAACGAATACGAAGTATTTTGCGTAGACAACTGTTAATAAATACTTGTATCTTCTGGATGATGGCTTTGGTAGTTCTCCATGTTTCCGCTCCATACAGTAGAACTGTGTTGACATTTGTAATGAAAATGCTGATTTTGGTTTTGGTTGAAAGTTGTTTGGAGTTCCAGATATTTTTCAACTGTAGAAATGCAGCCCTCGCTTTGCCAATCCGTGCTCTCACATCTGCATCCGATCCATCTTTCTCGTCGATGATGCTGCCCATATATTTAAAGTTGTTAACGTCCTCGAAAGCATCTCCATCAGGCGTGATTTGGTTGGTGCATGTTGTGTTGCATCGGAGAATTTCGCTTTTTCCTTTATGTATGTTGAGACCTACTGCTGCTGAGGCTGCTGCTACACTGGTCGTCTTCTCTTGCATTTGTTGTTGAGTGTGCGATAGAAGAGCCAAGTCATCTGCGAAGTCCAGATCGTGAAGCTGCGTCCTAACTGTCCAGTTGATACCGTGCTTCCCTCCAGATGTCGTCCCCTTCATAATCCAGTCGATGACCAGGAGAAAGAGAAAGGGTGAGAGTAAGCAACCTTGTCTCACACCGGTCTTCACCTCGAAAGAGTCTGTCAGCTGACCTCCGTGCACGATTTTGCAGTTGAATCCATCATAAGAATTCCGTATGCTGTTAACTATCTTCTCAGGCACACCGTAGTGTCGAAGAAGCCTCCACAGTATTTTCCTATCCACGCTATCGAATGCTTTCTCGTAGTCGATGAAGTTGATGTAGAGTGGTGAGTTCCATTCAATTGATTGTTCCACAATGATCCGTAATGTAGCAATTTGGTCAGTACATGATCAATCCTTACGAAATCCGGCCTGATGATCTCGAAGTTGGACGTGTACGAAGTCCTTCATTCTGTTTAACAATACTCTGTTGAAGACTTTGCCTGGTATTGAAAGAAGAGTGATGCCTCTGTAGTTTTAGCGTTTTTTTGGCAAGTGAGATTTCAACGGAATGGGGTCGCCAACCCCATGTCCAACCCTCCTCCTTTATCCGGGCTTGGGACCGGCAGTAGCCCCTAAGTTTCTACTGGCGGAGTTAACTGATGTAACTAATTAAGTAATTATTCTTAGCAGTAATTATTGTCAGCGACAGTTAAATACTTTATAGGATATTCAGCCTGTAATAAATGATCAAGCAATTTTACGAAGTTTACCAGTGTTTATATTGGAAATTATCCTGAAAATTTATCATAGATTGTTTAGTATGTTTTCAATATTGTTTCATTACTCCCCTACTTGTACATTTGAAACATTGTCATTAATAACATTTTTATGAGGCTAGAAGCATACTGTATCAGGTTTTGCTGTTCTTTCTTACTGTAAGGATCAATTTGTTTACAGTATATATTTTGTCAGTTTTCATAACAAAACTTTTAAGGTAATATCAATTGAATTATTCAAGTGCAAATATTTTGACCCGGTTGTATGACAGAACCGATTCATCATCATGTAATCACAGTTGTTTATATATATATATATACCAAAATGTGTATATATCAGTAAATTGTCTGTATTATTCGAATCAGTTCACATCTTCACTGTATGTGATATCATTATGATTTTTATTTGTGTGAATTTTGTACCTGATATATTTTTGTAAATAAATATGACGGAAAGTGAAATATACAATCACATAAACAACTTCGCTTGAACTAGTTAAATAATGAACAATGAATAATAATAATAATAATAATAATAATAATAATAATGAATATCATATAAATATGACACTTTTTGACAGCAATAATATTTCTAAGACAATCATGATGTATAAGATACATTTTTAAGTATATGAAATATGCCTGTCATATTATAGTTTTATGTTGTCGTATTAGCAGACCACCCAAATGAATATCCATGATCGATGTAATTTAACTTTGACAGTTTTACATATATACATGTATAAGTTTAGGAATAATGTAATAGATACTTAGTGATTATTATTTATTATATATAAATCATTATAGAAATACTTATTTCTGAATAAATCAATTAAATATCGTCTAGTTTTGTAATTTAATAAATGTATCTGTTTTGTCACAGATAATATATGATTTATTTTCAATAGTTATGAAGAATTGTTTAATTAAAGTAATCGCATTTATGTGAATTGAATTCTAAAATCTAAAAATATGTTGTTATGCTCGTCACTAGGTATGCTTGAAACTATTACGGGTCCACCTTAGTCGATAAACGAGAACGAGACGATGAACCACCGTCCAGATAGGCTACTATGATCCGTTGACCTAAAGGAACTAACGAGAAGTCTTGATATAGCGTAGAAAGTGTATTCTGCAAACAACCAGCAAGCACAATGAATTCAAGCACACAAATCGAGTTTATTTATACAACATAGAGACGTCCTTGGGAAAATAGCACACTAAAATAACACAGTAACCAATCACGGTCAAGGATTTTCTTGGTGGGAAATGTGATCTCAAGGTCAACTGGTCAGCCTATGAATAAAATCCAAAATAAAGACATTTATCAAGCCAGTTCTGGGGATCTAACATCCCCAACATAAGTTAATATCAATAAATTTATTTGAAATTATAGAAAATTCATGTTAATTATCAAGAGTAAACAAAAATTCTGCATAAACAGAACAGTTTATGATATGTATCGAATAATGATAAAAACATGTGTACCGGTTCATCAAGTTCATAAAGGATACAGAAAAATCCAGATGAAATTACTCAACTAAAAATGTTAGAAACGAACATTAGATAATCGTTGGCGCTGAAATAAACTTTTCTTTTATAACTAAAACTCATGCGGTCCAAATAAAATATTTTTGAAACTATTCTGTTCACTAGGAAATTTAAATATCCTGATCATAGACATAATTTCACTCAAAGGATGCTGCTTACAGTGTGAGTGAGTTTCTTCGGAATTTACATTCTGGGTAGATATATTTTTAAAGCACTTAAAGACATCACTATTTGACGCTGCATGACTTATTAATCTGATAGAAAGTTTGTTAGACCTAATGACAATCTGTTTCTACTTAGTTTACTAATGACTTAATCAAAATATGCATTTAGTTAAAAAACGTTGTCGTATAATGCTTCTGACAGAAATATAATCCTTATTGCTCTAAATAACCACATTTATACTGAGGTATTTATATTATGATAAGTTTATCAGATTCACTGTATTATGAAATCATTTGCAGTCAAAAAAACTTCTTGCACATAGAATTATTCACATTATGAATGCCTATTGTTTGTCAACTCTTTCTTGAGAAAAATTCAACAATTCACTAAATTAATTTCTTGGTTTCTCAGTTCCTTTAGTTCTATTTTCGTGTGTAACTAGTATAGTTGGTCGGTTGGTTGTAGAACCAATAGCTGATAATAATAATAATAATGAGTTGTATTTTGTCACCTTTTGTATATTATCCAATCCAAGCCTCATTATCGATCAAAGTGTAATTAGGACAAAAAAGCATCTCCTTTCGTAATGAATCGATAGTTCTAGAATCTTCAGCTGTTCCTCCATAGTTATTATATAAATCACAGCCTAGATTATTCAAGAAATTCAAAAAGATTATCCTGGAGTTGCATATTATTTATACAACATTAAAATAGTTTTAGAAATGTATGAATTTTTTTTAAGTCTTACAAAACTGCGAACTGACTACAAACGTTTGCTGACAAATACAAAAATGAAGTAATAAAATACAACTCAGTCAATAGTTTTGTAAATTTCTTTTACTGACAGTTTCATTTTTTAATTCTATATTGTTTCAATCATTACATTTGATGATCTATAATATAAAATACATCAAATCCTACGAGTTATTTGGTGATTCTGAAGCCTTGAAATTAAAATCGACGCTCACATGATTTTATATATTAATAATACAGAACGCATTATTAATCATTATGAAATGCAATAATGGTTCTGTAGAAATTATATCAGAGCTTGAACCTCGGATCTTCAGGATTCTCGTTGAATACGTAGACTCAGATCATTGATTAACATTTTTGACTTCAGTTAGCGAGCGACATTATTCGTTCACTGTTCATTCGGTAATGATGATATTTATCTCATGCCTCGAGGCTTGGAGATCCTGTGTTCCATCTCCGATAGGATCACAGATCCGCACTACTAAAAAATCCTATGCTAAGATGAGATGCCAATGCATTGTTTTTGACTTCCAACGGTTGCTTGATTTAATTATTTCCATGATATGGTACTTCAAATTTAACAATCTCCATCACGCTCACTGATATGGTGAATGAGGAATTACGACATTCACTATGTAACCATTTTATCAAGTAGGATAATAACACATCGTAAGCATTGACTTAAATACATACTTTTAGATAATCCCTCTCGTAAAATTAATAAGCTCTATCAAAACTGATTGAAACTAGGTTTCATTTCATGAAGTGTCATTCATTACATAAATAAATATCATTATGTTATTAAAAGTGTAAACATTATTGATTTCTCTTGTGTGTTTTTTTAAAAAAAAAGTATATTCTTCACAGCAGGAATTAAGTTCCATTAAGTTGTAGAAAATCTTTATTTAAATGAAATAATACTCATCTTCATCACTCAACAGATAGTTTCAATCTTCTTTGGAATAATTTTTCATTTTCCGCAACACAGTTGGATCCTTTCAGTATTCTCATCTTCCACTCTCTCGTCTCTCTACTTAATACTCTAATCACTTCATTACAGAGAGGAAAAAAACATAGGCGAAGACAAGAGTTTGCATACACATAACCACGCTTATTAAAACATACCATTATTCATAATCATACTAAATAAGAGTGATACAATTTATCTGTAACGAAATAAGATTATTTATTAAATAAAACAAATGGCGTATAAGTTACCTAATACATTTCATTATGGCATCAATTTTTGCCTGTGTCTCATGTGTACATGTATATGTGTGTGCAACAGATACTGCTGATACATCTCACAAAAGGATTAAGTTTATATTTGTTTTAATGGTATATATGTACACAAATTATACATTCTTTTTTCTCGCCTACTGAGGTGTTATTTAGGTATTTTAGTAATTGTTACCTTTAATTTTCTAATCGTTTGCTATTCTTTACATAGAGCCATTAATGTAATTGCCTCGTAAGATTAAGTAATCATGTTAACTATAATGTACTATAATAACAACCATCACTAATACCATTGTAAATGTTAACGTAAGGTTAATTTGTTTCATATGAAGAGTTGAACAGAAAAATTAATAATTATAATCATACAGTAGGCTAACTTAATAGTTTGCTAGTTTATTTTTTCTGGATAGAAAGAAAAAAAAAACTAACGAATATTCTAATTTCTGGTTGACTGAATCATTTCAGTTAAAATAATATACTGCACAGTAGAAGGTGAAACAGAACTAATCTCCTGTGGTGAAGATGATAAGTATTTCTTTTTTAATTGTACAGATTAGCAATTTATTCATTACATTTTCGTCTAGTTTATGGTACTTGGTTTTAATGGTAGTATCCATACTACTACTACTACTACTACTAATGATAATAAAATTATTATTATTACTAATGATATGCCTTAATACTATTATCTACATAAACTTTAATATGTTCTATACAACGAAGGTAAAATTGAAACTAAATGCAATGTTCCCAATGAAGAAATAAAGTAGTACAGAATATTGTTTAAATAAATTCTATCAAATTGGTTCATAAGGTCAGCTATCAACTAAATAAATTCTCTGTGAAACACTTGATAAACACTGCAGTGCTAACAGAGCACTTCAGTGTGCAGATCCGGTATGCAGACCCAAATAAAAAAATGCATAGGTGACTACTGATGGGATCTTTTCACTCTGGATAGAACAATGACAATCGTTTTTTGAAACTTTGAGCATACCACCACACATCAATCATGGATAGTACCAGTCTGCGGTAAGATTATTGTTGATGAACTATTTGGAATCCTTTCTTCGTACTGAGTTAATTCTCATTATTAATCGAGATCTTGAATAATGTGACATGTATTGCAGATGTGTTGAAGGTATATATATAGTAAATGGAACTGAAGAAAAATATCGACTTTCAATTTAAACCATGGACTATGTCTCGTATAAACAGGGTTTTAAAACATTATTTATCATGATCTGAACAGTTTTTATAGAATATGGAGACTTTATTCTTCCAAAAAAACAAACAATTTTTATAAAACAGCATAAATTTTATGCAGCATTTATTGAAATTCTGTATTGTGGTTTATTATGCTTTTAATGCAAGTAATTTTTATCGAAAAATATGATATAAAATGTTCCAATATCTACACACTTCATCATACATGTTCATCAACACTTTTTTTCTTAAAAATATGTTAGTATTACGTAATTAATACCTATACATGAATATCTTGAACGTATAGTCAAAAATACCATAATCTAGTCATATCGAAGCGCTCAGATCCACGTATGGTGACCATTTAGGGTCAGTATCCTCAGTAATCGATTTGAAGTTGATTATATTTCAAAAACTGAAGTGTGTACTGGATATATAGCATAGTTAAGATTCTAATTATTATCATTATTATTAGTAGTGGGTTCTTTTGTAGAATATGGATCGCATTCATTTAATAGTCATTTAGTGAAACACGCAACTGTCTTCTTGACTTTGATGAACTATCAATAATACTCATATAATTAGTAAACTAAATCCAGAAGTTTTAAATATGCAAAGTTATATTGAATGACTGGTTGTAATTGTGCAACTATGTTCATTGGTATATTTTACCAAATTTTCTGACAAGATGCTCATCTATGTGACATTTTTTGTTTCTTAAAGATTCGTTTTATTGTTTCTTGAAGAACTGATAAAATGAACTTTATTATAATATTATTATAAGCGGAAAAGCAAGATTCTGCGATACAATACAACACGCAACCAACAACAACAACACAACCAAATCACTCTTGATGTAGAAGACTTGGAGGATGTTAACACTTTCACATATCTGAGCAGTATTATCGACAACCAATGTGGATCCGATGCGGATGTGAGGGCGAGTATCGGCGAAGCGAAGGCTGCATTTTTACAGTTGTAAAATATCTGGAACTGCAAACAAATATCACCAACAACAAAATAAGAAGTTACAATACAACTGTCAAGACAGTTGTATTGTATCGAGTGGAAACCTGTAGAACTGCTAAAGCCATCATCCTGAAGAGACAGGTATTTATTATTAGTTGTCTACGCAAAATACTTCGGATTCGCTGGCTTAGACACCATCAACAACAACCCACTGTGTGAGAGAACAAACAAGATTCCAGAAGAGGAAGAAATCAGGAAGAAGCAGTGGAAGTAGATAAGGCGTAAATTTAGGAAAGCACCCAACTGCGTCACAAGACAAGACCTCACATGGAACACTTAACGTAAAATGAAGAGAGGAATGTCAACGAACAAATTACGCCGAGAAACAGGGAAAGACATGAGTAAAACTAACAAAAATTGGACAGAACTGGAACGGGAAGATTAGAACAGAGTTGGTTGGAGAAGACTGTTCGACAGCGCATTTTTCATTAAGGGTAACAGGTGTAGGTGAGTAAGTAATAAAACAAGCTTACACGCACATTCGTAAATTATTCAGTGGATTAATATAAATAACCGTTTGTAATAGTAACTATAGTAATAGAGCTTCTATGCTGAACTTCTTATCAACTGCCAAACAAAATCCCTGATGATAATCCTTATGTATGTAAGTGAATCGTGATAGTAGTACTAATCTCTCTCAATGCCTTGGCTGGAATGGTAAGTGCACTCGCTGCGCTGCCGCTCTGGGTTTGTCCGAAGTCGATGCCGGTCTCTTACATTGTAAGTGCTGCTTTGATGTTGGTCGAGTTCTGCGGTGCTGGTCAATTCAACAGTTCTTCAAATTTATATATTTCTAATTTAAGTTTGTAATTTGTAACATTTATTCTTTAAAAAGAAGTTTTAATTTAATAATGTTTTTTGTTTAGCTTATACGCTTAAATATAACATTTCTTGTATATTTAATATAAATGAACAATTTGGTTGTTTATGAAATTAACCCAGCTGATTAATGATTTCATTTGATTTAAGTGACCAGATATCGAACCAATTAATATCCATGATATGTTAGCAAAAGTATAACCACTTCATTTAAAAATATGTGGTAGCCCTCAGGGGAAATTAAATTCTTCTTCCTTTTGCTTTATCGTATTCATCTACACGTTCTCATCCTTGAACACTCCCTCCTTTTCATTCATAACACCTAGAAAAAAATACAATTCAAAAAAAGAACATAATTGGCACATACATATTCCTATCAGGAATATATTTCTTAAGTTGTGTAAGAGAAAATAGATGACGAATCAAAATCAACTAATTTAGTCAAACAATTTAGTTTTTATTTATTTCGTTCAATTCTTCAATGTTGTAATCAGTAGTTCTTTTCCTTTCTTTTTTTTTGCTATGATTATTATATTTACTTAAAAAGTTGATAATATGTAAACCGAATCTCATTGTAATTAAATTTGCTTTAAAAATTTAGTCAATAGCATCATTGAAGATTGATAATATTGAGCTAAAGAGTACGCTAGCGAGCGAGCGAGAGAGAGAGAGAGGGGAAGGATTTAAGGTAGGGAAATAAAAAAGCAAATTTTGAAGTGTCCATTGTGTCTGAATGAAATTGCAGCCAATAAAAACGAAGTTTCCTTTTCAACTAAGTGACCATTCATTGTTATCAATTCGTATGATAATCATAAAACTAAATACGCACACTTCATGATATGTTAGTAGATATTATTATTATTATGATGATTATTTAAATTTATAAGAGGTTGATTATTAGTTTCATAATGCTTATCACTGAAGTGATATTCTCTTAATATTTGGTTACAAGAAGACATTTATTCAGGAAACTAGATAGACAGATTTATGAATGATGATTACGCTATAAATAAGATAAGAATAGAGAATTAAAGTAGGGAGTGACAAAATGTACAATACTCAGAGAGTAAGATATTATTATAACTATCATCATTCAAACAAATACACATTATAAACTCACTTCAGATATCAATCGATTCGGAGAAATTAGCCACGCTTTTTTTTCAACGTTTTCTGGCTTGATTAATTTTCTTTTGTGTGTTTATGTGTTTTAATTGTAAAAGTGGCAGTATTAGGCTGAAAATTTATTTTTCTATAAAGTTGATGCAAATATAGAGGCTAAAATAGTTACAAATGATGAACTCTTTTATGTAAATCAACATAAATTAATTGATTTAAGCATAACGATTTGATAAATATTCTTTGTTGTACTTAAAATGCCTGTTTAGTTAGAAGAAAATGACAGACAAACGTAAACTTACATTTCGTGCTTGTCAAAAAAACATTTGGTCAAGGCGAATGTTACTTATAAGATTCGAACTTTGGCATTCGAATACCAATGTGAGGGAATGGAACTTTTAGTGAATCACTTTTCTATTATTCTATTTGTTTATTCTTTAGGATCAATGCAATATGTGCGATAATATTTTATTCCTCATTGTTCTAATCACTGAGATATTTGTCATGTTTAAAATATCAAGCATATGAAATGAGATTCGTGTATTTGTTACTTTATCAATATTTGCAGCCATGCCAAGTCTAAGGTAAATAGAAATGATCAGATAATTTATAATCCTTATATTTGGATCGTGATAGTTTTTTCAACAAAGCAAAACATTTCGACCACACTGTAATACAAATGAATTAGTCTTTGACGGTGAAAACAAATATGTGAATATTTACCGTTAAAAAATTATTACAGACTCTAAATATTTCTTTTTGCAACAGTAAAGAAGTTCATATTGTCTATCCATACAAATCAACTTAGTTACGAAAGTCTATTTCAGGTAGTCTATTTACTGCCTTAAACTACTGTGACTTTTTGAAAGAATAAGTTTTTAACCATCATTTATGCTGTATATGTGGTCGGTTTACCACCATAAAAAGGAACGCAGTTAAAAAGTTCTTTTGTATGATATAAATCTTAATCATTAAATTAGGCGCAAGTATATATATATATATATATATATATATATATATATATATATATATATATCACAACATACTTTACTAACCAGTATATCTGAAATTAGTTTGAAGTCAAACTAGTAGTAGCAATTCAAAAAAATTGTATTTTGTTGATTAAAAATTCAATTTTCAATTCAAAAAATTGGAAAAATCTAAGTGTTTAAATCATGAGTCTCTACAAAAATCACGTTTTGCAATGAAAAGAAACAATTAGTTAATAATACCATTGGGCTTTTTGAACAATAATTATTCAACAGGTATTGATTTTTTTTTTAAAACAAAAACCACACTTGGAATACATAACAATAATAATAAGAAGAATCACTTGCAACAAATGTGTATGTCAGATGTGTATAATTATTCTATTCTACTGGATAAAATTAAATACATTCAATGCACGTTACACAGTGTGTTTCTTATCTCTTACTTACACAACTATATGTGAATCTATGGACTGATATAACCAAAAAAAACTTCTGTTTAAAAAAAAGAAATCATTAATATAACTAGAAAGAGTGATTTAATGTAAATTGGCAGTTGTATACTTTTAAAAGAGTTTTTTTATGCCTTATATTTTGAAAATATATATATATATATATATATATATATATATATATATATATATATTGTTTGTTCGCCTAATATCTTGTACATTATAATCTTAATGTTATGATGTTCATTATAAGGTTGATTGACATTCAATTAAATGAAAATATAATCTTACTTGAATTTTATCTCAGTGAATTAATATCAGGTGAATGTAACAATAAGTGATAGCAAAGAAACGATAAATATAATCGTAACAGTAACAACAGTGTAGTAACAATAATGATAGTTATTTTAATTCTAACTATTATATATGTACACAAGAAGTTGATTGCATAATTTGGATCCGAGTTAAAGTTAATATTTTACTTATCTAGTTATCTGATTACTTTATCTACATGTTGGAGATAATTTATTCGACTAACTTCTTAAGGAAAAAATTAACCTAAAATGAAAAGAAATTACGTATATGGATGCATAGAGCTAAAGTTGGTCATTAATAATGGTGAAAAATGCAATAATACGATATATATATATATATATATATATATATATATATATATATATATATATCAGTAGGTATGTAGTTTACATATGTGTGTATATTTGTACATGTAACCATAAGTACATATAGATAGAATTTGTCTAGTGTTAATGATAATTTTCACTGATGAATAGGTCACAGGTTTCTTACTTGTATAATTGTTTCTATCTCTTAAAATTATCTAGTCTAAAAATTGTACTTCGTGTAGTATGCGTAACATTATATATATATATATATATATATATATATTTATATGCTTGCATATGTATCGATTTGCAGAAACACACACATAGATGTATTACACACTATCATCAATCTTACTAACATTAAAACTAGAACATCACTTTATTAAGAAACAATATTAATAGATGAAAATGAAGAATTTTGACCATTTTGGATATTATCCAGATTTGTTAACTAATTGACCAAAATGTCAACTAACAGTAGGTTATATATATATATATATATATATATATATATATATAAATGTATAAGGAAAAAAATACACGTACATGTACACATAACTTTGACCATATTTGATATTTGTACTACTGTTTTCGGTCTAATATAATAAATACATCAGATAAGCAATCAGGTGAATAATGATAAAAAGTCAGTTGAATACCTTATAAATAAAATTAAAAGAGGATGTATAGGAAATACCAATAAATAATAATAAATAATATATTCTTTATTCATGTTATGAACATTTAGGCATATTAAGGTATTGTAATTCAAATAACTAAATTGAAAATGATGAAAAGTGTGGATAATGAGAAAATTGAAAGGAAAAATAACTCGAGTCTAGTTAAAGGGGAACAATGAATAATGATAATTATTTTATTGTATTTTTTTCAGTAGATAAAATATACTCGCCTTTGATTAGGAGAAATTAATGAATAAGATGACACCAGATATAATTAAATTAACACAATCTGCTGTATATGATATGAATGAATAGTATAGAATAAAAAATCCTGGAATAGGTTGAAACAAGTTTGAATGTAAATGAATGGAATGAATATAGTTATCATAAATGATCACCAATGAGAATATAATTCAAGAAGAATTAAGAAACAATTCACTGAAGAAAATCTTTTTCACAAAATCACTTACTTGAAGCTATTTAATCATATATATGTAGTGGTATGCTTATACATAGAGAACACAATCACCGAAATGGGAACGTTTATTAATGTAAACAGTTATAACTAAACATTTTTGAAACCATGAATCAATCAATGTTAGACCGCCATCCACGACTCCTGCACCCCACGGGATTCGAACCCAGGACCTTCGGCATTGGGCGCGAACGCCCTAAGCGTTAGACCACTGAGCTGGTATCTAACGACGTTAATGTCTAACTTGATCAAATCCACGGGGTTGCGCAACCTCATACACAGTCTTCGGTAGACACTGCCTACACCCGAACAGGTTGAACTTCACTGGTCACGTCTTCCCACTAGAACTGGGGGAAGATTCCTCACGAAGCTAGTCACTAGTGAGCACAGGTAATTTGTATTACGGGGTTGTGAAGATTGTTAAGTTACACATTTTTGAAACCATGAATCGATCAATGTTAGACCACCAAGTTATAACTATAAGTGTTCTATTGTTCTCCTTTTTGTTTAACTGTACTAAAGACCATAACTAACGCGCCAAGTGTGTTACTCCCATTCCGCGTTTCTCCTCGGTAGTTGTTAGCTGCTGCTTTATCCCGTTCTTGATATTATTTCAATATCACGAGACCACGAATCAAAGCTCTAGTCATAGTCTTCCTACTGATTTCTGGATTTAACAGGATTTTATTCGGTAATCTTGCGACGAGTAGATTCAATGTCACTACACATACTATGATTTAAAAAAACAAACTAACAATTTAACAGTTCACATAAATTGATTAGCTTCACGCTATAAGCAGAGATGAACTCTGAATCCAACATTATTGATATCCGAATGAAAAGAAAACCTTATGGATCTTGTGGGTGGGTGTCTCAAAGCTGGATTCCGTTTAGCAAGACGAGAAGACTAATTCTCTCTTTATTCTCAAAGGGGCAGAGTAACACTGTGATATGGAATAAAAGATAATATGTAACAAATGAAATGCGTCACACACCAAGTACACTGACAATTAGTTGATAATGTGATAGTTAAAATAAAAAAGAACTATTATATTTGATTACATTTACTATCATCTATTTGAAATCTTTGGGCTTCGAGCGGTTAAACTTCGGAATACATTTAGCTGAATACCGTGTCACATTCTTAGCCCATTTTTAGTCCAATTCATTGAACTGACAATTGAATTTATTCCATTTAAAAACATTCCGATAATCGACTTGATTTATTACCTCTAGCTTCGTTCTGTCATTACTGAAGCGGTTCGAAGGTAAATTTCATGCATCGATCAGCTGGATTCCGTTAAATCTGAAGACTGCGAGACAATACTGATAATCACTTAGTCACCAGCTAACTTAAATAGAAATTACTGTTGTATTCTTTAATAATATTTTACTGACACGAGACGGTGTTCTCTTATTTTTATATCTGTGTTGTAAACCTACAACTCATTAGGAAGCTAGCGAATGACTGCAAACTTATTATTAATTTAACGGTTACTGCCTAAACAATAATAAAAAGTAGAAAGTCATTGTCTATCATTCATTACTTAAATTTATTTGACCTATCTATAAAGTTATGAGATTTTGATAAGACGAAGTTTCGATACCTGAAAATCTCAAGCAAAAGTAAATGTGAATTTGGGAAAAAAACTAAATTTTAAAGCAGAGGATTTGTTTCATTTCTTCTAAAAGAAGAAGACTACGGAAATCTAGCAGATTTCAGATATAAGATTATTTGTAAGTATCAAAGAAAGAATTCTACATACGTTGTTTTTTATTCCAGGGGTAGAATATTGTTCATCTAAAATGTATGCATAGACAATAAACTGATACTGCACTAGTTTATTAAATGTTTGAAAGTGACTTTATGACGTCAAAATTTATTTACTTTGTGAAAATTGCAACACTGTAATGGTTGCCGTCACAGGATAACGCTCTATATTTTTATCGTGATACATGTAAATAAATACACAGGATTATAAGAATAAGTCCTTATTATTATTATTATTATTATTATTATTGTTATTATTATTATTATTATCAACAGATATGTTCATCAATAAAAGTCTGACTGTGTTTTCTAATACGAATACATCATAACTACATAAACACCTACAAGAATACATAGATGTTTTGTATTGGAGCTCTTATAGTTAACGCAAATGTAACATGAAATGCGAATATATATTTTTAAAAAATCATTTATAGCACATAAAATGATAATGTACTGAATATTTATTTAAGTGGTTTCATTCAATTTTATATAAATCAATATTTCGTCGGTCCTGTTATGAGGGAGAGTACTAATGAGACTGTTCAATACTTTTAGCTTTTTAATAAGTATCAACCTTATGTCTATTAATGGCAAAATTTTGCCTTAATATCAGAACTCTAATTAAAACAAAACTATCACTTACATATTTTTTTAAATATTAACTACACTACCTGAAATTTCAGCAATTAGTGAGCTAAAGTAAAATACTGAAATAGGAAACGAAAACGAAGCAAGACTGTTTTTTACAGTGAGAGTTCAATCAAGAGTCACAAAATACAAGTCCATTTTGTCGATCAGCTTAAGTAGCCCGACTTTCATGAATGTTGTTCTTTTCTATGTAATCCATGTTATGTGATCATGTTCAGAGTAAACAAATACAGAAATGGATATCGTTTATCAATATTGACTAAATTTCTAAATATTCTGAAATTATATATCCTTGGTGATGAGTTTCTCATGGTAATAAGAATTGTGCTACCAGTCGTTTCTATTTGTATTTAGTCATCTAATATCCTATACCTGACAGCGAGCCAGCTTACTTGAAAACACTACTGTCCAACTTTATTGGTGAAATTCAGTCTATACTATGAATTTCAACAAGAGAATGGATACGGTGGTTGAGGAGAATATTTGTTATACGATCCAGATGTAGATCAGACAGCTCTGTGGTAACGTCTCATATTGTGAAACTGAATGGAAACGGCATGATTCACTCAGAAGGCCTAATTCTCCCTTAATGTTTCAGATACTCCTTACTAACTAGTACCAGCAAGATCAAAACCTAAGTCTATAACTTCAAACAGATCTTCCATAACTAACCAACATTCACTGTTGTATTATTAAAAGGAAGTTCACATATTACTTCTTCTACTCTGTTATAAACATATATCTTATGTTAATTATGTTTGTGCAGACCGTCAATTCCCAAAAGAAAATGATTTAAACAATAAAGCCGATAAATAATCGCACATTTCAAAATAGATGAGGTTGACTACAACTATTTTTCCCTTAAAAAAACATTCAAATATCATTCAGTATTGCCCTTTATCTATCATAACTTGTCTACTTGAAACTTACATAAATAAATAAATTTATTTATTTATTCGAATGATATTTCTCTTCAAAATCCAGTAAGATGATGTGTTAAAACAGGTATAAAATTAAAGACTTAATTATCAGTTAACTAATTTCTATCCACAACAACCGAACAATTTTCTACATATTTAATTACACTTCTTTTACAATGTAGTCTGTTAATATTGTTTTTTCTTCCTTCCTATTATGAAAAAGTTCGACTACCTTTAAGCAGTAGAGGAAAAAAAATCGCCCGTGATGAAAAAAAACAACAACTGATTATTTCAAATATTCTTACTTCCCTTATACTATCTCGCTTTACTTCATTCATTGTCTTTCTGTCTCTATCTGCCTAGTCCAATGGATTGTCACTATCATCATCAACATCATCATCATCATCATAGTGGTCATATTATTTGTTTTTTTCAGTGATAATGAAAATATTGTTCGAGAAGTAATAATATATTTGTTTTTAGTTGGGAACAAGTAATTAAAACGAAAATCATTTTAAGCCTTTAGGCAAAACATATTCTGTATTATAGTGTGATTATTACTGTTACTACTACTATTACTACTAATGTTGTTGTTGTTGTTGTCGTCATAATTGTTATGATAAGGACAACTGGTGAATAGTGTTAACAGCAATAATAAAGACAGAAGAATAGTTAATAATAATAGTGGAAATTGTAAAGTTTTCAACCAGTTTAAACGAGTCTCAAGGTGAATGCTATAATTGGCTAAGTCATATAATTTCTATTTTGTGTTCTTGTGTAAACGCGTACGATTTTCATACCCATATATATATATATATATATATATATATATATATATATATATTCGCAACTATACACTCTTTTCAATGATATCGTCATTTAATACGTTTATTATCTTAACATCTAATTATTTATTTCACACAATTTTATAGTTATTATTATTTAGGGAATAGAAAATGTACATTACCTCTACTTTTATTCCCCCCTTCATAAACATGAATGTTAAAAAAATAAACACACACTGGGCTGAATAAGAAAATACCCCTACATACTCATACTTAATTCTAGCAATTAAGAATTAAATTGAGCATTCCATGAAATAGAAAATTAGTTACCATAATTCACTTATTACACTATTGTTATACACATAATTATCAACAAACCATTTAAGATATAAGTATAACCTCTTCACCAATAATCGTTATGTTCCCACTGCGCACATGGTTATACATAAAAATTGACCATCTGTTTTGCTTATTTATTGAAGGATGAAAATTCGATATTTTCTATTCATTGATATGTATGCGGTTTCAATTATATACATAAATGTATTTATCTTTATCTACGTATACATAAGATTTGATTTCGATATATTATTATAATACCTCGAAACATTCAAAATAAGATTCATATTCAATCTAAATATCGATTTAGTCTGTAAGTTAATTACCACTTTGTCTGATTATCAATAAAGCAGTGTTGATCTTTAATCTATTCACCTAGAAATAATATCATGTTGAAATAGTCAGCTTATGCCGCATTCTCCTGTGGTGAAATACTAAATAGAGAACTATCTATTGTAGTTTAATTGATAAATGTTCTTTTTTCGTATATCTGAATGACTATTTATCTCCAACTTATTGACTGTTTCAACTCCTGTTTATCTACATGTCTACATTCAGGCTTAAAGTTCTGGTTAACTGATATCTGTGTTTGAAATTATAATTCACGTAAAACTGTGCGATACTAATAAATGACTCTCTTAAAAAACCAATATCACTGATTTGATCTTGAATAGCTTTCATTTTATTCCAACATAAGGTTGTATCTTTTAACTCCTCACCAACTTGGTTGACTCTCTCAGCCTCTCACATTCCGAGTTTCTGTGTTTATGGTTGCTCTGGTTGTCATAAGGGGCATTGTGACTTCCGAAGGAACTGGGATTTCACCATCAGGCGTAATAACTTTCTAAACGAGGACCTTCTAATTGTTTGGGCATAGTTTAAATGATTTGAATTATTTGTTCTGATTAGCGCTTTTTGGCGAGTTAGTGTTGATAGGATGTGGTAGTTTACCCCTTGCCCAACCCTACTCCTTTATCCGAGCTTCTGACACGCATAACCCCAGAGGGGCTCCAGGCGTAGTTTTATACTCTAAGTGGTTAGTTATTCAAAGGAAAAGTGTTAACATATAAACAATTTTATCATCGAGATTTATTGGATTACAAATAATCGTAAATTTTGAAAACTATTTAGTAGATTGTGGTATTAGTGAAATATTGAGGCTTGTTCACGGATGATTGTCATATATATATATATATATATATATATATATATATATATATATATATCAACTTCGGTATAAAATAACTAGAAAATTTTAGAAGGAAGTAAGAATAATCATCTGAACAACATCTTATACCATAATTGTGATTATATAGTTATTATCGTAATTGTTTCATTTATCCACTCAATAAATCACTCATTCATTAACTTATCTTTACTAACTTGTTTGCTTACCTAGTCACATATCTTAATCATTTCAAGAGAAAATAATCAACTCAAACTTGTCGAATTAGTTTCGGGAATTTAATTACACAACTTTGGATTGTTTTTTTCAATTGTCGGGTAATTAGGCTATAATGAAGATATTTTAGAAAATGAGAATTTTCTTGTAAATAAGTAAAGATATATAAGTGCACTAGTTTCTGATACTTCTGTACATATACCTGTCTGTAATATATATATATATATATATATATATGCACATAATATATATTTCTGAATAAATCTAAGTTTTGAGTGGTATAATAAGACAAACACTGAGCTAAATTAGCTAATGATAGGTTGGTGTATGCGTGTAAGTTAGCCCATGCTTAACACTAAGAGATATAATGACTAAGGCTCAATAATGAACTGAACATAACAAAAAGAAAATGAAGAGAAATTATGGTTGATCACAGGGAAAGAAGTTGAAGTCAAAAGAACATTTTCATAGAAAAAGAAAATTATACAAGCAAGTAAATTGGATTTATTTGTGAACATTTATTTATTTAGTCATTTAGTTAGCAGCATACCAATAAACCAAATCAAAGCTCATTAGAAGAGTCGAATTCATCAAAAAAAAATAAGGAGGAATAAGCAGCATTAATATTTTCTAACTAACTGGATAAATATTTTTCTAACCTTTATTTTCTCTCACACTCTCTCTCTTTCAGTGTACTGTTGTTCTAGTAAATGAGAGCTGTTTATCTGAAATCAAGAAAAAAAGAACACAGGTTAATTAGGCATTTATTATTTAACAAAGAATTCCTTTGCCAATTGCAGATGTTTTTTACTCCATTCAATAAACAAACATAATGATAATGATAAAAATGACTTTTGATTAGGATGATAATAACAGTAAAAAAAATATTTTGTTTAAATAAACTAGTTGAATAACAGATAGATATTTCAATAAAACAGTAGTATATCAAGTAAGAAAACAAATATTCATTAGTGTAATCGACCATAATATTTTTATGAAAAGTAATACATTATAATGAAATAACTATAGAAAAATAAAATTTTACCTATAAGCTTAGCCATTTTTAAGTAGATGAAAGTTAGTAGTGGAAAAATCAAATCAAAACAAAACAATATATTGACTTGTTAACTCATTACGATTGTTCAATGCTGAGTGTGGTCAGTCGTAAATAAATAAATTGATATAATAAGTTTATCTGCCAACTGTTGCATGAATGTAAATTAAAGATGAAAGATAAAGAATTCATATTCATACGCTGAGAAAACCACCGAAAATAATGAATTTCGAACTAGAAAACAAACTGGTACTTTCAGTTCCTTGCATCAGTTGTTTAAAAAAAGTACCAATCCTTGTGTCCACTAGTGTATTCCTGTTGACTATTACTTGTAGATAATTTAACATCAGTTGAGTATCGAACAGAATTCAGTTTAAACTTTCTGAATTTTACAAAATAAACGAGTTAATTGATAGGAGACCTTCAATCTATTTCTTAAACTTAGTAAAAAACCATCTTTACAATAACCTATAAAAAAGGTCTGATCTGTTTAAACATCATGCAAGTCACTTCATCTATTATACGGATATGATCACCAAATAATATTTGTCAACTGTATAATTTGTTGACTCGTTTATATAGAAGGTTCTCAAGCTAAACTATGTTACGAAATTGGAAAATCCAACAGATATTATATTAGCTGAGTCTAGAACTTAAAAAATGCAAATTTATCGGATGATTGTTACTGAAACTATATATTACAACTCTATAACTTATATTGATGAAAAGTTAGCAGGAGTATTGCATAATTATGTCACTGTGGTCTTGGTTGCAGGCATATGACAATATCTGACCCTTTTATTCTAAAGTATCAACTTCGTCACCATTAGCTCATGTATGTTGAATTTTGTGTTTCACATATTTTCCGGAACTAATAAAAAACGACCAATTGACCGCTTATCTCATTACAGCTGTACTATCCACTTTTGATGACTAATTAACTGGACATTTCTTGAGTGTTCTTAATGGTTGGGGGACTTTAATTCATATGATTACAAATTCTTTGACTTATTGGATTAACAGAATTGTAAAAATTTGTTAACTGTCTTTGACGCCTTTTTGAATGTGAAGATTTTGGAATAAATAAACCTTGTAGATTCGCTATTCCATCAAGCACAGATAATTTTCGATTGTTTGTATCTTCTAAATAAAAATGTTTGATTTAATTAATAAAAGAACATAAAACAGAGAAATTTTTCAAATGGAAAGGATTCAATTCTCGGAAATATACGGCAAATTTTAATGGCATTTTCATCTTCTTTTCCGACAGTTTATTTTACTCTACTTATTTAAAATATTTAAATTTATTGAACCCACCACAACAATTGAGATTATAATAAGATACTATTTATTATCTATAAGTAGTGTCAGTTTCTTGCGACATTCATTAAATGAATTTAATTAATCCTTCCTGAATAGTACTATGTCAATTACACTGACAACAAAACTGAAATAGATCCACTCATTATTTCGTTATCAACTAAAAAATATTCTCCATTTTAATCTAGCTATAATGTTACCTTATCATGAAACAACGGAAAAGCTGACACTTGCTAAAGATTTATGTTGGACCATATCAGTTTACAAATCATTATAAAATAAGTACTTTTCAGGCTATCAATAATTTACGTCATGATAGAGCATCCCATGTAAACATGTTGGTTACAAGTAAGCTGTATAGTTGTTTTCTTGAATAAGCTTCTAGTTTTTTGGTTTGATACTTGCATCAGTTTTTTTAAATTGTATTACAATGGTGAGTACTTGTTTCTAGAAAAGTAAATGGATACATTTTTATTTTTCTGGAAGAAAAAGAAGCCAATAAATCAAGTTAGACATTCTAGCTATTCAATAATTAACATTAAATGTGTTCTAAAATTCTTTATGTTATGCTTGTTCTTTGTATTTTTCAACAAAACAATTGTAAAACATGTAAATGATCTTATCTTGTGTTTGACAGTTATTTTTACTTTATAATGTTCTTGGAAATATTGAACAACAGCCTGTGATGAGTGATTACACGTTCAGTTTCACTAATCACAAAACTGTTAAGTTTAGCTCTAAACATCTAAAACAAGTAATCTGGATTAGTAAATAACCTTCATTACTTTTGCAGTGTTAATAATTTTGTCATCGGAAACATCAAATAATATTTTTTCATGCCGGAAACTCTTCTTCAGCATCCTTGAGATTCTTGCTACTCTTTCTCTCTCTCTCTTTACTGAATGTATCATATTATGAGATTATATGCCAATGAAAATATCTAGCATCAACTTTATCATTTATCAATCAGTGGACATAATCTATTTTGAGGTATTGTGATGTTTTGCAAATCAGATTTAATAGATTATGTTGTTAATGTATTTGAATAATGAGGAATATGATTTCTATCTTACTTCTTCTCGAAATATCTGGCTAGTGATATAAGCTGTACCAATAATTTGCAAATGAATGCATGGAAACTCATGCATATTTAAAAAACACCCTCTACAACAGCTTAGCATGTATATAAACGTTCAAAAAGGTGAAAATGATACATAATCTTTTCCAATGAAAATAGATGACTGTTAACACATGACCTAAGATCTTTTATCAATTTGAAAATAACTAATCTAATTTTAAAATGTTTCTTGATATTAATGCAGTTAAAAAAAAGGAGAAAACTGAATATATAATACAGAGAATTATGATTGACATTTACATGTCTAGTTGACCGCTTCACTTATCTCAGGAGTCTCATCAGTGCTGATGGCCTGATGTGTGACGAAATCTGAGCACGGATAAAGAAGGCTCGATTGGCTTTTGCCAACTTGCGTCATTTATGGTGTAGGGAAGATATCTGTTTGCTAACCATAGGACGAGTCTACTACGCAGCAGTTCTCTCTGTCCTACGATGTAGATGCGAAACATGGCCAGTAAGGGTCGAAGATATTCATAGATTACTGGCTTCCGACCATAGGTGTCTCCGAAGCACTGACCGTTTACCTTGGGATTATGGAGTAAGTAATGCTGTTGTTAGAAAAAGGGTACTATATAAGCATGGCAGATCAATCGATGAAGTATTGAATCCTAATCATCTGAGGTGGTTAGGTCATGCGTTACGTATGCCTAACCACCAACTGCCTCGACGATCTATGTTTTGTGGTGTAGGGGTAGCTTGGAAGAAAGCTAGGGGCGGTCAGACCAAAACATGGCACAAATTCATAAAGTCACTGACAAATGGACTGAGCCATGTCGGTGGGTGTCAATTACCCGGTTGGGGTTCTCGAGGTGATAGTAATCGATGGTTAGAGATCTTGAATTACATGGCTCGAAATCGTTTGCAATGGCGCACGTGCATCCATTTTTTGTGTTTTCTCAAATCCTAATCTTCTGAATTTCTGTTGACCGGTTTTTCACTTTTTTAACTGATTCCTTTAGGCTATACATCTCGAATGATAGATCTGATCACTAATCTTTGTGATTACTGCAAATACTTCTGCTACCTCTACTACGGGATTTGAACTGATAATTCCATCTCTGTGCTGATGTGGTATGACAACTTGAACTGTTGTAAGTATGTTCGAGGTTCTACGTTGTAACTGACCGATTGACTGACTGACTGGTTTACATCGAATTAAGCAGTTATGATTATGATTACGCATTTTTTTTAAATATTAAATAAAATGATGTCAGACCTACAGCAAATAATTAAATGTTAAACACTGAAATTCAACTTTGTCATTTATCTAAAGGATAAATACTTTGACAAATGAAAAAAAACAGAAAAAAAACAGAAAAAAAAAGGATAAGAATATGCCATAAACAAAGAAGTAAATTATTTTTATTACCTAATGGCGGGCATCTACCAATTTTGTGCATATGAATAAAGCATCTACAACCATCTATGAATAAACAAATCCATTGATACATTGGACTTAAATGTTAGCATTGTCTTCTGGTAAAGTTTACTGCACAGATGATTTCGTTTAAAAAGACCGAAGAAGGAAATTGAAAAAAAATGAGTGAATTTTTAGAGAGAAAAAAAAATACACTTCATCATAATTATCCTGACTATACCATTATCATATATTTTAAAATAAATAAAAAACCAGATCAATAAATCATTAAGTAAATTACCCGGTAGAATGTTTAAATTATTTGGTTAACTAAATCACCGATTTATCATGTATATTTTATAAATATTTTAGAAAATGTCATCTGTCTCACTGTGTTTTTGTGCTATTAATGACACCTATAATAAAATAAGAAGCGACAATTATAAAGTAATCGACCAGATATCGGTATGTTTTATTTACCGTCGAATGAATACAAAAAAAGGTTTTGTTTAATGGCGCCAGAATTGATTATTATTCTACAGTGCATTCTAAAATCTTCCTTTTTTTGGCGTAAATAATCATAATCTGTTACTAAGGTGTTTAAGGAATGAAGATAACATGTTTATAAGATTTTAAAAAATTGTTTTGACTTTGGAATTATACTTCTACTAGCATTTTTTCTATTCTTAATCTCTCACTCTTCATTTCTATTTATCTATAAACTTCCTAGACTAGTCTTAGAAAATTAGACAATACTGTTTTAAACTTTGAAGGCCACCCAAAATGATAATATGAAGAGGGGAAATTGGACAGATTCATTGTGAATATTATTTATAGCATATAAACAGATGAATACCGATGTAATGGAATAAAGATAATTTTTTTTTTGGTATACAAAGATACGGATATACATAAATATATCGCTTCTTGCCTTTTCGCGTTATTTTGATGTATTTACGTAGATGGCATCCGACCAATCTATAAATTATTGTTTACATTTTTATATTGGAATAAAATATTTGTTGATTCGTTATGAAAAATTCAGAAGACAATTTTTTCTCGAATTTCTTCAAATCAATCAGTCTCCATAGAATGGATAAGTTTAACATAAATGGTAGAGTAGAAAAACAAACGAATTTTGTGCTGAATATATTCAATTGAACTTAAGAATTCGAAACAAAGGGCAAATTAATCTACTTCATTGTGAATGATATGATGGGATGAATAGACGAATTATATTTTTGACTCTTTGTTAAATCTGTTTAACACTATTTCCTTTTTAACCCGTCAGTTTGATGATGATTACTCAGAGTGATATTTGGTTTATTTTCAGTGTGATGTTTTTGTAAGATGCGATATTCTTTATACTGAATTAATATGAACTATGTTCAGTGTGTTATGCAGCATGCAACTTTGTCATTATCTCGTTTATACGACTTTTTTTCAAGTTAATAATCAAGTAGGTGCATAAATCAACACATAAATAAGTATGTTTTCGACGTTGTGTTTTGGAGGAAACAAATGTTTACTTGTGTTCCCATTTCGATTCGTAGGATTTGTAATAGTTCATCTTTCTCGAGTTTATGTAATAGGGTGACGCATACAAAATACTGACAACCAACCGGATACAATAGGCTTAGATAAAAATTAAGATAAAAATTATTGTGTTTCGCTCAATGTTCGGTTTCTTTACTTTGTTGGGGCACAGTTTTGGAGGTTTGGGTTTTTACACATTTGAAATCATTAATCAATCATCATTGTTAGACCACCATTAGAAACCTGGAAGCACTGGACGGCCGTTTCGTCCTAGTATGGGACGTCTTGCGTGATTAACTGTGTCATAATACTACTTATTTAGTTTAGTGAATGTTGTTCTGTAATCTGATTGTTTGCCATTTTCACTTAAGATATAACAAACTTTTCACCGATAAGGTCTTCAAGGACATTTATTTTGATCGTGCTACTTAAGCTGCAAGAACATGAACATTTCATTCTAATTGTGAATGTTGAGTCGGGTGTTCATAGTAAAACTGAAGACAGAAATTTACAAAACGGAAAATGTTAGAAAAAAGTATTTTTTTCTTCAATTTCTAGTAACTGACGTTAAGTTATAGTTTGCTTCTTTCGAAGTGTTATTCAAATAACTCAACTAGTATTTGGCAAGTAAATTTCACACTTAAATAATATCTCTCTCTTCAAGCTAGTTGTACATTTAATTACGCCGAAATTTTTTTATAGAATTGGCTATTGTTTAACTTCTTTCAGTTATATTTCTTGTATTTATTTCGGATAAATTATAATAAATCAGAATGAATAGAATGATTTAAAACATTGAATCACCAACAATATCATTGATGTGTATCAACTTATCTCATCTACAAACATAAACAATTCAATGTATTTGCTTGTGTGGCGCAGTATTATGCATAAAAAATAACTCTCACAAAGAATGTGTCTTCTAACAATACATTGTCATTATTCCTTTTATTGTGTTTCTAAGTTAACAGAACATAGAAAAGACAGAAAAACAAACTAATACCAACACATAATTTTAATGCAGTCCATTTTAAGGTTAATTGGCATTTACTGTACCGGAAAATTTCCATAATATTGAGAATAGAGTATAAAATAAACAAACAAACAAGCAAACAAACAATAATTAGGAGTATTCGAATTTCTCACTTAGATTTTCTATTAGAAATAAAATTATATGTTAGTAAAGTAGGGTATTGAAAAGAAAATGTTATCCTGACCTTAACTAACTATTTTACAGACTATTATTATTATTATTATTATTCCTTGTAAAATGAGAAGCAGAATTTTCATATTATGCTTGTGATGTTGCGTGTTGACTAGAGAGTTAAAAATCTGTGTTATACTGCTTTTTCTCACTTTTTATGGATGTGATAATGTCCACTAGTTAAAAATGAATTGTCCGGATTTCCGATTTGAACGATCGAAAAACAAGAACATATTGTTATTCTCTTTTCTATTGTTCAGATAAAATTAACTTGAAAAATAAACGAGTCTATATACTATATTACTGACTGTATATTTATTTTATTGTAAGCATGCACGAATTGTAATGGAATGCATATATATAATTTTTCATAATACAGACTTATATTACCTTCTCAACGCACTTATGTATACAGATTCACGATGATAGATTAGATAATTTCTAAATCACGTTTAATGTTGTAAGGTCTAAACAAAGTAATAAACATTTCCTCAAAATAAAGTGCTATAACCGTTAACATACCAGTATCATGGAATAATTGAATACAATAAGTTACCATTCCGTTTATCTGAGAATATTGCTTAAACAGTTTCAAGCAGAAATTCATAGATTCTGTTGTATTTTGGTAAATGCAATCTTCATGTAGAAACTTTAACGAATTTCAGTGTATGATGTTCAAATAAATCTAAGTTTTCAGGTATGTAGAATCTTCACTGCATCCGCATTGCTTAAATTCCTTTCATGTGATAAGATTTGCCAAGTATTTCATGAGATTCGGCAATATCCAGTGTTACTAAAATGCAAACCTTTTCCCACTTCATATTACGCGGAGATATATACATCATTATGAAAGTATGTTGGAGTATAGTATGTTGTTTGTCTATATCCTGCTTATTGCGGAGTTATTATTTGCATGTACCATAACAACATTTAGGTCACATCTAGTTATACCGCAATAACAAAAGTCACAACTGGTCCACCCACTGACCGAAACGATCTTTGCAACCAAACTTTATTCTATCAAGTGCTTTCTAATTACCAATCAAAAGTAGTATAAATAAAGCTATATAATTTAGCGGGTTTACAACAGAGGCTAAAAAGAAATTTTTGCCAAAACTCTTATAACAGGCAGACTGTGATCTCTAACTTCTCTGACGAGGTCAGTGGAACGATATTTTGACTACATACTTTCATGTGTGATGTGAACGATCAAATCGAGCACTATATTCACAGACGTGAGCAAGACTACAGTAGCTAGGATATCCCAGTTACTCTCTGAGGGTAAAAACGTGGTTATTTTATCTTTAGCCAAAACTAAAGCCAGCACGGCCGTGAAGTCAGATAGATAAATGCTGAGAATCTACTTTATCACCTAAATCTCATCAATCTTTCCTTATACATAGAATGATTGCATTCTTAGGACGCAGAAAGTAAAAGCTATTATTAACGAACTTCAGTTGATGTTTCAATGTTCGTATCACTACTACTATAATAATAATCATAGTAATTATTGTTATTATTACTATTAATAAGTGCATTCCTAGTTGAGAGATTAATCCTGATATCTTCAAGTTGAAGTTGAATCGTAGCTGCTCATGAATAATAAATATTGTCACGGCTTCGTTATCTCCTACACTGCGTTACTACTCACTGATGGTGGACGAATTTCCTCTCATCTAGTATTTTATCATTCTTTCTATATTTTCTATTGACAGTTTTTTTTAGCGTAGTGCTTGAATGAGAGTATTAGAACCGTATCAGAAACCTTGAAAACTTCAACAGAACTTATCTTTTATATTCTCCGAAATCTATAAGTTGATTCCTCAAGTAACAGCTGCAAGTTTTATACAAAAACATTTAGCAGAACAAATGAACCACTATGATAATTCCAAGAATGCTTATTCCTCAAGCCAGCCACAGAGTTACAATGAAAAAACACGGTAAAGGAATAAGAAAACTGGGCATTATGACACCGGAATCCATATATTTCCTTCATTTCTATGCACAATTTTTATTGACTAGAAATTTCATTTAAAGTTGCTGAATTATGTGTAGAGGTATCTGATGTCATTTCATTTGAAAAACTGTGAATATTCTATACTTTTGATACTGATAATCCATACATATATATGTATTCATCTACATATGACCCGCACATAATTTTTCATGAAACGCAGAAAATAAGTTTCTCGTACATGCTATTTTTTCTAATTGATCGCCTCAACAGAACACATTCCTGGATCGTAAATGAACATTCATGTGACAGCAGAATCATACAATTGAACCAAGAATGTGTGAATTTAAATATATATAATAAAATTTTCAATACATCAAGCCAGATATTCCATATGCTTAAGTTGTTATGTGGTAGAACATCTCATATTTGTAGCTTTATTTACGGATCTCATCTCCAGGACAATATTTTGTTCTTAGCAAGTTATCTACTTACTATTTGTTAGTAGTTAAATTAAAATACCCAATTTATAGTTTGGCATTACGAGCTGATTTTAATTGGAAAACCACTGAAAACTAGTCGGCACTAGGATAACTGTTTATTAATTTGTATAATTCTGCATGGCTTTCGATGAATGTATAAAAAATGTTAACTGATACAAAGAACTAGAAATCTAGTAGTTTCCTCAACCCTCTATAATACCAAATGCCTAAATGAATAGCAAAGCCACTCTTTATAAGAAATACATTTTTATTGTTTTTTTGATGTTAATATGTTTAATTGCTCAGAAATTTCTCGTATTCATGGAGTCATCAACCGAAAATTGTGTATAACTTTTCAAGCTGGATAAATCTGAATTGAACGAATCATATTTCATACTTGTAAAAGAGAGATCTTCATCTCCCGAAGAATTTAGATGAGAGAATGGCAAAGAATAATTACTAGATTGTTGGAAATGAAAACTGAAATCACCATCTTGAAGTCCTTGTTTATAATCAGAATGAGATTTGTTGGCATCAGAAGAAGTTGTCTCGAAAAACTGCTCATCATATTGTACTATCTCAGTGTTTTGTTTGAACTGTCCCTGGAACTCTGTTGCCACTTTAAATTCACTTGGCTGAAGGTTACTCAATCCATTCTCGGTTATACTTAAATAAATAATTAGAAAAGTATCGGTTAATATGGCAAGGTAGATAAGAGTTTGTAGAATAATAATCTGTACATTGAATTATAAATGTCAGAAACTGGGTGATTGTTGTAATAGTAATGTTGGCTTGTAAAAATTCACATATGATAAATTTATTTTTTTATAAATATAATTCAGTTTAGTTGTTGAGTCAAGTGACAAAGCAGCCATAAAAAAAGACTATTTAAATCCACATGGACAATATGTCATATACGTGAATATGCAACGTCAGATATGGTAGCAAATATTTCGTGTTGTGGACTGTCGATTGAGGTAAAAAGGATAATTAACTGTGACAATATAGAAATCCAGTTCAATCAAGGTAATGGAAATTATTATAAATACTACTATGTGAGTTGATTTAGGGATGATGTAATATATATTTTAGTCATTTCCTATCGGATATATGATTCAACTGTCTATATCGATGCAACAGTGGACACTAAGTTTGGAAGTTTGTTGAGGAAAACTCAACGACAATTTCCATTCAGATTTTAATGATAAAAGTCTTAACTGCAAAAATTTCTTCAAATACATGAATATTGAGGATTATTATGAATTTGTGAAATGATAAGACTGTAATTTCAGTTAGCCAAGGAGACGAAAAATAATGCAAGTTAAAATGTGAGCTCAGCGTTGGTCATAAATTATATCCACGTGAAACGACGGTTCAACTGTTTGGGATTCAAATTCATCTTTAGGTGCATACAGAGACCTTGCGAAGACATAAATAATCTGCTTTACTAGTCATTCCGTTTTATAACACTCAGAGCTGACCTAATTAATAACAAGCGTCACACAGAACACAGTTGGTAGTTTTGATTGAATGGCTCTAAAACAATATCATAGCTGAATAGATCATATTCTGAGAAGGGTAGACATCTTATATCAGGTTGGCTAGCTGATTCACTAACTCAACCTGGTAGTACTTTGAATTTATAAAAAGTGAGCTTTAATACTATTAAATTCATCCTTATTCTATGGTCACTGAATGTTTAAAAGGATACGTGTCATTTAATAAGAATATCAATTATATATATATATATATATATATATATATATATATATATATATATATATATATATATATATACGCGCACTTTGTTTGGCAAAAAAGACTACATGTTATCATGATTATTTCCAATCAGTGAAGCCTATTTGAATCTTAACTGTTTTATTGATCTCTTAGTTTGATTTTATCATGAATTTTTTTTAACAAACTGATCATCAAATAAATTTAAATTTTGGAATATCTAATTGATTTGAAATGAATCATCTGATATTCTTGTAATTAATTATATATGATTTCATATAATATTTTTTTTCATTGTTTTTCCATATTAATCGAATCAAAACCTTCTAAATTCCGAAGGAATATCTTAGATATGAGTTGAATTTTTGAGCTACAGTTTTCATTGAATCTAGAGTACTGTATTGCTTATAGTACATATAACTTTTCTATTTCGCTCTGATATCTGCTGAATGTTTCAGCCTTTATGAACATACAGCTGTTATCTAAACGATTTCGAAGTAGTAATTATCACTGATATTTTCTAATCTGAAGGAAAATAATATTGAATAATGAAGTTCAGTTTACACTCAGTGAGAGAGTGAAATTAAAGAAGCAGGACCTAATGGTCTATTATTCATACGTTGAAGGGTGTATTATTCTACGCATTAACATAATAAGTTCATTACGGCAAAAATAATTCAAGTGAGTAATTATGATATAGTCGAATATTGAGTTCTATACAGTAACTTTAAAAAATATAATATATAGTTCTGAGTAATTAACTTAATTCGTGATCTGATTTGTCGAAACGATACTAATAAAAAGTCTGTTCATCTATTTTACTATTTCAAGTTGCGGCACAAATGAAAAGATACAACCTCGAGGTGCTCGGCATCAGTGAAACGCATTGGACACAGGTAGGACAACTGAGACTAGCTTCAGGGTAACTGCTGTTATACTCTGGTTATGAAGAGGAAAATGCTTCACATACACAAGGAGTTGCACTGATACTGTCCAAACAAGCACAAAAGGCACTGATAGGATGGGAATCTCATGGACCCAGGATCATTAAAGCATCCTTCAAAACAAAGAAAGAAGAAATTACAATCAACGTCATCCAATGTTATGCACCTACCAATAACTACAATGACGACGTTAAAGATCAATTCTACGAAAGGCTGCAGTCAATCGTCGAGAAATGTTCAGCAAAGGATTTGACGATTCTTATGGGAGACCTGAATGCCAAGGTTGGCATGGACAGCACTGGATATGAAGACATCATGGGACGACATAGGCTGGGAGAAAGGAACGAAAATGGTGAGAGATTTGCAAACCCATGTGCCTTCAACAAACTGGTCATCGGTGGCACAATATTCCCACACAAACGCATACACAAAGCCACATGGATTTCACCGGATCACACTACTGAAAACCAGATTGATCATATCTGTATCAACAAAACGTTCAGAAGGACCACGGAGGATGTGAGAACCAGGAGAGGAGCTGATATAGCCTCAGATCACCATTTGCTGGTCGCCAAAATGAAATTGAAACTGAAGAAGCACTTGACAACGGGACAGACAACATCACACAAGTTTAATATGACCTTTCTTCGGGATACCGTAAAGCTCAACGAATTCAGGATAGCCCTCACCAATAGGTTCCAGGCCTTTCAGGATCTACTCGATGGAGAGGACAAAACATTGGAGAACAATTGGAAAGGGATTAAGGAGGCAATCACTTCAACATTTCACGAAGTGATGGGTCACAAAAAGTACCATCATAAGGAATGGATCTCTTTTGGTACGCTTGAAAAAATTGAAGAAAGGAGGAAAAAGAAGGCGGCAGTGAATGTCAGCCGAACAAGAGCAGAGAAAGTTAAGGCGCAAGCCGAGTATACAGAGGCAAACAGGGAAGTGAAGAAGAGCATCAGAGCTGACAAACGAAAATATGTGGAAGATCTAGCAATGACGGTGGAAAAGGCTGCAAGAGAAGGAAACTTGAGACAACTGTACGAAACTACAAAGAAGCTGGCCGGAAACTGTCGTAAACCAGAACGACCAGTGAAAAGCAAGGAAGGCAAAGTAATCAGCAACACTGAGAAACAGCAAAATAGGTGGGTAGAGCACTTTCAGGAACTAGTGAATCGACCAGCTCCACTGAACACACCCAACATCGAAGCAGCATCCACGGACCTCCCAATTAATATTGGCACACCTACGATTGAGGAGATCAGTATGGCCATCAGACAAATCAAGAGCGGCAAAGCAGCAGGATCAGACAACATTCCAGCAGAGGCAATGAAAGCAGATGTAGAAGCAACTGCGAAAATATTTCACATCCTCTTCAAGAAGATTTGGGATGAGGAATAAGTACCATCAGATTGGAAAAAGGATACCTGATCAAAATACCAAAGAAAGGCGATCTCAGCAAGTGTGAGAACTACAGAGGCATCAGTCTTCTTTCAATACCAGGCAAAGTCTTCAACAGAGTATTGTTAAACAGAATGAAGGACTTCGTAGACGCCCAACTTCGAGATCAACAGGCCGGATTTCGAAAGGATCGGTCGTGTACCAACCAAATCGCTACACCACGGATCATTGTGGAACAATAGATTGAATGGAACTCACCACTCGACATCAACTTCATCGACTACGAGAAAGCATTCGATAGCGTGGACAGGAAAACACTGTGGAGGCTTCTTCGACACTACGGTGTGCCTGAGAAGATAGTAAACATCATACGGAATTCTTATGATGGATTCAACTGCAAAATCGTGCACGGAGGACAGCTAACAGACTCTTTCGAGGTGAAGACCGGTGTCAGGCAAGGTTGCTTACTCTCACCCTTTCTCTTTCTCCTGGTCATCGACTGGATTATGAAGACGTCAACATCTGGAGGGAAGCACGGTATCAACTGGACAGTTAGGACGCAGCTGGACGATCTGGGCTTCGCAGATGACCTGGCTCTTCTATCGCACACGCAACAACAAATGCAAGAGAAGACGACCAGTGTAGCAGCAGCCTCTGCAGCAGTAGGTCTCAACATACATAAAGGAAAAAGCGAAATTCTCCGATGCAACACAACATACACCAACCAAATCACTCTTGATGGAGATGCCTTGGAGGACGTTAACACCTTTACATATCTGGGCAGCATCATCGACAATCAAGGTGGATCCGATGCAGATATGAGGCGGATCGGCAAAGCAAGGGCTGCATTTCTACAGTTGAAAAATATCTCGAACTCCAAACAACTTTCAACCAAAACCAAAATCAGGATTTTCAATACAAATGTCAAGACAGTTCTACTGTATGGAGCGGAAACATGGAGAACTACCAAAGCCATCATCCAGAAGATACAAGTATTTATTAACAGTTGTCTACGCAAAATACTTCGTATTCGTTGGCCAGACACCATCAGCAACAACTTAGTGTGGGAGAGAACAAACCAGATTCGAGTGGAGGAGGAAATGAGGAAGAAGAGATGGAAGTGGATAGGACACACACTACGAAAAGCACCTAACTGCGTCACGAGACAAGCCCTCACATGGAACCCTCAAGGCAAAAGGAAAAGAGGAAGGCCAAAGAATACATTACTCCGAGAAACAGAGAAAGATATGAGAGGAATGAACAAATATTGGACAGAATTGGAGAGGGAAGCCGAGGACAGAGTTTGTTGGAGAAAACTGGTGGGCGGCCTATGCTCCATTGGGGGTAACAGGCATAAGTAATTAAGTAAGTCATCTATTTGTCTACTAGAAGTCTTTGATACAGAACGAATTATGTTGAAATCATGAACTATGAAATTTTAACCATTATATTTGTATTTTTACAATAATATTTCAAAATTTTTCTGTAAATCGTCTTCATAATACTGAAGTGATAGTTCTTGGGCGTAAACAGTGAGATACTCGTAAACAGGTTATGTTGGATTAGTTAGTCAATTCAGTCAGCACTGACACTTTTGTCAGTAACTTTATAGGATAAATTAAAAAGATGACAAGTGCTACTGGGAATCATCTTTATTGTATACCAATTCTGCTACATGATTGTTCTTATCTAACTGTCATACTATAATAACTCTTTGAATATACTAGATTGAGATCAAAGGGTATAACGTTAAAATACCTAAATATTTATTGAGTTATTGCGAAAGTTGCTGAACTAATATATTATTGTTAATAGAATTTTAACTGAGATCCTAAATACCATGAATTAAAATTAGAAAACGAATATTTTGTAGCTAATGGTACTCCTTACCGATGGAAGTGACATTTAACATGTTTAAGTCGCTATCTTCTAACTTCATAAACTAATCACCAGCATGAAATGCAGTTAATAAACTCTTTCAGTTTTTTATTGCGCTACCCATGTTTGATAAGTTGAATGAAAGATGATCTAAATTTTCTTTGAATGTTTCATAGGACACATTTTTTGATTAAGATGAAGCTTTCTATCGAACCTAACTCATGACGGCCATGTATATGCAGGGCATTAATTAACATTTCTTGATTCCATGAACGTATCAAAATACTTTCTCTATCTTAGTATGTAATTGCCACTTAGGTACTGGAGTGCTATTACTGTAAAAGGACACCTGGTATTTTTCTCCATCGCGATTCATTAATATTTGAAATTTTCTTGACTGACGTACTCTTATGCCCCAGCAAATGAATAGTATGCAATACAATATACCTCACTGGTAAGTTAAGTCATTACCCTAAAGCGACATGTTCATAGAAAATCAAAAGTTAATCAAGGGATAATATTTCAAAGATGAAACCCTTTGTTTAGAGAAGAGATGAGAGAATGGCAGCCATTATGTGAGTAAGAAGAAAATAATCAGATTAATAAAGATTTATTACACTAAAAGTAACCAATCTACAGATTTATTAGCAATTAATTTCATGACCAACAGATAACTGATTTTTCTGTTCAGTAAAAGATAAGAAAGAAGTATTGAAACTCAAGTGTGAACAGTGCTTGCTGAAGTAATTTATACACTGCAGTCATGCATAAGATAATCAATTTCACCTATGTCATTAAACAACCTATTTAAATATCAGCAAACGACACTTGCCAACACAGGTGTTTTAAAATCGATTTCCAATGATTTTGAACTCCATATATATAAATTTTGGTAATACATGTACTGAGTAATATTCCTTACTCCTGTTACTCTTCATGGAGCATAGGCATTCTCCAACCTACTCTGTTCCGGGAATTCCATTCAAGTTCTACCCGACTGATATTCGTTCCTTTCATGTCTGCCTCCAATTCTCGGGACAGTGAGTTCCTTGATCTACCACTTTTCCTTTGACCATGAAGGTTCCAAGCCAGAGCTTGCATTAGGACGCATTCGAGCTATATCCACAATGTGAGTTATCTCTATCTAAAGTGTTTCTAGTGTATTTCTGACCTAAAGGCATGTTTGCTTTATGAGGAAGTAGAGTAATGTTGATGGTGTCCCGTGAACGAATCCAGAGTATCCCGCGTAGACAAACGTTAATTCGCAAACACCTGCATATCTTGGATGAATTCAATACATCACTCATTTTTAAATGTTATTCCTCACTTACAAATAACCTATATCTTGTTGTAATCAAATACCAGTAAAAGGTGGTGGTCTAACTTACCTTACATATGAGTAAACTAAGAAGCATCATTTGTCACATTTTACAACCACTGATCTTCATCAATCCGAATGTTAACTTCAGATTTGAGAAACATTTACCAATCCTAGTATCATATTACCAAGTAAATGAAATTAGGCTTGCACAAAGGTTTCAGAAACTGACAATGATCATAGTTGAAATGATCCATACTCGCCATTTGTCTGATGGCCATGAATGTTTCCTTGACTGATGGTGGGGTGACAATAATAGGAATGGCTGTGTGAGATGCTAGGATGTTGGGTGGTTTTGGTGAGCCTGGTCTATCCACGGGTTCCTAAAAATGCTCTACACACCTGTCTTGTTTTTATTAAATGTTCGTAATTGCTTTGCCTTCCAATTACTTCATCAGTCGCTCTGATTTATTATTACTTCTCCACCGTTTCACACAGTCGTCTGATGTTTAGCTCCCTAATTGCTCTCCCCACTGTCATCCCTCAGTCTTCTATATATCTGGAATTCAGTGTTGAGAGCTAGACTGAATTAGCTGAGTTTGTCAGTATCTCGATGAAAGGCCGTATCAAAATTTAGTAACAATGTTCACCCAGTTGTCCATGGCTTTCTTAGTTTCAGCTTCGTTTCGCTTACCATCACATGATGATCTGAAGCTATGTCAACTCCTCTCTTTGTTCTCACGTCCTCAATGGTACTGCCGAACTTTCAGTGATTCGGATCTGATCGATTTGGTTCTCTATAACGTGGTCCGGTGAAATCTATGTGACTTTGTGTATGCGATTGTGTGAAAATGTTGTGCCACATATGACCAGTTTGCTGAAGACACATTGGTTTGCAAATCGCTCACCATTTTCGTTCTTTCTTCTCAGTCCATATTGCCCCATCGTGTTTTCGTATTCAGTGTTATCTATTCCAACCTTGGCTTTTAGGTCTCCCATCAGAATGGTCAAGTCGTTGGTCGTGCATTTCTCTACGACTAACTGCGGTCTGTCGTAGAATCGGTCTTTATCACCTTCACTTTTATCGTTGGTGGATGCATAGCACTGGATGACATTAATTATAATCTTTTTTTCTTTGTCTTGAACGAGGCTTTCATGATGCAGTGTCCATGAGATACCCATCCAATAGGTGTTCGAGCCTATTCGGATAGCGTCAGTACAACTGCATGTGTGTGGGGGATTTTCTTCTTCGTGGTCGGGTTACAGCACCAACTCTACTGTGTCTCATCTTTTTTCCTAGCCCACTCCTAGTGGGTTTCACTTATTCCAAGCTTCATCAGCTTGTATGATTTCAGTTCTGTAGCTATCTGAATAATCCTCCCAGCCTCTCACATTATACGAATATTCCAAGTTTCCGTGATAATGGTTGCTGAGGTTGTCAGAAGGGGCACAGCCCCTGTGACTTCCGAAGGAACTGGGCTTTCATCACGAGGCGTAATAACTTTTCTAATCGAAGACCTTCTATCTCCTAGGGCAGAGTTTAAATGGGCTGAATTATTTATTCTGGTTAGCGTTTTCATAACGAGTTAGTTTTTTACGGCATGCTGCCCAACCCTCCTCTTTTATTCAAGCTTGAGACTATCATTTAACCTAGAATCTCTATAGGCGTAGTTAGTTATACACATATTTTCATATATATCTTTCGTGGAGCCTTGTTTAAACTTTGGTGATAGAAACTGGGAGCTCTTTTATTCTAGCTACCAAACAGTGGGTGATTGTAAGTCACTAACCACGTTCAGATTTCTGTACTAATTTCTAGTACACAACTATGAGGGATGAAATCATCTGTTTATCAATTTGTCAATTATAAAATGAAATATTTTTTAGAAGAATGCGTTTATGATTTGTAGGCAGAGTTTACACCAAATTAGTTAAATACTAATCATCGATTGTACTTTATGCGGTTTGATTTGTTGCGTGTAATTTCTATTGTAATATTCTATTCAAATTATTAGTTGAAAATATGATACGAAAAGTTGATCGCTTTTTCAGTGCATCGACTGTATTTCATAGCTAGTGAGAAATCATAACAGAAGTATCTAAAATGAACTATTCTGTTATTTTACGATAATTTTTAAAAAGAAATAGACGATAACTATCTAGGAAAAGAGACACTAACTAGATGATTTGTAAACAGCACATTCTTTCGTTGACAATTATTTATATACTAGAATTAGACAAACATGTCCAATAGTCAACTTGCTCTGATTGACTATAATAAACTTGTATATTGAGAGTAGCCTTGTAGGAGCATTTGCTTTTATTTTTATCAGTCAAGCTTCCTGAATAGTTGGATACAATTTATGTTGATTTGTTAAGTCGGAAAGAATTAACTTAGTGTGTCCTTATTGCTGTAGATTTAACATTAGGAGATGAACACGTAATTCTCATCTGAACCCATTTGCTGATCAATAAAGATGCTGTGAATAGTACCAGTATTTCAAGAAAAATACTGAGTCCCAATCCTGTTTGGATCACTACGAGAGTGTTTTCATACTGCCAGTCCCAATATAATTAGAAATTCTAAATCAGAATTATATGTACGTTTCACTATGAAAGATTGCTGTTTGTACAGTCAGAATGATCGGAGATCCTTTAAACTAAGAATTATAGTGAAATCATAATTGTCCTTCCAATTAACACCTATTTTAAAATCATGAACACGCTTTAATTATATTAAAAAAGCAAAAATTAAAATTTGAACGCTAATAATAAAACAATAACAACACTTTTAATTGATTAAATTGAAACAACCTTGAAAAAATCACTTAGCCTACTGTATGAAAAACAATTCAACATTTCAATTTTAACAACTGATTTATTGATCAACCAATTGATCAACACAATTATTTTAGCTTTCATTTGAATATTTGCCTAAATAGTATCATTTTTATTTATTTGTAACATTCAAGAATTGTTATATAAAATTATTTTTCATTTTGAAACAAATTATCTTTTGTTTTTAAAGTTACTAGACAAAATATATAATCATATGAAAATTATCAAGCATCTAAATAGTGTATAAACTATGTTTTGCTAAAATGTTTTTGTAATTTTTAGTAAAAAAAATATTCAAAACAAAGAAGGGGATAGATTGTTTATTCGTTAAAATGCTTAATTTTCAACCAATGAACTGAATGTTTGAACATGGCTATGTCGATTACTCTTTAAGTAATCAAGTAGTGTCTTAAGCTGTTGCATAAAATGTGTGCTTCAATGCTAAGTGTACTAACGTGTACTCAGTTAATGAGTAGTGATATAATTATTTAGAAGAAATGAGACATTATCGATAATGGAATTTACAACTGACAAGTGATAAATGACAACCAAGTTACTTACTGATGAAACTAATTAACAGTAATTTAAAAAAAATACAATTTAATATATGCTGAGGATTATTTGTTATGTTGTTTTTGGCATTCATTCACAAGTTATAATCAGATTGTACTAATCACATGAGTAAATCAACTTCGAGTATCTTCGGATCATTTTGTCATTAGTCAAAAATTGAGTCAATATACAATGAAAAATATTTTTCAGCTCCAAATCAACAGCAACATAACTCTCAATTAGATTACATGTGTCATAATCGATCAGTGGAAAAACAAATAGTAGTTTAAACGTAATTATGTTTCAAATGATAACTTTAGTTCTACCCTCTAATTAATTGATATCTTTTTCCTAACTATACACTGATTAGTCTATTAACTTCATCACAACCAATAGCTTAATCACAATTTAACTTGTACAATACAAGTTGACAGTAGTAGCTTAACATTTTGAACATTTAGCTAGAATAAGCAATGCAATAGAACATCATTTGCTAAAGAATTTGTTCCAGTCAAATATTATTAATACACTAATATAGAAAATGTATCTGGTCATCTATGACGGAATAGTTCACATCATTAGTGTTTTATGAAACTAACTTATGAAGTTTGATTCACACTACAGAAAATTGAGTACATTACTAATGTTAACAAGAAAACGTTATAATATATAATATAATATAATATAATATAATATCACCTATGAACGCTCTCATATAAATTTTTCTTGTTTTTAAGACTAATAGTCATGTTGGGGATTCGCATATTCTTGAGAACTAAAACTCTTTGATGGTATTTTATGTTAATCTGAAAATCATTTGTACTAAGCACTGTTAACCCTTTCTGTCTTTAAAATACAACTCCCGCATTTTTGCAGATCACATCACTATTAAATCAGAAGGATTAAAACTAATGAGTTATTATTCTATTGGCAATTGGAGTGAATTAAGTAACATTGGAAAACTGATGGTTACTGGTTTAAAGAGTAATCACATCATCATAAGCCTACTCAAGTCCACAAGTATTATACGGTATCCTATAACTGATTAGCTCATAGGTCATGTAAGTCCTGGGACTTAAAATTTCTGCAGTTGATTTTATTACTGATCAAAGTAATACATCCTTTACTGAAAAGATAAAAACTAGGATGATACACTTTCATTTAAAGCTCAATTTTTCTCTTAGATGCAAACAATCTCATAACATAATAAATTTATCATAAAAGTTGAAATTTTGAGCGATAAAAAATTGAACTTACCATTTAATTTTAAAATTATTAAGAGTTTTATCACGTTGTCTTCGATTCTTAAACCAATTGGATACTTGTGTTGTAGTAAGACCACTATGCTTAGCTAACAATTTTTTTTCCACAATAGATGGATATGGATTGTGTACAAATTGTTCAACTAAATAATTTCTTGATTTATCTTTAAAATGATACGTCACTTCATCTCCATCCCATATTGTTTTTGGAGGTGGGAATTTTTTACGTATACGATATTTGGCTACAGCATTCAATTGATGACCACGAGATTTCTCGATTTGTGCATATTGTGTTTGATACCATAAATTTTGCATTTCATTATGATTATAGAAACTAAATGGGAAATTGTTTAAGATTCTAAGTAATTCAGTAAATTCTTTATTGATGAACAAAACTAATGCTCTGCATTTCACAATTATTTCATTGTTATGATACATTGTAGTTGTTGATATTTTCGACAGGAATGTCTTCAGTCGATCAATATCTTGGTTATGATAGAGTACTTGACAAATACATTCAATCTGATTTAAATTAAAGTCCATTGACATATCTGTCATGTTTTCATCTAAATTGTTACACAGTGACATAGTATTTAACGTCACTTGAGATTGATGAGTAACATTCAGCCCTAGTTTACTTTGTAAAGTTGATTTATAGTCAAAGTCATTGACAGTTATCTGTGAACTGTTAAAAATCCCATTCTCTGATTGCATTTCATCTGCCTTTATAATAAAAACAATGTGAAACCTAGTAATATGATAATCATAAATCCACTTTTCCTAGTAAAGATTTGATCACATTTTGTGGAAACATTTGAAGATGCGTTTACTCCATGTACTTTGGATTGGTTGACTAGGTGAAAAATCCTATGTTTCCATTGGTTGAGGTTCACAAACTGTAATACGATTATTGTCACTCAGGTCAGGAAATAATTTAGAAGTGCATTTTTTCTACCTTAATACAACTTACAACAAGAGCATTAATCAATGTATCCAAAAAAATGTATGATTCATAACGTAACATTAAAATTTAATTTTATGAAATTCATCAACGGTTTTTGACTGAATTTTGTTTTGTAATCATGGCCTATACATTCAAACAGCAGGTAAATGAAAAAGGGCTCACACATATACTTCACTTACGTTTGAAATGTAATTTTACTATGAAAAAGGAGTATTTATTGCAGAACACAATATCATTGATGATGAGATAATTTAACTAAATGAAATATTATGCTAGAAACTTGTAAGATCATGAGAAATAAATATTTCATGCTTTTACAGCATTTCTGTTGATAGGTTGATTCAATCTACTAGCAAATCAATTTCTTTACCCAAATCGAAGATTGATATTACAGGATAATTATATATTCTCGTCGACTTTGTCTTGATATCCGGTTGAATATTGATTAATAAATGCCAAGTACCGAAACATTTACTGGTTTCGAACAATATTTCTCACTTATCCATCTTGTAAGTGGAAAGTGACAAACATGACGAGGCATCCGATCTGAATACGTAAAATAAACAAAAATTCTTTTCTGTATATTCTAATTCTGTTTGTATGAATTTATTCAACATACGATAATCGGAATAAAGGATTCGAACAGCTCTTAACAATTAGTGGTTATTATTGCAAGCCATTTAAACTCTTCCCTGTGAGTTAGGTCTTCATTTAGAAGATTTATTATGCTTCATGATGAAAGCCCAGATCCTTCGGAAGTCACAGGGACTGGGCCTCTGCTGACAACCTGAGCAACCATTACCATGGAAACTCGAAATGTTCGCACAATCTGAGAGACTGGAATAGTCAGCCAAGTTGATGAGGAGTTAAAAGATACAACCTTGTGGTACATAGCATCAGTGAAACATATGGAACGCAGGTTGGACATCATAGACTAGCTTCAAGAGAGATACTTTTATACTCCGATAAGGAAGACGAAAATACCCCACATACACGCAGTTGTACTGATGCTGTCCAAACAAGCACGAACACCTATTATAGGATAGGAATCTCATGGCCGAAGCATCATGAAAACCTCCTTCAAGACAAAGAGAGAAAAGATGACAATGAATGTCATGTAGTGCTGTTCACCCACCAATGATAACAATGAAGCTGATAAAGACCAATTCAACGAGAGGCCGCATTCAGTCGTAGAGAAATGCCCAACCAACGACTTGACCATTCTGATGGGAGACGTAAACGCCAAGGTTAGAATGGACAACACTGAATATGAAAGCATAATGGGACAACATTACTTACTTTCACCTGTTACCTCCAATGGAGCATTGGCCATCGACTAGTTCTCTCCAGCCAACTCTGTTCTGGGCTTCCCTTTCTAGTTCTGTCCAATATTTGTTCATTCTTTTCATGTCTTTGTCTATTTCTCGGCGTAATGTGTTCCCTGGCCTTCCTCTTTTCCTTAAACCTTGAGGGTTCCAAAAAAGGGCTTGTATTGTGATGCAGTTCGGTGCTTTTCGCAGTGTGTGTCCTATCCACCTCCACCGCTTCTTCTTGACTTCCGCCTCCGCTGGAATCTGGTTTGTTCTCTGACACAGTCGGTGTCTGGCTAACGAATCCAGAATGGTTTCTCTGGTTGTCAGAAGAGGCATCAGCCTCGTGACTTCCGAGGGAACTCGGCTTTCATCACTCGACGTCATAATTCTTCATCCAACTCCCAGGGCAGAGTTAAAGTGGTTTGAATTATTTATTATGGTTAGCGTATTTTTAGCGAGTTAGTTTTTTTGTGGGATGGGGTCGTCAATCCCGTGCTCAACTCTCGTTTATCCAGGGATCAGGACAGGAAATATCCCCAGAAGCGGCTCCAAGAGGAGATAATGGGACAACATAGACTGAGAAAAAGAAACGAAAATGGTGAGAGATTCGCTAGTGTCTGTTCCCTTCGAAAAACTGTTATGTCTCAATCTGTATATTTAATAAATGAAACTTTTATCTGTATATTGATTTTGGTGCATTGATGTACATCCTTTTTTATTCTTACTCCTATTAGTCACCACTCATTTAATATACAATAAAATTGATTGGTTTCCTAGCCTGCATTCAAATATATCTAGTTTTACATTAGAACAATAATAATATCACTGTAAGTGTTAACAGCATTAAAAATTAACAGTCTTCCCTACTGACTTATTCATCATTGAATGAAAATATCAAGAAGAACAAGAGCTGTGATGTCGTTCGCGTTGATACTAAATAAACTTCTGATGAATCTATCATTTGATTTTATAAACTTGTACTGGTCAGTTAATTAAATCATCTGTGATCACAGAATGTTGACAATGAAACTTAAAAAACATGTTTTCACTCATGGAAGTATAATATTTATGTCTTATGTCACAATGAAATGAAAACTATTCAAGACCAAATCAGTGATATTAGTTTTTTAAGAAAGTCATTGATTAATATCGCTAAGTTTTGCCTGAATTACAATTTCAAACACAGATGTCAGTTAACCAAAACTTTAAGCCTGAATGTAGACATGTAGATAAACAGGAGTTGAAACAGTCAATAACTTGGAGATAAATAGTCATTCAGATATACGAAAAAAAATATTTATCAATTAAACCACAAAAGATAGCTCTCTACTTAGTATTTATCCACAAGCGAACGCGACATAAGCTGACTATTTCAAATTGATATTATTTCTAGGTGAATAGATTGAAGATTAACAGAGCTTTATTGAGAATCAGACAACGTAGTAATTAACTTACAGATTAAATCGATATTTAGATTGAATATGAATCTTATTTCGGATGTTTTGAGGTATTATAATAATATATCGAATCAAAATCTCATATATACATACATAAAGATGAATACATCAATGTATATGACTGAAACCGCATACATCTCAATGAATAGAAAATATCATATTTTTTATCCTTCAACAAAGAAACAAAACAGATGGTCAATTTTTATGTATAACCATGTGCGCAATGGGAACATAACGATTATTGGTGAAGAGGTTATACTTATATCTTAAATGGTTTGTTGATAATTATGTGTAACTAATTTTACATTTCATGGAATGCTCAATTTAATTCTTAATTACCAGAATTAGGTATGAGTCTGTAGGGGTATTTTCTTATTCAGCCCAGTGAGTGTTTATTTTTTAACATTCATGTTTATGAAGGGGAAATAAAAGTAGAGATAATGTACATTCGCCTCAAATGACGAATGGTGTCAGACAAAGCTGTTTACTCTCAGTCTTTCTTCTTGTGTTTGACTGAATTATGCAAATGTCAACATCTCAGGTGAAACACTGAATACAGTGCACAGCATCGATGCAGCTAGACAATTTGGACTTTGCAAATCACTACCAGACATTCGATTCCACACACAGCAGCAAATGCACATGGAGACGGCCAGTCTGACAGTAGACATCAACATGCACAAGGAAAGTGCATGTTGCTTGGATACAACACACTGAGCAACAACCCAATCACTCTTGTCAGAGAATCTCCAGAAGATGTGGAAACTTTTGCACACCTGGTCAGCACCATTGATAAACACTGTAGATCCGATACAGAAGTGGAGACACGGATTGTCAGAGCAAGAGTAGCATTTGTACAATTCAAGAACATATGCAACTCATAACATTGCGCCAAGAATTGGAGAGGAAAAGAATGAATAGCACTTGGCAGCAAGTGAAAGGGACAGATTTGGTTAGAGATTGCTAGTCGGCAGCCCTTGCCCCACGAGTGTCAACAGGTGAAATTGAAGAAGTAAGTAAGTAGAATACTACTTAGTATGGACCATTTCAACTATGATCATTGCCAAGTTTCTGAAACTTTTGTACAAAACAAATTTCATCTATGAAAAAGTAATATGATATTAGGGTTGTTAAAATTCTCCTAAAATCAAAAATTAACATTCGGATTGATGAAAATCAGTTTCTGTAAAATGTGTAGTTTTCTCACATGTAAGGTAAGTTAGACTATTTATCACCGTTTACTGGTATTTGATTACAACAAGATATGGGTTATTTGTAAGTGAGGAATAATATTTAAAAATGAGTGAAAAATGGATACTTAACATGTAAAAAATGTATTGAGGGGAAACAAATCTATTGACAGATTTGTATTGTTCATAAAGTATCAATATTTAAATAATTGTAATTCCAGTCATTGACCAACACTTATGATCGTTTAGTAAGCATGTGTTCAGACAAAATAATTATTCAAAATAAAGCCATAATATGGTCTAAATAAGATTAATATGAATAACTATTTATAGCTGGTTGGTGAAAATTTACACGATACTATACATCCGGAAATAATCCATAAATTACCTGACTAACATTTATGTCACATGATGGTTTTTGTTGTATTTATACGAAAATGACCTTATGAAATGAGTCAGATTAAAGCTATAAAACAAGGTGTTAAAACAGTGTTTGACTGTTATATTAAAGGTCATACTATATTTACATATATTTTATTTCAGTAACATCGAAATACTATAATAACGGAAAGTAGACAAAGTAAGTTGACAAATCCCAAATGAAAACGAAATGTAAATTAGGGATATTACCCTTCAATATATCACCGCCATTTCAAAAATAAATTAATATTATTATAAAATCATGAATGCTAGGTAATATAAATAAATTATTTTATTAATATATTTTATTCTAAGTTAATACTCAGACATAGTTTGCTATATTCCGCCTATCAACTTCTGATCTGATCTTGATATTACTCGTTCAGAGGTTTGTTACTAAAAGCAAGTTGAAAAGAAATGTTTATCTGCATAAATGTGTACAAGTCAGTATAGTACGTTGTGAATTATATAAGTAATGCCAATAGTAAGAGTCCTAGACAGAACGGAATTTTTTAAAATGAAAACCATTCATTTCACTGTTGATCAATGAGAAAGTAGAATTCTATATCCAGGCTACATCTTTGGCTATGCCCCTCAAATAAGTAATGTCCTACAATCAACTGGTTATTATACTGTTTGGGGACATGAACAACTTACCGTTAGCGACGAACGCTAACTATTCAGAAAATAACTACAGTGAATTATTGTTCAATCTTATAGTAATTAGGAAAGCACATAAAATGTAGCGCCTTTTTTAATGACAAGTTCTGTTTGACTTTATTTTCAATCAAAAACTTCAAATGCATGATTCTGATATTATAATATAGGAAAATTTAGCTCTTGCAATCAGCGCTTAACTTTAAGAAACACTAAATTGATCCCCAATGCCAACTGCTATTATTCTAATGTGCAATCACCCAATGTTATTGGTGACAAGTGTTCTAATCCCAACATCCGTCAGTCTTCTGGATGTCCCATGAACTTCGAATATGCTTGCATCCTGATAGGTAATGCTTTAAATTCATGCCTATCTTGTACTCTATTTTGAGAATGAGATAGCATGCAAACTGGCAAACCAACTGTTCTCCCTACTAATATTCAGTAATTCGGGTGACTATATAGAACCTAATTTTGCTTCTGTGATTAAGCGTCTCTCGATCAAACTGTATTAATTCAGACAGCTATCCATACATGGACACCCATTATATTTTCTGTCACGTCTGGAATTGAACTCCTAGAGAATTGACCGATGTATTCATTATACGTCAAACTGGTATCCATAGGAAACACCACTGAGTTGAAATATGTTAGTGCAACCCATACTAGGGACTTAAGTTGATATGGCACCAATACCATTAGTATTATTATTTTTTTTGGACTTTTCCTGCCAATTGGCTGACCTGAAGAGAGATACTTTGACTTGGTATAGATTTGTAACTTGTTCTAATTTGTTCATAACTTTTTAAAATATGCTAATGGAAACTAATCCACGCTGGAATTTTAAAATACGTAAATTCGCCGGAGAGGATTGTTTATTTAAGCAGATAAACATTGATACAAAGGGACATCCAAATTTACATGCACCAAACAAATCACTGAACTTGTGTGCTGACTGGTTAGGATACCTTCCGAGTGCAAAAACCGAAGCAGGTGGTATTCTTAGTGCACCACTCCGTGAGCCTTTGGTCTACAGGTCTAATCGACAAGGCAGGGGATTGATGTTAGGAAATGCGGTCTCATGGTAGCTAGTGACCAACAATAGGTTGAAGCACCATTCGTCCCCTTACGATCCTGAGGTCTGCGCACACCACTGGTTTAGAACCCAGGTTTTCCGACCCCCCTGGAATGATCCTCCATACCGACTAATCCGGTCCTAGTGTCAGATATTTGCTTTCCATCCACTCAGTTTTGTAAGCAACACCGCCATGAGAAGTGCTGGGAACGTTCGACCCCCAGGACTCGCTTGATAAATGTCTTGATCTTGGGTTGATCAGTTGACCCTGAGATCACATTTCCCGCCAGGAAAATCCTTAGCTGTGATTGATTGATATGTTATTTTAGTACACTATTTTTGTGACCCTCCCAAGGACGTTTCTGTGATGTGTAAATAAATGCGATTTGTGTGCTTGAGATAATTGTAATTACTGGGTGTTTGTAGAATACACTTTTTACGCCATATCAAGACTTCTTCTTCAGTTAGTTGGGGCAACGGATCAGAGTAACCTACTGTGTCACTGTCTCGTTTATCGACTTAGGTGTAGTCGTAATCGTTTCAAGCATATTAGGTGACGAGCATAACAAGAAGACAGTAAGTAGGACTTCCCTGGCAGCGGTTGTATAAGCGTGGATAATTGAGGTCATTTGGCGAGGGAGAGCGGACTTTCCTCACACTACGTCATACCAAGGCGTTTGTAATCAAAAATATAAGACGCTTAGCGATTTTACCAGTTATCTTTGCGTAGAGGTCGTGCTAATCTCTACATCGTTCCAATTTTAGTATATGTACCGCTGAAGTAAGTACCGGCAAAGACTTAGCTCAGATGCCACTGAGAGCTGTGAAACACGGACAAAAAGGTGTTCACTCGACGAACGTAAAATTGAAGAAACCTGCCTACTACATAACACAGCTACACGAACTAGGTTTTGCCGGAGGTTATTCTTTTTATTTCCGTGAAAATAATCAATCAACACAAACACATTCGAAAACCAATCAACTCCACTTGTTATGGAGTGTATACAATCTATGCGTATCAGAATGATAACGTTCTAGGTTTCTAATGGTGGTCTAACAATGATTTCAAAATGTGTATAAATACTAGTGTTAACTACTAACAATAGGTTACCTTAACCAACCAACTACCGAAAATATAAAAGACGATCATTTATAGGAAACAATTTATATGAAACCTATTTGCCAAGAACACTTTCTTACAAAAGACCAATAAACATTCCTAAAAGAATGAACTGAATAAACGATGAATATGAATAACTAGTTCCATTTGTATGCAAATAAACAAATATTTTAAAAAAAAACGAGTATGTAAAGTTAAAAAAAAAACAAACAATAGTAAGCGTAACAAAAAATAACAATAACAAAGTGAATAAATAAAAGTTCCATAAGATATACACATATTAGAAAACAATTGTTCCGGAAAAATGCTAAAAGACAAACATGATAGAAGAGAAAATACCTGACCTAATAGATTCATACTATTACTAATTAAATAACCTAAGGACATATATATATATATATATATATATATATATTTGATGGTCACTACTACATAAATGGTTCCGGAGATTTAGAGAAAATGAGGATGAGATAATGGGAAAAATAGATGAGGTGAAATAAATGAAATTACATGAAGAAATGCATAGGTGGAAGTTGAAAAAAGAAACATTCAGTTCTTCAACTATTCTATAAGTTTAAAATATATCATGAATTATTAAAAAAAAGTTAGTTGATATTATCGGCATTAATCAGTAGCATACTTATACATGTAAATGCAATTAAAGTTTACATTTCACAAAATTAAAATATAACTAAAACAAGAAGAAGACCAAAAAGTGTAAGGTACGTAAATCTAATCGTATTGTTTGTTAGTGATCAATTCAGAATAGCAAAATAACTTACTACAATTAGTTGAAATATAATAATTTAAAAAAAAATCATTATATGCTGCATTCGTCAATAGTAGTATTGTGATCATAGACAATAATAATAATAATAATAATAGCTAAAACAATGGTAAAACTGAAGTACATGTGAAAATTCCTTCAATGATGATTAGATCATACAATATTCAGATAAAAAGAAATGCTTATGCATGTGTATGTGTATATACATATGTATAAATATGGTTATAATAAGAAGAAATTGTTATGACAAATTTACAGGGATCAAATAATTTCATTATACATATATAGTTATGTCGGTAGAAAAAGATACTATTAATAGGATTTTAAACAATTATTAGTAGACTTCTAATAATAATAGATCAGCATACAAATAGATAATGTGTAGATTAGATAACATTTGTATTATTGTTAAAATGAATTAAATACCTAAATGTTTAGCAAGACGTTGTCTAACTGTTGTTTTATTGTGTTTAGTTCGTGGTTTTTTTGAATTTACTGTTGTCATCATATGCGGATGCAATGTTGATAGAGCTGTTAAGATAAAAAGAGAAAAAAAGGAAAAAGACAAAGAAAATTAAGATAAATAAATATCAGGAAAGAAGTTACTATACTGGTTTCCATCTCTTAAAATTAGGTTAACACAAACGAAACAACAATCAAGGGAATGGCATTCATAACTTAGTGGTAATTAGAAGTCAATCAGATGAATTGTTTTAATTTACAGCACAATAATAACAAGAGTCTAATTATGTTTACATAAATTCAATGAAATCCATTAGATCTATATTACCAGAAATTTAAAAAGTAGCTAAATGTCAATAGAAAGCTTTCTTAGTTTCTATGACTAGAAAATGTCCTGGTTTTTATTTTATAGATAGAACATAGGTTCCCGACTAACAACAACCACAACACACAAATGTGTTGCTATGATAGTAACACAATATTATTCGAAAGACATATACATATATAATATTTAAAAAAATCATGAAGCTTTGCGAAAAAATATAGAACAAATGATAACAAAACTGTTCAGAGTTATGTAATAAATATTGTACCGTTTCATCTACGTATTTATAACTATGAAGATAATAATCTTTGTTTAAAGAGCAACGAAATAGACGGATTTACAGTCAATTAAATTAAATAAATCAAACCGTACTGGAGTGTTATTAATCATATTGTAATTCAGTGAACAAGTAAAGATTTGTATACTACTAACTGTTTGTTAGTATTATGAATCTCGTCCAATCAAATTAGTCCAACTAGGGAATGCACTAGTGACTACCGAGAGGTAGCAGCAAACATTAACAGACTACACAAATTACTGCATAAACTGAAGCGAATGATTAAATAATTTGGGAGAGATGAGATTAAGGGTAAGCAATTTTTTTATAAAAACGATGTAGCTAATGCAACTACATTTATAGTAGGAATAATAATTATAATAATATAAGATAAATCTGATTTAATTAGTTGGTTTATACTAACCTCCAGGTTTTAAAATATTCGAGCTCGATGATGACGATGATGGATTAAGCTCACTGAGTAGAGGATGCTGCTATAGAAATGAAAATAATAATAAATAAATAAATAATGATAAATAATATCCGATACTAGAAGGTCAAATAACATTGGATGCACATAGAAACGGTTTACACTATTGCATTATTGTAATAAATAAAATCCCATAAGTATTTCAATAAATATATCATTTACGGGATAATTTATTAGTTGACAATGCGTATACTAATAATGCATACAATCAGTTTAGTAAATAGTACAACAAATTAATATGTACAGCCATACCATGAGATGATTAACCACAGTGAAGATGTATAACAACGCTACAGTGCAAATGTACTATTGATTTAGAGGTAGTTTTTTTCAAGTTGCGTTCTCAAGAAAACCTCTCATTCTTCCGTAAATATCAATGTACTGTTGACTGGTATCGCCTGTTTAGTTTGTGAAAACAATTCTACTTTTTCTGTTTCTTATTTGTTAGGAGCTTGATTGATAGAGCATTGAGGGATATAATAGGGATTATGTTGAATTCATGAGCGTCAAACTTGTTCCTGCCAAATAAGTAACTACTCTAAACCGTACAAAGCCGCAATTGAGAGTTCGTACTTCTTTCAAGTGGTTTGATAGAAGTCGCAAGCATGAAAGATTTAGTGATAAGTTTTCAAAAACGAAGGTTGGAACAACTGAAGAATATTGAAAAACCAAACGTGAATGGGTTAATTCTCAACAAGATGACAGAATCACCACCTGAATGTAAATAATGTTAATTATTAACTCTTTATGTTCTAAAAAAAAGGGTGAAAAGAAATTTTAGAAGGAATGGAAATATTTCGAATGTATTAGCTCAAGTTTTCAGGGACAACAGTCTGAAAATACTAGCTACACTTAAGATGTTGTTTAGTTTAATATACTTAGAGCGTATATTTTTCTTATCAGATTTTGTGTCTATAACACCAAACAATAATAATAACAACAAAGAATAGAACTTTAATAATTACAAACATTATTACATGAACTAGTCTAATTCAAATATGTCCCAATAGTATATTATTTATGGGTGATTAATTCCATAAAATAGTTGAAAATTATATTAGTAAAATATATTAAACATTAGAAATATTTACCAATGATTTTTTAACATTTTTTAAATTTGAAGCAACAGGCGGCTTTGAACTCTTTGACTTCCATTCAGTTGTACTGAATTTACGACGCGTAAGATCTGTAAAATAAAGAAATGTACAACCAGTTGCTAATAGTTAATTAGGTATTATTTTCCGAATATATTTAAAAGACTATTGAAAACAGGAACAAGAGGCGAATTCATGCTTGGAGAATGGATTAAGTGCTTTCATAGTTAAAAAAGTACACATACGAATTTACTGTTACCTTTAATAAGATGTTTTCTACTTTAAAACCTGTGTCGGCTGAATGAAATTAGGTTAAAGTTTGGTAGACTCGTATCACAACCAATTATCAGATTGTTTATATATATATGTACATTAATGTAAACTATATCCTCGCAAAGAGAATGCAGTAATTAGGACTTCCCTGGCAGTGGCTGAATACGCGAGGACATATGAGATCATTTGGGGAGGAAGAAAGGACTCTATTCACTGTTGGTAATTTTAGAGTAGGGAGTTGTTGAAATGACACCCAGCGATAGATGAAAGTGTATTTACCTCGAGAATTGATTTTCGATAATCAAAGGTAAGGATTGTATTTGAATAATTTCAGCGATAGAAATTTAAATAATTCCATTTTGTCTGGCATTCTGGTTCTAATTTGTTAAGGGGAAGTATTGTAGCATCTAACCACTCATTCATTGTACTTTAATAATTATTCGATAATTGTATCAACCATAATTTTGTATTTGTAATAATTCGATTACTGTATCGATTATTGTATATTTGATTGTGTGTGGATGCTTTATCGCTTATGATATGTCTAGCCTATTATTGCTCATGAAGAGTTGGCTCACTCGCCTTCTGCAATTTGCTTCGTTTTGCTTGTACGCTTTCTTTCTCATATTTGTCTGCATAAATAATTGCATGAAATAAATTCATCCGCGAAACCGTATTTGGCCTTTTTATTACCACCGTCGCACAAACGGGGTTAGTCTAAGTATAATATACGGAAGTGGAAAGGAAGATTTATTTCATTGCACACTCGATCATTCGTCCACATTGGAGTCCAGTAGTGAACCGCTAAAGTACAATTGAACTGTTTAAATCTGAATTGTTGAAATTGCTGAAACAAAACTTTTACGTGTAATGTCCTGTATATACTGGGCATTAAATTTCCGCGGAACTATGCAGTGAGATTGTTTTAAAAAATGAAAATAATTATTTAACTTACTAGGCATATTCCAGGTCGGATCATCATCGCTTTTCTTAGTCTTTTTTTTTTTACTTGCTTGATATACAGTAGATGTCCCAATCTTTTGTTTTGTTAACGAACATTCAGCTTTTGATTTCGTTAAGGTGATGTCACCGTCATCACTTTCTGAGTCACTTAGCGTCAAATAATCTTTTAAAAAAAAAGATTACCATTACCATGAGTAAACAGTTAACCAAAAATATCAATCTGTTTAAAGTTACATAGAAAGATTAGTATTCAATTACAAAGATGATGTTATTACAAGTTGGCATCAATTGTAAAACCACCGAAAAAAGAAGCAAAAGAAAGCTGAATATCTAACTACAATTAATTTAATTATCCCATTCTATTATAATTTGCAGTGTGTGTATTACACTTGAGCTCATAAAACAGATTACAAAGATAGTTTAATTCTATCCTCGTTAGTTTGAATAATAGATACACCAAGTATCTTTATTGAATTTAGTTTTTATTACCACAAAGAGTGCATAGGGTCGAGTAAGCCTATAAGTAAGTAGGTAAAAAAGTGCCTGATCGGTTTTACTTCCAAATTTTTTTACAACGATAAAAATTATCGATGACATTTTTTAGATTTCACTCTTTACACATATGTTGATACGTAACAAATTATATAAAGTTGATAATTTAGAACTACAATAAGTAACGTCTAATAGGAAACTGATAATAAAACCTCTTATACTGAACACTTGGATATTACATAAGCTCTAGTTAAACTAAATATTTAAACGTAATTTAGTACTTTTCAGTGACAACAAGGCTTTATACACAAGGTTAGGAAAACTTGAAATATGGAATTCACCTTCATATTTTATCAACAATATTCGTTAAATCTGTCTGAATTTTATTTTCATCTTTTTCTTCACTAAAGATGTTTTAAAAAATAAGATAACCAATGTAACATTTATAAAATTTCAATGTTGGTTTAATTTGCCATTTATTGATGACATCTTATTTATTGTCTTTTGAATTAGAGATTAAACACAATGAATAATAGAAACCAAGTTCTTCAAGATTGCCGACCTTTTATTCAATTTTAACACGAAAGAGTCATTCGACTCAGTTAACTGAGAAACTGTGTGGCCGTGTTTACCACTGAAAGGTGTGCTAGTGAAATACATAAACTATGTGAAGGCTCTTCACTCGAACACCATTGATATACCCGGAGCTTATGAATAGCTTTCATCAGTATTGTGATGGGTGCCTTCAAATTAACGCTTGTGCGTGCTAGGCCCACCAAAGGAGCTATATTAAAGTTAGACGAAGATTACTGGGTAAAGATATCGAATAGACTGATGAGTTAGTGAATCGTTATCAACTGGAATGGTTATAACATGTGATATGTATGCAAAACCCCACCTACTTCGTTGTGTGTTGATAGCTGGTGTAGAAGTAGGTTAGAGAACATCTAGGAGACACCAAACCAAGACATGTCATCGGTTCATGAAATCATTGACTGTTGGTCTTAGTAATTTCGTCAAGTTCAAACTACCTACCTAGAATCCGGGTGATAATTACGATCCGTAATGAGAAACACTAGGTGGCATAGTTCAGAATTGATTCTGACAGCCCAGATGCATTCACTCTTTATCTTCTTCCAAGTGACGAGTTCTAGCATTCCTCCAAACACACCTATCTATTAAATCTTTTAGAACCATGTTCTCGATGTTTAATCTTTTGCATTATTTATTCAACTTCGATGTGCCAACGTGCTACAACGAATCGGGGTAAAGCATGTTTGTGCTAGGCTCTAGAATAATTATAACTGACTGCAAATCAAGTAAAATTCCGAAAAAAATCATTATATCAGAGACAATAAAACTGGTGATAAGACATAACCTATACAATTTATAGAAGAAATTTGAAATTTCCAATTTCTTAGTTGGCTTTTTATTAATATCAATTATATTTAGCTGGACATTAATCAATGAATATCAGTTATACGATGAGAGCAAAGGAAATATCAGGCACACATAAATCATCATTTATACGTACAATGATCTCCGATTAACCGACTGTTTTCCAAACCCGGCAGTGCTTCAAGAATCTCCACATCATCAGTAATCAAGTCCTTTTTGTTCTCATTTTCTTTTGTTAAGCACTTTGGTGCACGTAAATTTTTGAAAGAAGCGTGCCTACTTGGCATCCAGCCTAGACCTCCGAAATGTCTGTCTTCAGGTTTCCAGTTAATTTTTGTAACTAATTTAGGGTTCGAAAATCCGATGCTCTTAACATTTGAGCAGTTTTCAATTGTTTGTCCATTTAATCTACAGTCAAAAACACGAAGGCGAAACTATACATATCATGAAATTAAAAAACAGACGATAAAAATGCAGGAATTAGCCTACAATCAAGTACTTAGAAGCGAAATATTGCTATAGAAAGCTTTTACTAACAGTGAGTAATGATTTGACTGTTTTTAAAACATATCATTTGTAATGATGAGTCTTTACAACCTTGGACTAATAATATCATTTAAAAATTTGACTCGGACTCAAAACTGAAGTTTTTATTGAAAGTGAAATATTGAATCATACCAATAAACAATTTTGTCAATACATAGAGAAACCAATCTAGCTAGAAATAGATCTTACATATTCTACCAATTAATTCCATCAACAACAAGAAAGGTGAAAATATAAGCATAAATTGATTAATGCTACAGAAAGTAAAAAGAAACAACTCACTTGGAATGCTTTGAAAATCTTTCTGATTTGGAATAATTTGCTAAAATACCTGAGTTTTTTGTTGAATGTGACAATATTGAATCCACAACTTTTGACAGTCTTTCAATGAGATGTGGACACAGCATATCTAATTGACTTTGATTAGGAAGAAAGTAATCCCTTTCCTCTGTTGGGAGCTTAAAAAAAATCGGAAAGATAAAATGGTTCTCGGTGAAAACGGTAGACTAGAGAAAGCTAAGGAAAATGTGTGCAACCGAGAGGACAATACTTGAGTACTATCACTAAATTACTACAAACGTAAATTATAAAATAAATCCGATAGGTAGTAAAATAAGATATGTATTTTTTTTTACTTGCTACGAAGGAAATAATAAGTACACAAAACATTATAAAGAGAATAAAATAGCAGCAGAAGAATTATGAGATAATAACATGTCTGAAATTCGGGAGAAACTAGAGAACAAGTCTTTTAGCACTACTTTCACCCATTTCACATTATGTTACCTACGGTCTCTGACCATAAGTCTTGGTTATGTTATGAACTCAAACCATGATGTCTGCAGCCCTTAATGTGGCTCAAAAACTGGACTTATTTATTTATTTGCATAATAGTTGATGCCTTAATGAATAATTTCTGGAAACAAAAATAACTTTAAAAACATTGATAATTGCAATCAACAGTTTTGTTACATGATGGTTTTATCGTAATATTTATCAACATTCTTAATTTTAGAATTAGTAGTCCATAACAGCGTCGATAAATATTTAATTGCGAAGACTACAGTTTTTAGAGTAAGATACTGTTTTACAAGCAGTACCAACATTTGACACAGTTACTACTATTAAGTTGGGAAATAATTTCGACCTCTTAAAAAGTAGATCTTCCCATGAAGGAGAAAAATTTTCACTTTCTTAAATTAAGTTTTACAGATTGCAGATGACTGTTTATTAAGAAATCTCAAACGTGACATGAGAGTAGAATTAAATGCTTAGTAATTCTTATTATTGGTTGACATAAATGCGTTAGCTAGACCATTAGCGAATCAACTAGCTGCACGCGTGTCTATATATTTTACTCGACAATATCTTTTCACTATGCACTAACAACTAATAGTGAAACATACGAACACGAGAGATTCTGTAAAATGCCCATAGATTAACGTAGCTCGGCAGTCACGTATAAAAATAAACGTAAGCTTTATGGTTGTGAAACATGACCAGTAAGAAGCAAGGATATTCGTAGGTTATTACTATTATTCAAATAAAACTGTCTTTGAAGCATTGCTCGTAAATTCTGGGACAATCGAGTAAGCAATGCTGTTGTTAGGAAACCAGTACTAGGTAAGGATGGCAGATTCATTGATGAAGTAGTGAATGTTAATCAATTGGGGTGGTAAGGACATGTGTTACGTATGCCTAACCGCCGACTGCCTCGAAAAGCTATGTTTTGTGATGTAGGAGTAGGCTGGAAGAAAGCTAGGGACGACCTAACGAAAAACATGGCACAAATCCAAGAAGTCATTGATCACTGAACTGAGCCGTGTCAGTAGGTGTAAACTATGTCGCTGGGGTCCGTGAGACGATAGTAACCGATGGTTACAAACCTTGAACGACACAGCTCAGATGGATCCACTCTTTGTGTTTTCTCAAATTCTAATCTTCTGAATTCTTCGTCACCTCTTTCTTTTCATAAATCTATTTCACTGGATGATACTTCTCGAATATCTTCCAACCCTATTCTTCTTCGTTACGGCTAATACTTAACTATCTCTACTACTGTGGGGTTTGGACTGACAATTGAGTCTTTGTACAAATGTGATATGGCAACCTGAACTTATGGATATACGTACGAAGTTCTCGTTGTAATTTATTGACCTTAGTAGAAATTTGTAAAGACTTTTTGTCACAACTAAGATTCCAAACCTGTCATGGTGACTATCCGGCGATCTTTAACAAAGCAAAATCATCGTGTCTATGTAGAATAGATACAAAATACAATTAATACATACTAAAATTAGGAATGAGGTTTGTAATAAAACATTCAGTTACCAAATGTCTCTTAGAATACCATAAAGGAAGAACTTTAGCCAAACAATCTGCCGCCTCTACATCGAAACTAACGGGATTTACGCCATCAATCAAGTTATCTACAATAACAGTGAAAATTAAAATAAATTCAGAAATATTGGAGAGAATGAGATGTTCAGCATGAGTTTATAGATTATGTCATTCAAAATATATTGACTGAGTTACTTACTAGTTAGTCTGTCCAGAAGACATTGGCTATAAAACCAGTGAACTTTCTCAAAATTGGGGAAGAGGAATTTTATCGGGGTTTTACATTTTTGTTCCATGCGATAAACTCTACAGTAAGAACATCACAGACTAAACTAAGAAATTAAGATTAAAGATTATGTCGTAATCAAATACTATCAGAACCTAGAGTAAATAATAGGCCATAAATAAACTATATAAGTCCTACAGATTATTTCTCTCAAATTATTGATAACTTCTAACCTCAATCAACGTTTCCCACAGTTTTAAGAACTTTTATTTCCAATTAGTATTGAAGGAAAAACACTCAGGACCAGTTTTCTTGACTCGCTAGAACAGTATTTCGAAAGCTGTTTGACCTTAAGTGTTCACAATAAGATCTATCAGCCGAACTTTAGTATGTTGGGTAGTGGATTCATTTCATTACTACAGTCTACTCATCATTGAGATAAAACTGTTTTTTGACATAATCCAGTAAATACTGTGGCTGTCTATGACTCACTCAACGAGCTACATAGAATCTTAACTTATGATTTCAGTACAACAAAAAAGTGGCTAGATTTTTGCTATAAAGACGGATAGAATGCAACGGCTGTTCGAACGATATTTGTCTAGACATCTCAGTAAGGATCTGATGAAACTCCTTTAACTGGTCAGTCGGTCAGTCACCTACAATGTAAAACTTCGTAAAAATGCACATCAGTTTAAGTTACTGCACCACATTAGCATAAAGATGCAATTGTGGATTTGAAACCCACTGTGGTAGATGTAGCAGAAATATTAGCCGTAATGGAGAAGATTAGGGTTCGAAGATATTATTCAAGAAGTATTATCCAGTGAAATAAATTTAAGAGATAAGAAAAGGTCATGGGCTCAAGAGGTTATGCGAGAATGCAAATAATAGACGAATCTGCGCCATTGCAAAAGATTTTGAGCCATGTCATTCAAAGTTTCTAACCATCGGTTACTATCGTCTCGCGGAACCCAGCGACATAGTTTACATCTACTGACACGGCTCAGTTCAGTATTCAGGGACTTCTTGAATTCGTGACATGTTTTGGTTAGGCCGTTCTTAGTTTTCTTCCAGCCTATCCCTAGGCCACAAAACATTGCTCGAGGCAGTCGGTGGTTAGGCATACGTATCACATGTCCTTACCACCCCAACTGATGGACATTCACTACCCCATCAATTGATCTTGCATCCCTACCTAGTGCCTTTCTATTAACACTGATATCGCTTACTCAGAATACACAAGCAATGCTTCGAAGGGACCGATGATCAAATGGTCGTAACTTACGAATGTTTTCTTAGTGGCCATGTTTCACGCCCGTATAGTAGGACGGGGGGAATTCCTGCGTAGTAAACTCATCCTTCGGTTAGCAGACGGATATCTCGCCTACGCCATAAGTGATGCAAGTTGCTAAAAGCCAGTTGAGCCTTCTGCATCTGTGCCGAAATTTCGTAAGACACCATGCCATCAATACTGATGACTACCGAAATAACTGAAGCGGGTAACACGCTAAAGTCTAAAAGCATGTCTATGACGAAGTTAGACAAGAACGGACGGACACCACTTGAATTAACGAATTCCGATGACAGTTCATCATAAACTCTCATTCGATCAGTAGTGTTCAAGTAGAGAGCGTGTACAAAGTTAATGTACTTCTTCGGTACACCTTTCAATGACAGACATAGTCAAAAAACCTCATGATCAACATATTTGAATGCCGCTTTACGATCAAGGAATACAACTATAGTGGGACACTGAAATGTGAGTATGTGTTGTAGGACCTGACAAAGGGTCAATATATGGCTGATACAACCAAGTGTGGCCTCTTTTTGCAATCTACACTTACTTAAAAAGTGATTGGGACTCACATTCTCCTAAAATCAAACAAAAATACTAAGGATGAAAACAAAATAATACAGTCACAACATCATCATAATGTAACGTCCCAATCGCAAGTGCTTCACTGACACGATCGTCAGACTTGCCTGTCGTGATGAACTGACCGAGCCATCTTAGCTGCAACATATGTTCTTTTAGGTCCTACTATGCCAGATAAGTCGGTTGGAGAACAATGAAACTAGAAGCAGCACCTTAAGGACTGGGGGTAAAATCGTACTGATGACTGTAGAGAGATGTGACAGCAGTAAGGCGTTTCCCTCGGACAAGCAGCATTTCCAGAGATGCTGTCTTCTCACAACGGATGGGATTAGAAAAGGTCGACCCTAAAAATACCGCACCTCACCTTACCCACGGATTTCCGTCTCTAGAGATCAGGCCTATCGAAGAGCGAAGCTAACACGTGAAAAACGTCCCATAAAAAGTCCATGCGCTACCGGCCTCGAGTAGTTTTCCCTTGGGCTCTGACGTCGCGCCCCAAGGTCGCCAAGATGAACGCTAACTCAACTTCTTTTTCAGATTCCTCAAGAAACACCGTTCCACAGTATGGGCAACCGGAAAGTGACAAAAGCGATTCGAGTACACAAAACACTATTCCTGGTCTCCTGAAACCGTGCTCTAAACTACATGTTGGAGCATTTAATGTTCGGACCTTGAGCCAAGTAGGACAACAGGCTTCCTTAGCAAGGAATCTAGAGTCTCTCGTCATCGATGTATGCTGCGTCTCTGAAACGCGCATAGAGGATCCGAGTACAGTAATTCATTTGACTTTAGCTTCTAAAACTAAAGAACCATTGCAATTTGTGCTTCGTGTATCTGGAAGCCGCACTGCTTCTTCCCTTAGCCTCATTGGTATAGGTATAGCATTGAGTTCTAAAGCAGAAATAGCCCTCTTGGATTGGATCCCAGTAGATAATCGCTCATGCGCTGTCCGATTAAACGCGGCAGTAAGGACTTGGAAAGATAGGGACACTCGCTGTTGCCTCTTCGTTGTCTCTGCCCACACTCCCACTGGTCGCAGCTCAGATGAGATGAAAGATGCATTTTATAGGAAGCTTTTCAACCTCTTTTAAGACGTCAAGCGGTCTGACGTAATAATAGTGGCTGGTGACTTTAATGCTAAAGTAGGTAGACTAAGTGAAACGGAAAGGCACACAGGTGGCTCTTGTAGTGTCGCTGCTCATTGAACCAATAACAACAGTCGTCTGCTGTGGATATGCTCAGATAATTGCCTATTTCTGACAAATACCAACTTTATGCATAGAGAAAAACATATTTCGACATGAAACCCCCAAAATCGACTCGACGCTGCACCCAACAGCCACAGCACGAAGACTCCCTTAGAGTTCTACTTAACGACAGAAAACCAAGAGTATATTTCAAAAGCAACTAGAAAAACATAACCATATAAGTGGTGCCCACCCCGAGGCATCTTGGAAAAATATTCCGAAAGTTGTGGAAACAGCAGTGATATCTGCTGGTAGGTTAGACCGAAGGGTTTAGGAGGAGCAATGGATTTCACTGGCATCTACGCTCGGAAACTCGTCTTGTCTGGCTCTGAACACGACATGAACCGGAGGAAGTTTAAGCACAGACTAATAAAAAGCCTACGCAATGATCGTGAACAGTGGTGGACAGCGAAAGCAAGCGATGGAAAAGACAGCAACAATAGGTAATAGTACACAACTATTCAGACATCAAGGAAATGGGTATTAGGAATCCGGCTGTTAAGTGAGACTCTCGGAAAAAGACGTGACTGTTATTTATTGTCAATCTAGGAGATTGGATCGATGGGCAGAACACTTTAGGAGGTAGTTCAACTGACCTTCAGCTACACTTCGGTTACCCACCATCTCTAATCAATCTGAATGACAAATTGATGTAAATCCGCCAAGACTCAGTGAGTTCAAAATAGCTACGAGAAATTTAAAGTGAAGGGGGAAGCATGGTCTAATTGACAGGGATAACCTTCATAGTCTGACTTTTCAAGGGTTGTACTTCTACCAGGAGATTCACTTGTTGACTTAGAATATGCAGATGGTATAGTCCTGTTCAATGAAGACGCTGATAGTCCTCTGACCACCTTGCGCAACAATTCAAGCATGTTTGGGGTATCTGCAATGGTGCAGATGTATCCATTTTTTGTCTTCCTCCGAATTATGAGTGTCTGGATTTCTCATGAATTTTTTGTTTCACTGATTTGTATTTTTCGAATATCTCTGATGCCTAATTTCTTGATTACCGCTGATACTGTTACTACCTCTACTACACTGGGATCCGGTTTGACAATTCTACCTTCTTGCTAATGTTGTGTATTAACTTGAACCGATGTACGTACATACCAGGTTTGACGTTGTAACTGACTGATGATGTCACCACAAAGTTGGTTAGAGAGGTAATATTATTATGTTTGAAAGCGAGGAGAATCGTCTGATTTTACTTACCTGTCACCTGTTGATTTTGAATTGCTTAAACTTTAACTACAAGATATAAGGTTTTTACTACACAAAGGATGATTTCAGATCAATAATAGGTAAAAACAATGTTGGTTCTGGCTAACATTGGAGATGATCTCTGGAGCAGTGTTTTTCACCTTACAACATGTGCCTAGATCACGAAACCATTCAAGTTCAAAATCCACGGATCAATAGCTGATCTGACATGGTTAAGGAGAAGCGGAAACGCATGTTTGTATGAACTGAGTGTGTATGGAGGTGAGGTTTTGGAAAGCAGACTGAATTATTTTAAAACAGTAGTGATACCGATTATGATGTAACCTGATGGCAGCTTTTTAGATGAAGGAAATGATTTTAAAAATGAACAACTTAACAGTAAATACGAAAAAACCATCGCATTTTGAATATTTTCTCACTATAAGGTTATGGAGATTGTTGAGCTTCAGCGAAATCATCAACCGATCAATGTAAGACCACCGTTGGGAACCTGGAAGCTCTAAACAGCTGTTTTGTTTCAGTAAAGGGCTAAGCGTCTGCGTGCAAGGCCGAAGCTCTTGGGTCCGATTTTCGCCTAAGGGGTTGTGAATCCGCATGGCTGATGGATCCCAGGCTAGGACAAAACCGCCTTCTAGTTCTTTCAGGTTTTTAAGGGTGATCTAGCATTGATCGGTCCATGGTTCTGATGAGACTTTATTTTGACCATAAAACTAAATACGATTGCAGATCGGTACTTGACTTTTGGGAATGACTACTGAGACGAAAGGGTAAAGAACAAAATAAGTCATAAACTTCTACTGAGGCCTGAATCCGGCTACATTAGGCCGATACGAGAAGTCAAGTAATATTTTTAGTGACATCGTGATATGGATCTAAGTAGTCGAAATTGTACTTAGTTGCTGAATACAATGTAAGGATAAGTCAAAATTTCACATTACTATCTCATGAAGCTTATAAGTTGCTAGAAATTTCCAAGTCAGTGACTTCATACATTTGTTATCTGACAAAATAAGACCTTAGCAAAACTATGCATTAGATGAAATCACATATACGATAGAACAATGGTTTATTATGTAAAACGTTAACTGCTTGCAGCAAATCTCACAATAAATTGGAGTATATATCCAGGATTTGGATCGTATAGTAACTAATAATGACCAAATGATAAGTTCAGAATTACACTGATAGAACTTCAGTTTATTTCATAACCGAAAAATGTAGCTAAAATTTGAGAATTTAACCATCTAAGCTTCTTTAAAACATGTTAATTAGTCACATATATAGTTTAAATACGGGGCCAGGTCACATAAATGTACTTCAGTAACATACCTGAGTTGCATGGGTACGTGCAATCCACTCAGAAAATTTCCTCCAAAAACAAGACAATCAGAAGGCGTGTAGACAGCGTGAATCCAACCGGAAGGTAAGAATATTGTTTGACCAGGTAGAATGTGAAGGCAGTAAACAGTAGGTTTATTCATGTTACTAGTCGATTCTAGAAAAGAAATTTAGAGCTGTCCTACTACGTACAAACGAATACTTGCCTTTTTCCTGAAGACGAGCTAAAAAGTCTGGGAAGAACATCGTCTTATGGTTGCTGCTCATACACCATCGCCAGTACGCAGAAACATATTCAGGTGTAGGTGGTATCAAGTAAAACACCTTCTCACCCTATGATCATATGCCTCATACAGATTAATAAAACCTACCCACATAACATGATACCAGACAGATGATCCACCGAAGTCTATATGGAAGTCAGTGTAACTCCCTTTCATACTTAAAAGACAGTATTTTTGGACAGTTGGTGCGGTCTCGTCGACAAATTCGATATCATTAAGATCATCAGGATCATCTTCCGGCCAACAGGTTGTGACAAGACTAAGTTCCGAAACAACATGCGGAGGATGTACAAACTTTGCCAGGCTGCTTCTAATGTAAAGACAACTTATGTTACCTGGTTTTTGAAAACTCCAAACTCAGCATGTTTAACAATACCTGTCGACTAGGTGAGGAAAAGTGATCAACCAGTTCTTGAAGAGTCATTTGTATTTCAACTTGCTGACGAACATCTATGACGTCAACCTGAATATTAGGATCTAAAATCTATGAATTTAATGGACTTCCAGTACCTATAAACCTGGTTAAATCTGTGTGAGAGAATGATTCTAGCGGGACCTTAAGTCTTAGGCCATCCTTTGACCGTACTAAAACGGGTTTCGTAAAACCATTCGTTTTAAAACTGTGTCCACTAACATCACAACCATTCATAATAAGTACCAGACCATCAGCACTGTTATCATGTATTATGATCAGAAACTAAGTACCTTGTAAATTCTCGGGCTAGCAGCATATCAACGAACTCCTTAGACCCTGAAAGAGCCATTTGGGGGTTCAGGAGTTGAATTTTTAAATCCTAAGCAAAGTGGAGATTACAGCAATGCTGCACCGACATTAATTTATTAGACGAAGCGCTAGCACCGTATTACGCGCAACAAAACATGTTCATGGGATAATGAGTACTGCTACATATTCAGAAAAATATTTTTCCTGTATGAAGAATCGCCATGAAATGAAAAACGTCGTCGCTTTTTGTTTCAGTTCCAAGATAGGTTGTATGGAGATCCACATGGTTTGATAAAACAGTTTCCCAGTAATGGAAACTGATTATCCACAGCTTTTTGTGAGAAAATATGTTCTGTTCCCACATGCAAACATCTCTTATTCGACTTGATGTCTGCCACACCCATTTGTCAAACGCTTTTTTTGTCTGATATTAACTGTTCCACTTACGCCGAGAAGTGTATGACGGCATGCAAATGTAATATTTTTTATTAGTACAATAACTAACATATTTCTTTCTGTATGATGAGGGTAGAGTGATTTTTATACTCAATATATCTTTATTTTCATCAACTCTGAAGAAACTCCACTGGTAATTACTCTATGGGTGAGGGTATATTACACGTTATATCCTCGAATCATGGCAGCCAATCGGATCCGTGAGCTAATGGCTACAGGTGCACCATTTTCGGCATCACTGTAAGCTGATAAAGATAGAGCTTTTCGTCCATTCAGTTTCCTTTGTATTTGGAGTTATTGACGCTAAGAATGAGCCAAAATTACTTCTTTTTACTAAATTTGTGTTTTTCGTGTTAGTTTATGCGAGCTAGGTTAAATTCTTCACCGTGTAGAGATGCTGAGAGTTAATAATATTTAAGGTGGATTATTCATCTTAAAAACTTTTTCGCATCATGTCTTGTCACGCTAGTGTTTCTGTTATCGCCTGTTCCGGCACTAAACTGCAAGCTGTGTTTCGTTGTTTGCCTTCCAATTTCGTCCCTTCTGTTTGTGCTCGTTTCACTTCCCTAGAACTACTAATATTGTCAACAAACCCTTCACCAACCATCATTTTGCTTGCTGTTATGTGTGAGTAATATCTGTATTGTGAGATCAACCTAATAGATTTCTGCAGTTACGTAGTAACAGTGTTATGCAGTTGTTTTCCATGGTAATTTGCTCTATACTGAGTAGGTAGTTAGGGGCCTGAAACTTACTACTATGTGCTATCTTGAATACGTTCAGTTCTATAGTATCTCTAAGAAAGTCTGTATTAGACTTTTGCGTTACTTAAAACAATTAGACCCTTTTATAAATTTTGATAGAACAGTGAGAAGACGTAATTGATCTGAAAAGTGTGATGTATTTGCGCTATACATTTCGAACAATCTGGTCACACATATTTACTTGTCATGGCATTTTATATGAAGATGAATAAAGGGTCAATTAAATAAAAGTCCAAATAGACATAGGGTGATAATTAGAAAATAAAGGAGAGAGAAAATTAACGTGATATGAAAAGAATAAGAAGGGGTAGGAAAATTGTCACATTACCCTAGGCTTAGAGATTACCAAGGTAAATTCAAGGTTATGACAAATTGTTTCTGCACACATAAAGGGGCTTTTAATTTTCAAATCGCCAGGGCCTTCATAAACCTCAAAATTCGTCCTTCAACATTTCTATACAATGTTTCGAAGGCTGTCCTGATGTCAATCTTATGCCCTGTCTCAATTATGTGTTTGGCGATCGATGAACATGGTTTTCTATTTCCAACGTTAATCGGCTCATCTGACGTTTATTATTAATTTTATTATGTACTGAGAAAGTTCATTTCACGTTTGATGATGAACATTTCCAGCAAGTTGATGGCGTTGCTATGGGTAGTCCTTTGGGACCTCTCTTAGCCGATGTTTACATGGGTCATGCTGAAAATTTGTGGAATGAGCACATTAATAAGCTTACTCTCTATGGGAGATATATGGACGATATCTTAATTATATGTGATAAAGAACTTAACGTCTCCCAGTTACTGGAAAACTTCAATGGTCTTCAGAATGATATTGTATTAACTCATGAACCAGAAAATAATAATCCGTTGCCTTTCTTAGACATATTGTTGAGTCGAAGAGATAATGGAACTATAAAGCGATCTGTTTATAGAAAGCCGACGTGGACTGGACAGTACCTAAATTTCAACAGTTTTTGTCCACTGCAACACAAGCGAGGTTTAGTAAAATGCCTCTTCAATAGGGCACAAATGATTTGCACCACGGATACATTTGACGACGATGCAAAATTCTTAACTGAAGCATTGATTTCAAATGGCTATCCACTAAAGTTTATCAATAGGTGTAGAGATCAGTTAAGACAAAAGCAAGTGTTTGATTCTGCTGAAAAGAAAAAGGTTTATATCACTTTACCATTTAGAGGTGAAGCAAATGGTCTAATAATAAGACAGAGACTAAAAGCAGCCATAGAGAAAACATACAACGCTGCTAAACTGATTATCATTGAAAAGACCAAGTCCATGATTTCGCATATACCTAGACGTTGCTCTAATGATTACATCACATCCCATTGTATTTATCAATTTACATGTTTGTGTGGACACACATACATAGGGAAGAGTAATCGGACTTTGCAATCAAGGGTTGTGGAACATGTACCTAAGTGGCTTCAAAATCAGTTAACGTCAGATGAGCCGATTAACGTTGGAAATAGAAAACCATGTTCATCGATCGTCAACCACATAATTGAGACAGGGCATAAGATTGACATCAAGACAGCCTTCAAAACATTGTATAGAAATGTTGAAGGACGAATTTTGAGGTTTATGAAGGCCCTGGCGATTTGAAAATTAAAACCCCCTTTATGTGTGCAGAAACAATTTGTCATAACCTTGAATTTACCTTGGTAATCTCTAAGCCTAGGGTAATGTGACAATTTTCCTACCCCTTCTTATTCTTTTCATATCACGTTAATTTTCTCTCTCCTTTATTTTCTAATTATCACCCTATGTCTATTTGGACTTTTATTTAATTGACCCTTTATTCATCTTCATATAAAATGCCATGACAAGTAAATATGTGTGACCAGATTGTTCGAAATGTATAGCGCAAATACATCACATTTTTCAGATCAATTACGTTTTGCGGTAGTTCGCTTCGTTTTCTAGTGCTTCCTTAGTTCCACTTTCCTCTTGGCCACCACCAAGTGATGATCTGAAGCTGTCAGCCCCCTCCATTGTTCATATGTTCTCTATGGTCTTTCTGAACTTCAGGTGATGCGGATGTGCTCGTTTCAGTTCTGTGTAGTGTCACCCATTTCTGGTTAGCGTTTGTTTTAGCACGTCAGATTTCTACGGTAGTAGTTTTTCTAGTTAGCGTCGCCGACCTTCCTTTTTCTTCGGTATTCCGGGGCAACTGTGTAGTTGCCGGTTCTGTGATCAACTACAGCGGTAGATTTACGCGATTATCACCCAAGCGTACCATTCTTTTGTCCTTTCGCAGTTGGTTCGTGTGTCTAACACAGCTTCCGGAAGCTCCTGTTATCCGATACAACACTCTTCCTAGTCTTTGTACAACAGTTCCTGGTTCCCATAGATTTTTCCTCAGGTATGATTTTAGAAACACTTTATCGCCAACGTTAAAGCTGCGCATGTTTTGATTTGGCCTGTACCTATTCACTCTTTTAGGGGGCAACATTGCGTTAAAAATAGTCTGGGACCGTATGGTTCGGAGTGCTTCTGTAAGTCGTTAAAAACTAGTGATTACTTTGCTAGTTGGCCATTAACCTCATTTCAACGCTTCTCCTTTGTCCGGTCTTCGGACGGGTAGTTACCACAAAAAGGTGGTGTTAAAATCATTAAGTTCCTTTTCGGTGAACTGCGTGCCATTCTCAGTTACTAAACAACTGGGTGTTCCTTCACGAGAAATACCCTACTCACCGCTCGTTAAACAAAGTTTCCACCAGGATTGTTTGTAAGAACATCATCCGGCCATGTGGAATTGGTATCGATAATTACTAAAACATGATTTGAGTTTAGGGGTGGTCAGTTGTAGTCGACACGAATGTGTTATCATGATTCATCTGACACAAGCCAAGGATTTCAAGGTGGATCCTCGTATGAAAGTTTATGCAAATAAGTAAGATTACTCTGTTGCTAAAGCACAAAATATCCACAGGATGCAATGACTGTAGATTTATTTCGACAGTGGCTGTCCCAGTTGTTTCCAATAGAAACACTCCTGTACGTTTTTCCTAGTCGCGAGTCCCAATCAATTCAAAAAAGGACAAAATTCTAGGAGAAAACGTCTCTGTTTATTATTATAAAATGGAAATACAAAGTCTTACGGAATTTGTGTTTCTTCCAGGGTTAAATTACTCCGCAGAGTATCCAACACAATAGCCGATAAGTGAAGCTAAGTCCAGCAGCCACTGCGTCCGTCCGAAAATGTGGCGGTAGCCATATTATATCAGATTTAAACAATATATGTACAGTTCAGAAGCAAACACAAAAACTTCAATATAAGTACAAAATATAGAAAGAATAACAATATACAATGATAAAATCTCAAATTGGAATCAAATAAAATACCAAAAATGTCAACAGAAAAAGTCCATCATGTCATAGCAAAAATATGTAAACATGGAGGGATTTTCCAAAAACACAAAACATTCAAAAAGAATTCTACAATGACATTGCCTCTCTATTATTGCACAACTCAGCATATCTAAGCTAGTTGACAAAATATATGATCACTTTTGTCAAGTGACATTGTAAGTTATGAATGCCGTTACAGATAATCTGCATGTGATATGCTTTTGGCAACTCGCTGTTCAATGGTGAAGTCATGGGTACTCAATTCTAAATTCCATCTGTGGACAGCGGGTGCCGATTATCTATGGAATGACTTAGTGGGGTAGTAAATAAATTTTAACGCCTGGTGACCAGTTACAAATGGAATTTTAGACCAAACAAGTATTTTTGCAGTCTTCTAAATGCCCATATCACAAACAGAGCCTCCTTTTGTTTCTGACAATACCCTTGTTCAGGCTTGCTGAATCGTCTCGAAATGAAAATAACAGGTCTCCCACTCTGTAGTAAAATCGTACGCAACACCAATGGAGACGCGTCGGCAGTGAGAATAGATATTTCAGCTGGTGAAAATAGTCTGAAAGAGGCTTTGCTATTTGGGAACTGTAAAACGTTTCTTAGTATATCCTTGAGTTGTTTTCCCATACAAATTATACTAGAAACCAAGTCAGAGGTGGGAACGATGTATGTGAGGTTGAGAATAAACCTGAAGTACAGTGGATGAGCCTCAATCCATGAGCTGAGCGCTGAGATACTCGTCAGTGATGGTGCTTTGAAAAATGGAGCTAAGTGACGGATTAAAACCTTCGTGTCATAAAAGCGTCTCAATAACTTCAGAAGACGTTCGTTATGCAACTCGGCCATAAACCTTCCGTAATGTTGCGGGCGAAACATTTTATCGAAATAGTGGAAATTCATGTCTGAAAAGCCCAAACGACGCACTCATACTGATTAGTTTACTCGAAATTCCATCATATGAAATTTGCAAATATGCATCTTTTAATTGTATTTTAGAAAATTACGTTGACAATCATAATTTATATAGTTCATCTTCTGTTTCTTCAGCGGTGCAACTTTGTTGTAATAACTGAGCATTCAACGTCGACCATTGTTTTTCTACCTGCTTTTAGAGGTGATATAATGTGAGCAGGCCAAGTAGGCAAATGAACCAGGTTTATTGTCCATTCCTCAAGAAATGTATCTAACTTATTCTTCACAGCTTCTCTTACGCCATGGGAAGTTAGTTTGCGCTTTAAGAAACAGGCTCTGTCTATGCTGAATGCAGTTTCATACTTCCCATTGTCTTCGAGAGTTGTAAGCCCGGAATCGGGGCTTTAAGAATTGGGTAATACAGTAGGAGTAGGCATTTTAACCAATACTGATTAACTAGGAAAGTTGGTTGCTAGTGATGTCAGTGGTCGCATGTTTGCTCTGAATGGACATTGTTACAGAAAAACATAACTGACCGTATGAAACCCGTATCAACAGTAAATGAACCGACGTGTTGCATAATTAATCCAATACAGATTATAATATCAGTTGCCACGAAGGCTAAATACGAAGAATAAATAACTAAGTTGCGCGGTAGCACATATTGGCCCGCAATAATGATCAAGCCCTGAGGAAATGACTAAAGCTGAGTGCATTTCAGGGTTGATGAAGTAAGGAAGAGGATAGTCTTTTTAAAATTCAGTTGAGTATTATTTCCCTGACCTCAAATACATCACAAATCTAAGGGGTACTTGCCCTTAAGCATGTGGAATGCTAAATGTCGGTTGCCAAACCATCCTCCTGGGAAAAAATCCGGCGACTGAGCACGCTCTCGCTTGGTGAAAGTTCGTTTTTGTAACAACGATTAACAGTTTATTTATTTGAGCAAAATATTAGCTCAACAATCCCATGTAAAAATACAAAAGTTACTTCAGATTTAACACCTTGTCAACGTCGCTTAAAGGGATGTTGGTTCAAAATAAAAAATATAGGTGAAATTCATACCATTTTCCCCATGGCTCTTGCGGCTACTCTTCTGATATCATGTGATGTAACCCTAGACTCTCAAAGTTTCAAGTCTGATAATAATAACGGGTACAGCTAGCACTGAGACATCCACATTTTTAATTTCGATAACTTAAAACGAAAACTAGTTGTATCCTGCCCTACCAATCCAGTCAGTAAAAATAGTGGCCTCCTAAGTTAGAAACGGTTATATCAGCTGGCAGTTACATATTGCGGACGTTCCACACACTGACACTAATCCAAACAACTATAACCAAAGCTGCTAGCTATGTCATGAAGACTGTACCGGAAGCGGCTGTTCACCTCACAGTAAACTAAGTGAAAAACGTTTCAGGATCCAACCTTTTGTGGTACCTCTGTAAAAGCATATGGCCTACATGGTTTCAGAAAATAAGTTCGCTCTCCCCTTACAGTCTCGAGCAGGTATTATTCTTACCACTTCCAAAGGGCTAACAACCCTTCTAAATAACTGCCCCTTTGACCCATAAGCATTCAGACAACCATTATTTAACTTTAAACTCATATCACACCCTTGAAGGTTATAATAAATGGTCCTGATTACTTTAGCTAAACTTTACATATTTTTAATATGAATCTTTTCAATGCCCGTTTAATCGGTAATAAAAGGACAGATTCCGTTATGTTTTCATCTTTTTATTAACCGTCTTCAATAAAATTGCAGACCCAGGATAATGGAGACCCAGAATAACTATAGGTTTACTTATACTAGAGCATATACGAGACGGTCTGTGAAGAAATGCCACCCGATTACATAATCTTCATGACTTTTCCATGGTTAAAACGGCAGAAATATTTGTAGAGACAGTGGAAATACGTACAAAAAGACCATCACACAGGAAAAAGGTCCTGTAGAACTGAATAATGATCATTCTGTACTAATCGAAATCCTTAGAAACAAACTTAAACGCCCTAAAGCGACAGGTTGGGGTATATTTATTGAGGACAATCAAGTGTACGAAGACCCATTTAGCGAACTCGTTTGTTTCTCAGTAAAAAGAAACCCACTAAATGAATCGCAGATGACTCCAATCCGTTCCTTTGAAATCAGTGGTATATACTTCAGTGTACAGAATATTTCTTAGGCAATGAGAATACTGAAACACGTTTACATTATAGAAGCAGATGGCATCCCAGCTAAGATGCTGAAAAATGGGGGCAACGGTATATATGTTATTCTTCCTAAACTATTTACCATATTTGTCTTCACAGCGTGTTACCCTAATGCTCGGAAGACTACATAGATCATCCCGAAAACTAAATCTGAGATACAGAAAGTGTTCAAGATTAAGGACCCATAAACATGACCTCAGTAGTATAAACGGTGGTGAAGGAAGCAGTAAAGGTGGTGGTTAATCAACATCTGCTTGATAAAAACCTCATCCTGACCATCCAGCATTAGTTCTTGAGGTCCAGCTCATGTGTGCATGCCCACTGGACTAACTGGATGATATTACTCAAAAACAAGAGAGAGATCTACTAATATCAGTCCTATTTTTCGACTGCGATAATGGTTTTGATGAGGTCCCAAACAATAAGCCTCTTATCAAACTGAAGTCATTCAAAATTGGTAACCCATTGCATTTGTGGGATTCCTCATCCTTAAATGGACACCAACAAATAAAGTAGAAAATAACGACTCATTTTATCAGTAGAGCTACCTAGAAAAGTGTATCGGACCCACTTTGTTTCGCATGTACATGGACGAAATATGTAAAACTTGGAAATTTGGAAGGCAGATGATCTCAAAGTAGTATCCAGCCCTAGGTCTGGAGATTCTAACGAAAATATTGCTCAGACTCGGAGCAAAACTTGGCAGTTGTCATTTATCCGCAACAAATTTTGGACCAGGCATTTTAGATGGCATCACCACGAAGTACTACGTTTCTTACAATAATGTGAGATCCAGACACTCATATTAGAGAATGATCTAGGTATTCATTACTAAGGAAGCTTAAGATTTGTCAGTCTTGCCTCTTCCATCATCTCCAAGTCTAGACGGCTTATGGGGTTTATAAATAAGAATTTCTTGAAAATGGGTCATCTTACCATATATAAAAGGCATATCGGAGCATACAGAACGACTATTGAAACCAAACCAACAGAATCACTTCAATCAATGCTATGTAGACCAAAGGACAGAATGACAAATGAAGGAAAACCAAATATCATCTACAAAATAAAGAGCTCAGACTGTGAAAAACACTACATAGGACAAAGTGGACGACCTCTTCAGCTTCGTTTACGTGAACATCAATTAGCAGTCGAACGCCACGACAACGCTTCGCTTATATTAATACACACCGACAATTATGGACACAAATTCGATTGGAACAATGGGGAAATACTGGGTAGGGGGAGGACAAAACACATTAGGGAATTTTTAGAAGCTTGGCACTCGTGTCAATTAGCAAACAACAAACACATCGACAATGACCCAATTTATCAACCAATCAGGAAAATCATAGGGGACATAGGATCAAGAAACAGATCAAAAGGGGGATACAATCAAAACAAAGGTGCAATCAACGACAGGTTTAAGGTCAACAGCAGCCAATCAAGATTGAGATTAGCAGAACGAGCTAAAGGTCAAACGTGGAGAAATTTGAATGCTTCACTTCTATCTGAAGTTTGTGCTGATGATGTTGTTCAGAAGAACAATGAAAGCTCCACAACCAAAACATCCAGATCAGAGAACCAAAACCCACCAACACAATCATCATACATACATATGACAAAACGTTTGAGAAGAAAACTGGTAGATATGAGCATGTGAAGCGGCGATAAAATAACACACTGAAAGTTTTTTGAAATAAAAAATTTTACACATATATATCAGCATACGAAACGTATTTTTTTGGTTTTCGATGCAATAAAAATTGAACATACAAGCAATAAGTAGTAGATAATGAAAAATAAGATGAGAAAGAGATAAACCTTTATGTTTTCTTACGCGTAGCAGTCCTTAGGATTCTCCTAGAATGTTACATAACTTTCAGAGCTCGCTATTCTAGACCGCTTTTCGGAAACAAACGCAGTTTTGTTGTGATTGTTGCTAATCGGAGACGGTATTATGGTCATGGGGATCATGTCATTCGTTTGTTTGTTGATGCAGTCGACTGGGAAGGGGTTTTTTTCTGTGAAGAGGTTGGTCGGTGCTGATATTGTCTTGAATCCCGATCCTACCAGTCATATAGTACATTGGTCCGCAATGTAAAATTTCGTAGAATCCTCTGTATGCGGCTCCGAGACGTCGACAGAACCAACATGAGCCAACTAGGTCTTAAGGCAGACTGGACAAATAATGAAGTTGCATCACTATCAAAAACTCACAGAAATACTTATTTCGGGGATTTACTTATCAGTAAATACATATCGTTCTGTAGAGCATACACATAAACCTTTGCCACTTGCTTGAATTTCCGAAAATTTCACTGTCATAGGTGGATATGCGTTATGAAAGAAGGAAATCAAATTAGAATTTATCAGTGAAATTAAATATACTCAGTATTTTTCTAGTCAAGCTTGAATATATTGTCGTAACATAGTCACCTAGATACAAAACTAGAGCATAGCTCTAGCATCAACATGCGCTGTAGTTCCGATAGAAATTCCTTCTGTGGAACATGTCAGATGTCTGTGGTATGCAGTAGCAACAGTTTACTCTAGTAACACTGCACACAAAAAACACACTATCGTTTTACAATCTGAGTTTTAGTCTTACCATCAATAGTCATGTTATTCGGCTTTTTGCTAACAAAACTATCGCCCTCAAGTGTCGACGGAAATGAGTAATTCAGGTTACAGACCTTATTCAGCTGCGTATAAGGCATCGGAGTATACTGTTCTGCGAAGAATCGACGACCCACCTTTAATAAATATAGGGACCTGTTAAATGAAAGCTTATTCTATTCCATTAAACAACTAATTGAATCATTTGAACTTCTGTTTGTTTTACATACCGTTTGAACCATCATTTAATCCTTTCTTGTCCCTGAGTTATTATATATTTTCTGTAACTATATCACTTCATCACAGTTCGAAAGTCAACCCTAAGGGGACGTAAGTTAACGATTTATGCATGGAGAGTTCAAAGTTTGGTGAATGTTGGACATAGTGTTTGTTGTGTTACTCATAAACTCAGTACACTCACCAAAGGCGGGATTGTGACTTTGACTTTGTCGGTCGAGTTGTCTGAAATGGCTACAAACGGCGCAGCCAAGCCCAAGGATCCTCCTGAGGTTATAGTAGACGTTGCGAAAAAACGAGAGTTCACCCGTGGACGCTTTTTAGGAAAGGTACTTATTGGTTATTAAGCATTGTTCTTTCAGGGAGGATTCGCAAAATGCTACGAACTCATTGATAAAAAAACTGGCGAGAAATACGCCGGTAAAGTTATTAACAAGTCAGCCTTAGTCAAAGAATCCCAAAAGGAAAAAATGCGCCAAGAAATTAGTATTCATCGTTCTCTAAAACACGAAAATGTTGTGAGGTTCTATGGGAATTTCGAGGATAGTGAATTCATCTACATATTGCTTGAAATTTGTAACCGCAGGGTAGAATTATCGTTTCGCCTAATTCAATAAAACAGTCGCTTTTAGAATTACACAAACGAAGGAAGTACGTCACCGAACCAGAGGCTAGGTACTTTATGAAACAAATTGTCCATGGCTGTCAATACCTTCATGAAAATAAGGTCATGCACAGAGACCTTAAGCTGGCCAACCTTTTCCTTGATGACAACTTAAAAGTCAAGATAGGCGATTTTGGACTTGCTTCAAGGATCAGTCATGAGGGTGAAAAGAAGAAAACGCTATGTGGTACTCCCAACTATATTGCTCCTGAAATTCTGAGTAAAGGAGGACACAGCTTCGAAGTGGACTCGTGGTCTCTCGGTTGTATACTGTATGTAGTTTATACCTTCATTTTAATTTTTCAGTTATACTCTGCTAGTTGGAAGTCCTCCGTTTGAAACTACCAAACTGGAGGAAACGTATGCACGCATCAAACAAAATGAGTACCGCATTCCGATTCGTGTTTCAACAAATGCTTCAATGCTCATTCGCTCACTTTTGCATGCTAATCCAGAAAGAAGACCTAACATGTTCAATGTACTCGACCATGACTTCTTCAAAGATTTTACACCTAGTGGCCTTCCTGTTAGCTGTCTTTCAACATGCCCAAGATTTGATACCATGCAGCGAGCACAACCCGGACGTCGCCCGTTGTCGGACATCAACCCAGTTGAGGATGTTCCTATTACTAGTGGTGGTGGTGCCCTTGGTAATGCCGGGGGTGCTACAGTTGATAAAGCCGTTCAGCCGGACGACTGCTGGCTTGGGAAACTTTATGAAAAAGTAGGTCATGCATTGTCATTTACCTAATGCATTTCAGCTGACTGCTTTGTTAGATAAACCCAAAGAGTTCGAAGATTCTTCACCAAAAGCAATGGAAGAAAGCGAATCTCCAGCAGCCTGTCCAATTTACTGGGTCAGCAAGTGGGTAGATTATTCAGATAAATATGGTTTGGGATATCAGTTGTGTGATAACTCATATGGTGTCGTATTCAATGATGTGACAAGACTTCTTTTAACAACCAATGAACAGAATCTCCAATACATTGACGAACATGGGACTGAGCGTTTGTTTACTCTATCAAACCATCCTGAGTATCTGTCGAAAAAGGTCACACTCCTCACATGCTTCAAGGCATATATGCACCAGAATCTCCTTAAGGTAAGCTTTTGATGTCCTCATATTGTTGCTTGTATCCATTTGTATAAAAAACTTTTTAGTTGGATATAAGTATTCCTTCTAGTTATCGAGCAAGCAGTTACGGAAGAAATTATTCACAACATCGTAGGACATACTATACTATCTAAATAATTCACTGTCTACTGCAAGCTTTTACCTTCATAGTGTTATGGTTCAGTAGTAGTCCTAATAGTCACATTCACATTAATGTCGGTCAGTTACAAAGTAGAACTTCGTACGTGTATCCATAAGTTCAGGTTGCCATATCACATTTGTACAAAGACTCAATTGTCAGTCCAAACCCCACAGTAGTAGAGATAGTTAAGTATTAGCCGTAATGGAGAAGATTAGGGTTCGAAGATATTCGAGAAGTATCATCCAGTGAAATAGATTTATGAAAAGAAAGAGGTGACGAAGAATTCAGAAGATTAGAATTTGAGAAAACACAAAGAGTGGATCCATCTGAGCTGTGTCGTTCAAGGTTTGTAACCATCGGTTACTATCGTCTCACGGACCCCAGCGACATAGTTTACACCTACTGACACGGCTCAGTTCAGTGATCAATGACTTCTTGGATTTGTGCCATGTTTTTCGTTAGGTCGTCCCTAGCTTTCTTCCAGCCTACTCCTACATCACAAAACATAGCTTTTCGAGGCAGTCGGCGGTTAGGCATACGTAACACATGTCCTTACCACCCCAATTGATTAACATTCACTACTTCATCAATGAATCTGCCATCCTTACCTAGTACTGGTTTCCTAACAACAGCATTGCTTACTCGATTGTCCCAGAATTTACGAGCAATGCTTCAAAGACAGTTTTGATTGAATAACAACTCCAGCGCAACCCAATCTTGAAGCAACATTTTGTATTTAGAGTAGGAGGATCGCATTACGATCATACTTGCATTGTTGCTTAGGACGGTCAGCATATTTACCAAATAAGACTGTTACCGGCAAGCGAGTCTCGTAGTAGAATGAGTTCGTAAGTTGAATTGGTGGTCTAAATACTTCTACTAAGTTTTATGTAAGACTTTTCAGGATTTCAGAAAGTTGTGGCGCTGGTTCGTAATCAATAGTTCACTCATTGATTTAGTAAATCATGGATCAGAAGTGTCAAAATGCCTAGCCCGTCGCTTCAATCATAAGCTAATTCCATTTCAGATATAACTAGTTAGAATTTTCTACTTACTGCTATTCACTGTAATTTGCCATAAAATACATTTAAGAATGACATACAGTTTCTAAGTGATTGGTGAAGCGTTTGTCTTGAAAACTACATTAGGAGTGTCTGTTTTGTTGTTCTTTTCCAATATATCTTTTCTCGTACCGCTTATATAATTTTGAATAGATTTAAGTAATGTTTTGAACCGTTGGATTAAAAATTTCCGGAGCGAGGAATACGTATCTTTTAATCTTTACTCATTTCACTTTGTTCCATATTTTTTTTCTTGAAAATTACCGTTATAAACTAACTACACGTACATAATGTGCTCAAACGTAGGCACACTTTCCAATGTCCTTGACCTCAGGGTGGATCTCGACTCTTTTGATCATCAGGTTCTGTGGCAGCGTCTGCCATTGAAGGGTGCATCAAGAAAGTACATTAATCTTGTACCAGATCTCTACTCGAACACTACTGGTCTGGTCAGAGCTCATTGCGAACTGGTGCCAGAAGTGATAACTTTGAATGGTGTTCGTCACGGTTATCCACTTTCTTCATTCCTATTTAACCTTGTCATTGACATGCCTCTAGGGACGACACTTTCTACGTGACCTTTCGGTAGTTGACGTTACCAAGAAATTCACTTGTTGACTCAATATGAAAATGGCATAGTTAGGTTTGTTGAAAAGGCTGACAGAACGCAGAGTCCTCTGACCACCTCAAGCAACAATGCAAAATTGTTTGTGGCGCAACTCTCCCACTCGAAATGCAGAATGTTGCTTCACGATAGGTTTGCATGTTGGTAGTGAAGTAGTTGAGTGTGTCGCCCTCTCCACTTATCTTGGGAGTATCATTAGTCCTGATGGTCTATTGTTTGATTGAATCTAGACACGGACAGAGGGCTTGATTGGCTTTTTCCAACTCGTACCACTTGTGGCATAGGTAAGATATCTGTCTATCAACCAAAGGACGAATTTATTGTGCAAAAGTTAGGCTTGTTCTACTTTACGGATGTGAGATATGGCTATTGAGAAGAGAGGATATTCGTAGCGGGTTCTGTGTTAAGACTGATGGAATAACTGACATAATAGTCCCATCCTCCTCCCTTTAGCTTTTCTCAGTCTATTTATAAGGTGTACAGATGCTTAGATAAGCTTATAATGAATTAGATACCTAATTCGCTTAAACCTAAGATGCCAACTTCAGGAGTAGGACATTCACTTGATGGTTATTATTTAGAGTTATAGGGTAATGGTTGTATAGCCTTACAATACAAAAAGTGAGAAATTCAAGTTTAACCATTCTTTATAACGTACCAAATGACCACGTTTTTGTTCTTTCACAATAAGATGCTTAAAATAATTGGTTCGTCAAAATATTTCGTTCGATACAGGTTTTTAAGAAAACATTGACCATTTGCTTTCTCAAAAATCTCAATGTTCGTGTAACTTCATATCTAATCTACAAAATTTCTACTTTATAATTAATTTTTGATAAAATATCTTATTGAATGTCATAAATGTCCCGTTCGTACCTGTTTTACTAACTCGTTTCTGTCATACACCCCAAGTAAAGTGTACCATAAATTTACCCCACTCCTTAGTTAAAAGAGAATTTGAGGTTGTTGCTTGTTAGTTGCCAAAGGAATTAGTTTTATCTTATTTTCTGTGCAAAAAAAGGAAACGTGTAAATTCATCATTTTTCAGACCACATGTGTTGAAACACTTCAGTCCTGACAATCGGTTCACATAGTACGTAATTGTTGGTTTGGATTAGTTAATCATTTAGTTTCATTCTGGTATATTTCCAAATTACCACAGGCCGGTGAGAATATTACGCGACCGGACACTGATGCCATGACTCGCCTACCGTTTCTTCATCGATGGTTCAGAACACGCTCAGCTATTGTACTACATTTAAGCAATGGAACTCTGCAAGTGAGTTTAAATATTTTCTGTTCACGAATATTTGGTAAACACGAAATTATACTAGTTATTCCTCTCAGTAGGGCGAACACCCTAACGCTTTTACATAATTCGTTACATTGTTATTATTTCAAATCACCTGTTTTGAGTTAGATGTTGCATCAAGTCATACATGTTTTTGTATAGAAGAGTAGTCAATTAGTTAATTATTCATCAACGTACAACTTTGAATAAATGTCCTAACCCAAGTTACCATACACTATTAGCATGACGTAAGAAGCGTAATAATATGCATACCGAAAGTAATTGTTACCACAGTAACAGTGATAGTAAGGAACAGTACGCTTTGAAAGTAGGATTTGAAAAGAGAGTGGCTCAGGAGTGGTTTTCTGTGAGATACTAAGTCCTATTTTTTGTAGTAAACTTACCGGAATATAGTAAATAAAATGAATAAAGCCTAATCTTGGCTGCCACACTAAAGTGGTTGGGCTTGTATGTCGTAATGACTCGACCGAGCTATACAGGCTTGAGCGAATTCCTGTAGGTCCTACCATGTCAGACAGGTTTGTTAGAGAACAGAAAGACTAGAACCAGCAAGGGCGGCCATACTGCTGACCGAGCCATATTAGCTGCAACATATGTTCTTTTAGGTCCTACTATGCCAGATAAGTCGGTTGGAGAACAATGAAACTAGAAGCAGCACCTTAAGGACTGGGGGTAAAATCGTACTGATGACTGTAGAGAGATGTGACAGCAGTAAGGCGTTTCCCTCGGACAAGCAGCATTTCCAGAGATGCTGTCTTCTCACAACGGATGGGATTAGAAAAGGTCGACCCTAAAAATACCGCACCTCACCTTACCCACGGATTTCCGTCTCTAGAGATCAGGCCTATCGAAGAGCGAAGCTAACACGTGAAAAACGTCCCATAAAAAGTCCATGCGCTACCGGCCTCGAGTAGTTTTCCCTTGGGCTCTGACGTCGCGCCCCAAGGTCGCCAAGATGAACGCTAACTCAACTTCTTTTTCAGATTCCTCAAGAAACACCGTTCCACAGTATGGGCAACCGGAAAGTGACAAAAGCGATTCGAGTACACAAAACACTATTCCTGGTCTCCTGAAACCGTGCTCTAAACTACATGTTGGAGCATTTAATGTTCGGACCTTGAGCCAAGTAGGACAACAGGCTTCCTTAGCAAGGAATCTAGAGTCTCTCGTCATCGATGTATGCTGCGTCTCTGAAACGCGCATAGAGGATCCGAGTACAGTAATTCATTTGACTTTAGCTTCTAAAACTAAAGAACCATTGCAATTTGTGCTTCGTGTATCTGGAAGCCGCACTGCTTCTTCCCTTAGCCTCATTGGTATAGGTATAGCATTGAGTTCTAAAGCAGAAATAGCCCTCTTGGATTGGATCCCAGTAGATAATCGCTCATGCGCTGTCCGATTAAACGCGGCAGTAAGGACTTGGAAAGATAGGGACACTCGCTGTTGCCTCTTCGTTGTCTCTGCCCACACTCCCACTGGTCGCAGCTCAGATGAGATGAAAGATGCATTTTATAGGAAGCTTTTCAACCTCTTTTAAGACGTCAAGCGGTCTGACGTAATAATAGTGGCTGGTGACTTTAATGCTAAAGTAGGTAGACTAAGTGAAACGGAAAGGCACACAGGTGGCTCTTGTAGTGTCGCTGCTCATTGAACCAATAACAACAGTCGTCTGCTGTGGATATGCTCAGATAATTGCCTATTTCTGACAAATACCAACTTTATGCATAGAGAAAAACATATTTCGACATGAAACCCCCAAAATCGACTCGACGCTGCACCCAACAGCCACAGCACGAAGACTCCCTTAGAGTTCTACTTAACGACAGAAAACCAAGAGTATATTTCAAAAGCAACTAGAAAAACATAACCATATAAGTGGTGCCCACCCCGAGGCATCTTGGAAAAATATTCCGAAAGTTGTGGAAACAGCAGTGATATCTGCTGGTAGGTTAGACCGAAGGGTTTAGGAGGAGCAATGGATTTCACTGGCATCTACGCTCGGAAACTCGTCTTGTCTGGCTCTGAACACGACATGAACCGGAGGAAGTTTAAGCACAGACTAATAAAAAGCCTACGCAATGATCGTGAACAGTGGTGGACAGCGAAAGCAAGCGATGGAAAAGACAGCAACAATAGGTAATAGTAGACAACTATTCAGACATCAAGGAAATGGGTATTATGAATCCGGCTGTTAAGTGAGACTCTCGGAAAAAATCGTGACTGTTATTCATTGTCAATCTAGGAGATTGGATCGATGGGCAGAACACTTTAGGAGGTAGTTCAACTGACCTTCAGCTACACTTCGGTTACCCACCATCTCTAATCAATCTGAATGACAAATTGATGTAAATCCGCCAAGACTCAGTGAGTTCAAAATAGCTACGAGAAATTTAAAGTGAAGGGGGAAGCATGGTCTAATTGACAGGGATAACCTTCATAGTCTGACTTTTCAAGGGTTGTACTTCTACCAGGAGATTCACTTGTTGACTTAGAATATGCAGATGGTATAGTCCTGTTCAATGAAGACGCTGATAGTCCTCTGACCACCTTGCGCAACAATTCAAGCATGTTTGGGGTATCTGCAATGGTGCAGATGTATCCATTTTTTGTCTTCCTCCGAATTATGAGTGTCTGGATTTCTCATGAATTTTTTGTTTCACTGATTTGTATTTTTCGAATATCTCTGATGCCTAATTTCTTGATTACCGCTGATACTGTTACTACCTCTACTACACTGGGATCCGGTTTGACAATTCTACCTTCTTGCTAATGTTGTGTATTAACTTGAACCGATGTACGTACATATCATTCAAACGGTGAATAATTATACACAATGTATGAATTTGTAGGCAGAAATAATTCATAAATTGATCTTAAAACATAACATCCTTCGAATGTCATCAGTTTATAAAGTACACGTCTACTTACTCGACCCTGAGTCATTTTCTTTTCATCATGGATCGTAATATTTGGATGCCCAAACTGAAGTAGATAGAACACAGCTGCATTACACTTGAACCGAATATTTCAAATTAATTTTCAGTCCTAATTTGATTGATTCTGAACTTCTCCGTATACTAGTCATCAACTAAAAAGTAGCTTTCGGCAAGTATAGTTCATAAGTCACTACTGTTATTGATGATCTTAGCAGAAATTTGCTCAGTTGTTTAAATGATCCGTATATCAGTCATTGAGAATGAAATTCGATAGAGAAGTTAAAGTCTCGATGTTTGGTGATATAAAAATCGCGTAGCCTTTTTGAATCGAATTTCTCAACACAGTCAACAGAGAACAGACTACAAACCACTTCATCTACCCGTTTTAAACATATTTTATCAAACTGTATTTAGCACCAATTAGTCGTATGCATTGTGAAACAGGTTATGTTATGCAGTTTTCTATTGTTTGGTGTCTTCATAATTTTCAAATGCATGTTTACTTCTTAATGCTAATGTTATTTTATTATGAACACTTTGTCTTTCAGATAAACTTCTTTGATGATCATGCAAAAATAATTTTATGTCCTTTGATGCGTGCTGTAACTTATATTAACGCCAACAGGGACTTCAGAACATACCGCTTCAAACATCTACGGGGATTCGGTTTAAGTAAGGACTTAGCGGAAAGATTACGATACGCAGTAAATATGATAGAACGTCTCAACCCATCTTTAAAAAAGCCCGAAAAAACGTCCTCGAATTCAAATGATCCCAATACAAAAATGGCTCCCCTCGGAGTTGTAGATGATGGAAAGTTCAACAAACCAGTTCCAGCTGATGTACAAAAAACGAGCGCGATTGGAACTGGAGCAGCAATCAAAAGGATAATGCGACCGACTAATCAGTAGTTTCTGTCTTATTTCCTATCCGCTTTTATTCTTCAAAATGAACTCGCAATGCCCTTGTCATTTATACTTGGTATGACCTCTTTTAAATCTAATCTGGTTTAATTTTGTCGAAATTTTCTGATAGAGGTTTTGTTCACTTTGATTGCACTTATAATTTCATCCACAGTTACCCACAATACTATGGAATTGTTAATTCACACTGACTTGTTAGCACATAAAAATGATGCAAATATCTCTAGTTTTCTTCATCTTTCTGTAATTTACATGTAGATCTGTGAAATTCGTTGTAAAGCATTGTATTGTAAAGCATTTCCTGATGAATGAATCCGCTTATTCATCTTTTTCGATTTTGGAATTTGTCGAATATGGATTATGAGAAAAGTTTATGCTCATTTTCACCTTTCAAATATTTATTATTTAATAATATTTTTAGCAAATGACTAATTTCGTTTAGCACGGACAATTTGATAGTTGGCTTCTAACCACCTGTTATATAAATTTGCAGATAATACCATATCAAGCTTCTTATTGAAGGCTCCCACAACTAAGTTATTGCAAATCGGAACGTTGTACGCTCTGCTGACAAAGTTCTTATTCTGTTCAACTTACAGCCCTGGTTAAGTATTATGATGCTCCAGTTTATTTGAGTGTAAATTTTGCTGCGTTGTCTTCAATGAAACATAAATCATAATTAGTTTTGAACTTTAAAAATACTTTGGTTTAACACGTGAGTACAAGAAAGGAAATTGTATTCTAGTGGTGTTTGGAAAATTCTAAGAAGACGAGTATCGATAATGAATTGAGATACTGAAGGCATGTGTTTCTGTAAAGCGTTTTGAGTCCAACTGTACCTCATCACTGCAATTATAGGCTTTGTGCACGTTGGATTTCGGATTCAGTAGCTTGCTACTTAGTTACTGTGATGATTCTCTGGTCACCAAAAATAATCACGGGTTCATAGTACCTCACAGAAGTTAAAAGGGTTTATTATTGATTTACTCTCAAATAATTACTGATCGCTGAGGTGGCAGCTCGCTAAAAGTTGGTTCTAGTACTATCATGTGAGTCATTGTGTGAATGCTCGAAATACTATGCGTCTGTTCCAACTGAGTGGATTATACCCCAGTAACCCACTGGTTGAAAACAAAAATGTTTTGTGAATCATTGCTTTTTATGTACTTTATAAACTCAGTAGTTGGATGATGAGTCAGAGCCGCAGTATTGTGGTATATGCGTTTGTCCGGCTTGTAACACCCCATCTGTTTCAGAAGTGGAAAGTTGCTATTCAAATTGTTTTGGAGGTACTTGCGTGATCAAGTATATGACTATTGAGTAAGATTGGAAAATGAATGAACTGAAAATACAGCGTACTGTTTTTACAATATTCAAGATTTTGCAATGTTAATAAAATACACATTCTTGGTTAATAATTTTAACTATTATGGAGATTTCGGAATACCATGTCAGCTCTATTAAATTTTGTTTAGATAAGCAACATTTCGAAAATTTCTAATGTGTTCAGTTTCATTGACCCAAATATATCCATTATATATATATATATATATATATATATATATATATATATATATATATATATATATATATATATAATGCTAAATTGAATTCAATTTACTCAAAAAAATATTAATGTCAAGAGAATATTGATTGAAAGTTCTCTTTTGAAGTAGTTATTGCTTAGTTTATCTACGTTTTTTTAAAAGTTGAATATCATGGTTCATATACTGTGCATGAAAGAACCATACCATCTGTAATGATCGTTTTAGGTGTTATTATTCTAAACAAAAGGAGAAGTCTGATTAGCTCATCTATTTAGATTACTTCCTGTTAAATCTGTCAATTACTAAGTTATTTCCTTGGATTTCGTTTTTAAAGACACTTTCTTCTAACTAACGATATCTGATAACATTTCGTGTTGTTTGATATGTTTTCATAGTGGATGCATCAGTTTTAAGATCTACGTATGTATGTTTTTGCATGACCAGTTTTCCAAATGTAAGTTGTTTTCTGTAAATCAACTTGGGTACCACTTTACGCTTACTATCTTAGTGCTTACCATGTTCTTACCAGATAACTAAGGAAAATAAGGCATTCTGTTTCTCCAAATTAGTCTCTGTTCTAATATGGTATGGCAACATGGACGGATGTACTTACGTACGAAGTTCTACGTTGTAACTGACTGAATTTCTGCAATATCATTCGAGTGAAACCAGATTTTAGTCAAGGTACAGGTTATAGTTGGGCATTACAGTTAAATTCCTTCACTCACTACTTAATTGATTTCGTCATGGTAGTTAACACATCCCACATTTTCGTGTTATTTGCACTAACTGTTAAGTTCTTGTTACCCCCAATAAATACATTATCTAACATCTGATTTGGTTAGCTTGATAAGTAATTTTTATAAAAATAAAACCGTTATATTGTATTATGTTAGTGAGTCATGAAAATTTCCAAAGCTTTTTAGCCCTCATAGTACGGATTATTCTGTTAGATTAAGAACTTCAAATATTATTTTAAAGTTAGATATTCTTTTGATCTTTCTTGTGGATAATACATGAAAGTTTAGAAAAATCTACATTTTTCTTCACGTCTTTCACCATTCAATTACCAAGTAGTATGTACTCTTCTTTATATTTCCGTCTCCTAGAAAATACCATACTATTGTGTTGGTTTTTGAAGTGAGGTTATTAATGAATTGGTTATCCTGAAAATGAATGCGATTGGTATTATGGGCGGTTGTGGAGATGATTGAATTTTTACTTCACTGACTCACTAAAGTTAAACTGTGGTGGCCGTGCAATCTGTAAGTATCCAACATGTCCCTAGACTTCGTAATTTGCTCGTCCAGACAATCGTTACTAAGTAGCGCCTGACGGTTTTAAATTCTAAGGTGAACACGAAGTGTTGAATACGTTTATTTCGGCACACCAAAAAACAACCACTGAAAGCCAAGAACCCCTGGACGGTTTTTCTTCTTGCATTAGATTTGTCAGTGTTCGCCTCCAGGTTTCGAGATCCAGTTCTCCGTTTTAAAGAAAACTTACGGTTACTTTTCCAACACAAATCTGGTTTCAGACGTTTGGTTGCTATAACTTCGGAAAACTTCAGAAGATGAGGATTCGATTGTCTAATAATCACCTGTGGAGATTTCAATGTGTCCACTTGGTTTACCGAATCAAGGAGATGTCCAAGATAATTTTGGTTTTAAAATTTAGATTGTAAGCAGCGAAGTGAAATGAATTCATATTAATAGGCACCAATCTTTGTTTCTATTCTCTTTAAGAATATGTGTTAAATAACAGGAGTGTTCTCTAAAACAATTTCTTACGTTCACGTAGATGAGTTACAGAGAAATCGATGTTAAAAGTTTGATAGTAAAAACTACAAAAGTGGATTTAGTGTCGGAGTAAAAGTAATACGACATAGTTGAGACCTTAAGCATAAAGAAAATAAGTTCCTGATTACGAATGCAAAGGTAGGTGTAACTGAACTAAGTGTTGGGACTTGGAATCACCAGGTAAGTTCAAGACTCCGAGAAATATCCTTTTAAATGCAAAATTTCAATGTAAGCATTTTGTCAGCAGATAAAAACAATCGTCGAATTAAATGAGTTCAGGTTGCTACGATTACTTCATTATTACTTTTATTATTAACTTTTTAAGCTTTTCTCGAGTGAAAAGAGCATTAGATATTTCTAGAATTTTTTCGCTGTATTCCCACTCGTGATAAATCACATTAAATTATGAAGAATTGTTAATTAAGCTATCAGAAAGAAACTAACATGTTGCACAATCCTCAACTTAAATTGTTGCTTTATGGTGAATTACTACTATTACAGTTTGTAAGTAGTTCGTCTGTAAACCTCGAAAAACATTGATAATAACAAAAAGCCATAATGTCGAGCTACTTTTGCTTAGTTGGGAACAGAATGTCTGTTAAAGATTTTCCAGATTCGTCACTGTGGGATAAATCTTATTGAAATTAATGAAATGATAAATGACCAATACTGGAATTTAATCCAAATGAACAGATAACTCGAAGAATGTGGATACGTTAACGATGTACAAATTCAAACTAAGTATACATGTTTTCAGACTTGACTTCTGTTTGTAAGCTATCTGACAATTAAGCCATTCGAATTAAAATTGGATTTAAAAAGAACTAATTCCTCGTCTGTATTGTCTTCTCGTCATTGTTTACTATAGTACATAGTTTGATTGTAACCCTACGTAGTCTAATCCATTAGGTTGAAATAAATTTTACGAACATTTAGAAATGATGAAAAATTATCATTTCAGTTTTAACATGCTTCCATGAATTATTCGAAATCCCAATTTGTCAAAAAGTAACATACATTACTGAATATATCTGAGTTGTATCTGTCTGTCTGAATATATCTAACAAATAAAAACATGCGATATTGAAGCAATCCTTAGTTGTCATTTCTGTAAATTAGTAGCAGAAAATTTGAATGCTTATCAATAAAGGCTATCCATTGAGCAAAGAGAAGCTGCTGTAAACTAGTAAATTAGCTGTCTGGTTGTCGAATAATCAGAGCTTATTCTTATTTCTATTCTTCTGTTACATTTAATTGCCCTAGATTTTCCAGTTAATAGTTCTCTGTAATATAAGGGATGTGAGCACAACACAAATTTCAAGAGCCTTGTGAATGTCAAAGATTTTAATCATCAGAATAAATAATTTTTCACAATTATCTCTAACCCTCTTAATTGCTATTGAATCTTGTACTCTGTAGCATTGTCTTCCATTTTTATCTCTGTCAACTAATTTCTTAATTGATATTGTTTTTTGTTTATTGATCATTAGTTATAGGACAGGAAGTTCTACATTAGAGTACTTTTTATTTCACTTTATGTTGTTTAAATGAGACGGCCATATGAGTATAACTATTCCCTTTGAATCATTCATACCTATCCATCCGTTTTTATAATTTATTTTATAATTTGTTTTATAACATTAATTTTCTGAAGTTTGAAGAACTATTTGAAAATAATAATAAAGCTAAGTTGTTTCACATCCGAAACTAAACTAATTAGTACTAAACAGTTATTTCTGAAATTTACATATTGTCCAATTCTCAAATCTTCCGAAATCGTTCTCGAAACTTAGAGAATCCATGAATTTCATACCGTTTCACACTACTACATTACAATCAATCTGACTTTCATCAAATACATTTGTTACAGTTGCCCTCAATGTTAAGTTTGTTTGTCAGCCAAATAGATTCTATTCCTTAATGATCAGTTATCGAATAAAATAACATTATTAGTTCAGTTCTGTTTAATAAAACGCAAGATAATTTGTTTCTTTTCTTATTGATAAAAAATTATGCAGTTCATGTTTTTTTCCCGAATGCAGGAATGTCTTTTTTAGAAATACCAATGTAACTAAAGTGACAGAGAATAGTTGATTTCCATCCTATATCTTGATAGATTTAATGAATAAATAATTTATGGAAATACAAAAAAGTAGAGATTTATATTTATTTCTAATTCACTGTTTGCTGTTTATATGCCCAAAAGAAATGGATTTTACTTGACAGTGAAACAGTCTACCTATTTATCTTACTGACTTTAATAATCCACTGTAAACTAACGGTTTTTCGTTTATTAAACGGTTGGGAAGTTGAAAAGTGCATGATCTAGAAATAATTGTAAAGCGGTGGTTTTGCGATCTCTTGATCTATTAGTGTATTTGTCTATCAACTTATTTTTGGTTTATATTGAGCGTAAATTATGGATATTTTAAATAGATATGAAAATTAACTCATTAGCTAAGTAATGTGGTGGTTTGCTCTAAATACTTTTTATTACTGAAGAATTTGTTACCTTCATGACTTCATAATCAGCATAAGCGTGATCACTTGTGTTGAATTATATGTTGCACATATTTTTGGAAAAGATTTTCGCTCAAATACAAATTGTCAGGGACATCATTACCAGTTAAAAGCTTTAGTAGAAATCAACATTTTCCAGTCCGTTGGATTCTGGAAGAAAAGTTCTTTACCATACCTATTAGTTTGCGTTACTCGCTAGTTTAAATAATCTCAGCGGTTTTTTGTTCACCGAACGAATTGCCATCAGTTTATGAGTGATTAATTTTAACATGTATTCGAAGCAGATTATGACCTGAACATCAGTACAACTGAAGATTTATGTTAAATCACTAAACCTAAATTTACAGATTGGCCAATTCATATCAGGTATCGTTCATCTACTTTTTCGTGATTTTCTAAAGCTTCTAAGGTAGTAGCCATTATTTAGTAGTTTGAAATAGTTTATTTATTATATTAGTGCTGAACACTCACAATATGATAGAATTATCATTTAATAAATTTTAAAATTACTAAAATCTTGGACGAATATAATCATTGACTACAGGGTTGATTTTAGTGTTTATTGTGCTGATGAATTAACATAGACGGCTTGTCTCATATGTTTCGTGTTGAACGATTTGTGTGAAAGATTGAGTAAAAATTTAGAAAAAATCGAATTTCATTCTGTCTACTCTTGAGTAATATAAGTTGTAAGTATGAAAAAAGCCAACTGCCGGTGATTTGTGAGAAATATGCTTCAACAACGGCCTTCAGATTTGATTATCTCTCAGTTATCTTACAGCTATCAACACCAGTTTAAAGAAGGTGGATTGTTCATACTCGAATTCGTAATGGAAGTTTCAATTTGATATTCTCTAGGATATTTTAAATATTTGAGGATTTCTTTCCTTTAACATGTTCAACTGGCGATCACTTAGATATCTAATATTTCTGTCCATTTCATGTAATAACAATAGTCTTTTTGTATACACAGATCATCTGTGTACAATTGATTTTGATTTGAAATGAAAGGTGTTTTCTCTTACTTTAAATCAGATATTTTAAGTGTTGACGAAATTCTGGTTTGACTTCCAACCATAAAAAATCGACGTTCGGTAGTTTTTTTGTTTACATTGATTATATAGATAGAGCTTGTTCATAACGAGTATAGTCTGCAATTTTTCTACTTTTATTTTTCAATTATACATATACAATAAACAAGTTGAAATCGTAATCAGTTCCTTGTTGATATTATTCAACTTGGAAAGCTTGAATTATGATTGCTATTACCGTAACAAAATTTTTGCAATATTTGTAAATGAATGTGTTGCACAAATCATTCTGTTGCATTTTCTGTTTTTAATATCCTGTTGAGAGAATTGCAACAATATTGTATCCTTATTCAAACTGTATTTAAAATCAATTTTTGTTTTATGGTTATAACCATTTTCTTGGCGCCAAAATTTTAGATCTAACGAAAACGAAAAAACATCCATATTTTTATGTATATGTATCTTATGAACTAGTGAAATTCTTAAAATATTGAATATAATTTAAACAATAAAATGGTTTATGTAGAAACGTTTTTCTGAGATATGATGAAGTTGTTGAATGTTCAAGTGTTTGTTTTAAAAAGTCGAAAAAAGTGTCTACCAAAATTAACCATTCAATACTCAGTTAGTTACATACTACAAACTTGTTAACAGAGACCAAATAAAAAGAATGCATTGTGTATTCAAAATGAAGACGACTTATCAGCTTTTCCGTTTTTTACAAAAAAAAAAACTTTCATCCATTTTTATAGCTACACGATAATAATCAATTAATATGTACACCTTTTTTGTATTTAAATAAAAAAAACAGTTTGTTAATGATATAGGAAATTAAAACTTTTATTATAAAATTGTTGCAAATTCTAAACTTTATATGTCAATAAATAACCATTGAATTTTTAACGATAAAAGAAAAACTAGAAAAATATTATGTATCATTTTCAATAATCAAATAACAAAATAAAAATTAAAACAAATATATATACATGTATATATAATAAACAGTATAAACATTGAGCATAAGCAATCAACTCATGTGTTAGCAAATTACTTTAATAAGTAATAATTTTAACTAGTTTTCAAAACTAGCTACTCCCTAAAAACTCAAATAAACCTGTAAACAAGAAAGATGAAATATTTTCTAATACTTATGAAACATGTTTCATTTTACTGCTCTTTGGTTTATTCTTTGTAATGTACTATACTGCTATTAAATTCTAATAAAACCTCTTTACTCTTCAGTATGTATTTTTATTGTGTAGGCTAATTATTAAAAAAAAATGGTTAGAGTGACGTCTATCAGATTCGTATATGAAAACAAATTTAGGTGAGAAATAGTGGAAATAATTATGAAAAAAGATAGAATATTTATTTTAATGATACTTTTTCAACATTTGGTTTGGCGTTGTAAAGAGTAACAATATTTCTTTGCTGTTTAATATTTAAATGGTATCTACATTTGAATGTGGATACCGTTTAAATAACAAACATCAAAAAAGAAATATTATTACTCTATACAACGCCAGACCAAATGTTAAAAAAATGGTATCTAAAGTTGAATGTCCTGATCGTAGCAGCTACCTTGACGTGGTGATCAAGCTTGACTATCGTGATGAGCCAGTCAAGTTATATTGGCTGGAACTTATGTTCTTGTAGATTCTACCATGCCAGGCAGGTCGATTGGAGAACGATGAGACTAAAAGCAGCTACTCAAGTTCTGAGGGCGAAGTCGTACTGCTGACTGTAGAGGTGTGACAGCAGTAAGGTGTTTTCCTCGGACAACCAGCATCTGCAGCGATGCTGCCTTCGAAGAAGGAAGGAAGAGGTTAGAAAATATCAACCCTAGAAATGTTCCTCCTCACCTTAACTCACGGATTCTATATACGGCGGTTAAGGCTTTTAAACAAGAACGGAGCTAACACTTTAAATACTACCCATCAAAAGGCCATGCGTGACCGGACTGAAGCAGTTGTCCCTTGGACTTTGCGGTTACGCTCACAGGTCTCTAAGACCAACGCTAATCTACCTTACTTTTCAGGTTCCCCAAGAAACACTCTTCCACGGTGTGGGCAGCCGGGAAGTGACAACCGCCCTCATACCCGTAACAGCACGAGAGACCGAATCGGTCAAAAACAAAACTTTTCTACACCCCCTAACACCTCTCTTATCTCCACGAATAACTCCTCTCACATCCGCTTATCACCCCAATTCGCTAATGCAAACGATGTAAGTTCACGAAACGTTATTCCTGGTTTCCCGAAACCCCTTTGTAAATTACATGTTGGAGCATTCAGTGTCTGGACAATGTGTCAAATAGGGCAACAGGCTTCCTTAGCTAGGACTTTAGAATATCGCGCTATCGATGTATGCTGCGTCTCTGAAACGCGCATACAGGATCTGAGTACAGTAACTGATTTGACTTTACCTCCTAAAAATAAAGAGCCATTGCACTTTGCGCTTCGTGTATCTGGAAGTCCTGCTGCTTCCCGGGGTCTCGCCGGTGTAGATATGGCATTGATTCGTAGGGCGGAACTAGCTATCCTAGCTTGTGTGCTGTCGGACTGAACGGGACAGTAAGGACTAGTAGAGGTAGGGAAACTCGCCGTTGCCTCTTCGTTGTCTCCGCCTACGCTCCCACTGACTGCAGTCCCAAGAAGGTGAAGGATGAGTTTTACAGAAAGGCTTGGACCTCCTCCAAAACGTTAGGCGTTCTGATGTAGTAATAGTGTCTGGTGACTTTAATGCTCAAGTCGGTATACTAAGTTTAAGGGAAAGACACCTGGGTGGATCTTATGGTGTTACGGCTAATCGAAGAGGTAATGGCGACCGCCTGCTTCAACTGTGCTCAAACAACCACCTATTCCTAGCAAACACTAACTTTAGGCATAAGGAATCTGGGGACCCCAAGGTCGTCTCAACGCTGGACACAACTAGATCACATCACTACTAGCCACCAGTGGTGGGGTTGGATAGAGGACTGTTGCTCGTTGTGGGGCACATGTCTAGATTCAGATTATGCCCTAGTGCAAGCGCGTATTTGTTTGCGATTACTAGACGTAGAAAAGACACCTCAAGGAAACTTCTTAGGGTTTTACTTAATGATAATAAAGCTAAGAATATATTTCAGGAGCAACTAGAAAAAAAGTTAGGCGGCAATTTAAGTGATTCCTATCCGGAGGCAGGTTGGAATGATATCAAAAAGGTTGTGGAAATAGCAGTGATATCTTCTAGTTAGGTAAACCATAAGTCTAGGAAGAAGCCGTGGATCTCAGTAGCATCCATCGGACTGATGGATTCTCGAAAACTCATCCCACCTGGCTCTGAACATGAAGTCACTGACAAGTGGACTGAGTTATGTTGGTAGATTTAGGCTACCTGATTGGGGTCCGTGAGACGAAAGTCTCCAGCGGTTCAGGACCTTGAACGACATGGTTCAGAACCATTGACAGTGGCGCAGGTGCATCCACTCTTTGTGTTCTCTCGAATTCTAATCTTCAGAATTCCTCATAATCTCTATCTTTCTCCTTTGAAATTTATCTCACTGAATTATACTTTACGAATCATATCTTTGAACCCTAATATTCTCCATTATAAGTAATACTTCTACTACCTTTACCACTATGGGATTTGAACTGAGAGTTGCGTCTCTGTGCTGATGGGATATGGCAACCTGAACTTATGTACTGATGTACGAAGCTCTACATTGTAACTGATTTAGTGACTGAAAGTTGAATGTCATATCATGTTTTAGATTTATTTGTTTTACCATAGTGCCTATTCAACAGATATTAGAATAAAATACATTCTGAAAATAATAATTACCGAATTCATATCGGTTTAGAGTGGGGACAGACATGCCATCTCATATTGTTTAAAGAGTTCTAGCTCAGAAATCATTCAGTTAGCACGTTTTTCACACATATTTCAGTATTGTAAGTCGTCAGTCATTCAGTAAGTCAGAAACTAACAATTCTTTGTAACTAGGCATAATGTCGCCTTATGAATGGTGTGTTTAGTGTCGTTTCCAGTGTCATCACGCATTGGTCATGATCGTCTACAACTAGAGCAGATAAAGTGAAGACAGAGAATACAAAACAACGAAAACAATAATCACAATGATAGGTCAGTCAGGTATATCAAGTCTACGATGATTCAGATACAAGATTATTTCATGTTTTGCTGTTATGTTTATATAGTATTCCAATTAGTTAAACTTACAATAGACAGCCTCAGTGTAAACTATGTACAAACAAAGGAGGATTAATTAGTAGGTTCAGTAGCAAAACGATGAACAGTTTAGGTTTCCTACATTCTGACTTGTGGAATAGGATATTTGAGGCATTTTCTGAGGAGTAGTAGGCATTGATGCAGAGAATAGAGGATGGGAGTGATTTTGTTTCACGGATAGATTACGGGCTCCACTGTTTTGCACACTGACAGACTTTCATTAAGCCTAAAACATTGTTAATTTTTGTAGTTTTAGATGAGAGACGTAAAACTCCCTGAACTGAACTCTAGTTTTTATTACTTATTTTAAGAAGTGAGATTGTCAAAAATACAATTTAACGTGAATCAGTATCTCATGGTCCCGTAAATAGTCTCAGTTTATGTACACAAGCTATTCCTTATTCAAAAGACTTTCTGAAATAACTTACTTAAACAATGTTAATATATCCTTAGTGATGACAAACATAAAACTAATCATCAATCAATCATTATCAGACCACCACCGAAAATATCGTCAAAGTGCTCACTAGTGACTAGCTTCGTGAGGAAATTCTCGGAGTTCTAGTTGAGAAGACGTGACCAATGGAGTTAAACCCTGTCGGGTGTAGGCAGTAACTACCAAAGACAAATGGGTGAGGTCGCGCAAAATCCGCAGATCAATCAGAGTTAGACATTAACACCGTTGGATGCCGGCCCAGTGGTCTGATGTTTAGGCGTTCGCGCACGATACCGAGGGTCCGGGGTTCGAGTCCTGCGGGGTTCAGGAGTCGTGGATGCGCAATGCTGATGAGTCCCATGCCAGAACGAAATGGCTGTCCAGTGCTTCCAGGTTTCTAATGGTGGTCTAACAATGACTGGTTGATGATTTCAAATGTGTAAAAACACAAATCTCTAAAATTAAACTAATCATTTGATGCTCGAAGGATATTAATTTAGTCCGCGCATCTGAAGATATTATTCAGCCAATAAATTATTAGTTATGCTTTAATATACAAAACTTTGATGAGTGATATAAAATCCACAATGGAATAGTAATGAATGCATAAATTGTTTTGTTTCACTTCAAACAGCAACCAAATAACTGTGATATTATTTTACAGGAGATCATTAACCAATAATTCGGAATGGTAAATGAGACAAACAAATACATAGTTTTGTGAATGATTAGTTGATACTTTTTAAAAAAATTTGCTATAACCTTTTAATTAAAGATACAGTCTTGTAAGATGATTTTACCTAGGAGAGAGTACATTCTTACCAGGAATTAATGTTACAATTTTAAACCCATTTTAAATCCATCCATGTTCTGAGTATAATTTGAAACTATGTTTACTCAATGATAAAACTTTCAGTATATTCAATGCTAACATAATAATGTCACAACTGAATTACCGGTAACGTAAATATGACTTGGAAAAATTTTTTAAACACACGTGATTGATATCCTCCGTGACCCGTAGTTTGCTAATATTACCTCAAATGACTTGAGCTTTTGAAGAAAGCAAAAGCAAGGACTGGTGCAGAATAATATAAGTTCATCATCATCAGCCTACAACTTATCATATTTTCAAATCAAAATTATTCTAGACAGATAATAAATATGATGGTGAATAGCGATAGATATGTATATCATGAAGTTGCAAAGTTTCTAATAAGGTTAAATAAGGTATTATAAATGTACTACAGATAGATAAAATGTGAGAGAGAAAGTTCTAGAATATTGAACCCGTGATCAAAAATCGAATGGTCAAGAAACTTTAAATGGTTGTGTGATGAAGTTACTAAGATCAGATCAATGGTAATAAAAAATGATGTGAGTTAAAGTTAGTCAATTGGAATCAATAGTGTAAATTCAAGAGAAATGGAAATGATGAAAGAATTGAAATAAAGACTGATATAATGATACCACGGTAAAGAAAGTTTTATTACTGTGTTTTTGGAGCCGATAAATTCGTAATATCATGAACGTAGTAGATATATTAGCGTGTATTGTTTAGTAATAAAAACATCAATTGTATAAAGATCATTATTCTTTGAATATATATAGACTGACTCAAAGATTAAATATGTCTTTTTCACTCACTTCAATACATTCTACTTCGAAGTACATATTGTAATATTTATTAGTGTTATTTATATACAATAACTTACGAATAAATTTTCCGAATGTCTCTACATCTGTTTAATAAAGTTCGAATCACAATACACTTTTAGTAAATACACTTAGACTGAGTTCATTTTCGTACTATACTGGATAAAATATTTCACAAAACCAATTACTGGAGTGTTATGTATAATATTTATGTTCTGAATACACTCATTATATGAGTTCAAAGTTTGAATAGTGTACACACGTTGATGTTAGTAAATCTTGTACAGATTTCTTTATTTTTGAAATGATAACATTTATGGCCAGAAAAATTTCACTTAAATGCACCTTGTTATGCATTGTCATATAGGTTTAACTAATAAAAATTTAGAAATTGGGCCTATTTTGGGTTATTTTCTTCTCCCACTCTTGAAAGAATACTTATATCCTGTTAGGTAGCGATTATTTCCATTTAGATCTACACCATAATCATGATTAACAGTTAAAGATCATAAATGAGATAATTCAGCTTGTTTCTAAAAATCATGTGTTACTGATCACGAAGACATTTTTCAAACATTTGTAGTGTGAAAAATTGGGAACTTCACGGCTTTCATCATCAATATTTTAATCTTTGTAGTTTTTTCAAATTTTGAACATGCAAAAGACAGTAAAAATATTAGTATTTAACAGTAAGTAGATCGCATATGCAAGTAGGAAAAAAAGTAACATTGTAAATATTAACTAGATTATATTCACAACATTAGTAACTTCGGATTTTCATCATGATGTAATCTTTCAGGATTAATTCATCGCTTAGAAAGTATTTTTAAGGGTAGATTTTTCGAATACATATTAAGTCACTTACATACTGACACAAAAAACCTTGGCTAGATTATATTTACCTAATTACCACTACTTAATAAGTTCCTAATCTTAAAACCAAACTAATGAAGGTAATGATAATTCCCAGAATTAATTTACGGATTGTAATTATTATTATTATTATTATATATTCTTGTTGCATAGTTATTAAGATGTTAGATTATTATGTGCATATATTCCATTTAACTCATTAAGTATTGTTAAACGATTTACTAACTCTCATTTGTTCCCAGCCTATTATCTTTACAGTCTATCGTATTCACGGCCACTTTTTGGCTTGTTCACGTATAGAATTAGAAGTATACTGAAGACCCATTTTTGGACTCAAGGGCAGGGTATAGAGGAAAGCTTGAATCAGTAGGAACTTGGCTGCTGACTAAAGGTTAGAAGCGCTAGCTGGGGTGTATAATTAGTCAAAGCAGAGACAATAAAACATAGAGTAAATAATGGACGCAAAATAGATTAAATTAGAATCAGTATTCTGATTACTAACATAACTCCTTTGTGTAATGTATCATAATATGAAATTGCGTATTCTCTAAATTTAGCAAATTACTGACAAATAAATCCGAAATTAGTTTAGTCATTGTAGAATAAATTAAATTTAACTTAGGTTTATTAGATTTAAAAATTAATTAATATGGATAGCTGTAGAAAGCCAACGCTGCAGGCCTATTTCATCAAGGTTTCAGAATTCAAAGCAGTTTACAGTCAAGATATTACTCTGGGTAAAACTTGAAATCCTGAACTGTCGATAAATTTTAGATTACTGAGTTGTAATCCAGTGATCAGATGTCTACTTACACACATTTTGCAGTATTGTACAACTATCGTTCAGTGATTTCAATGAAATCTGTCTCAAAGAATTCTGTCCAATGTTTCCTGATTTTAAGCGGTTCTAAAGCTTGATATGAAAATCATCTAGATCAATGAAATACTGTATATCAGCTGACTGAAAATGTTAGTAAACAGTCATTTTTTATTCCAGAATTTCTATTTATTTCGTTATTTTCTAAAGTGTTTTTATGAAAAACACTGTCACTTTCGTGACTTTCACGTGATCAGGTGAATATAATTTCATGTAATGTACAGATATTCTATGCAATTGATTTCATGGGTTGATCACTTTGAAAACTTGAAGATTATGCCCCCTAATTGGGAAGAAGCAGGGTTATAGAAATTCTCTATCTGAAAAACAAATCATCAGTTGTTCTTAGAGAAGAAGATAAGGTAATGTAGATCTATAGATCTAGCTGATATATATTAAGAGTTTAATGGAATAGTACACCAATAGAAATATTGAAGTATATAAATGTATATTTTATTAAGCTGTTTTAATTTCGATTTATTTCTTTGTGATTTATTCGTCAGATATAAATAATTAGATTCCTAAGAAAGCTTTTATTGTCTATTTGGTTTATGTAACTTGACGGAAATAAACTTTTGAATGTAATATTTAATGCTTAGATACAGAAGTATGAGATGACAAGCGATATTAATATACAACCTAAATTGTCATAAATCTTCTATTGTCTGTTATTGTTTATATGCACCGAACAAATATTCGCAAACTGTAAAGTGTCACTGTATGATCCTTTAAAGTATATCAAATGAATTTATGTGCAGTATCTTTGAAAAGTGTGTATTCTAGTCATATTTGAATTTTGCTACAATTTATTTGAATTTGGTTATACTGAAATAAGACTATAAAATTACTGCTTTGGTATAGCTACATCCTTGAAGAAAAATCATCATTGAGGTTAAGAAAATTCAAATGTATTAGTACAAGAAGGTGAGAAGATTTTTGTATTTGTAGGCGCTATTTATAACAGAAGAACACCAATTGGGATACGATCCATGACCAAGTAGCATTGATTGGCTAATTCGTCCTAACATGTGACTCCTCAGCAGTACGTTATCAGATTAGGTCGTGAGTGGTTTTAAGTGGAATCCTAAATGATATTTAATCATAACAAATGGTATCTAACAATTAAGACAATATTTCAAAGCATTTGGTAGAATATTTTAATAACATTATTATTCTACAAAAAATATGGCAGAAGAAGGTTATAATTAATTCATTTGTATTAGTTGGCTTAATCTTCCAACATATGTTTAGGACTACAATTAATTAGTCACTTTGGAATATTTGCATCCTGTGCAGATTGCTTAGATATTGCTTTCAGATTGCAAGCATTATTATTAGAGGTCGATAGTGGATAGCAAAGCAAAAAGCGAGTGGCTATCTGAACTCAGTAGCTAAGTAGATAACATGATGGCATTTAAAGTGAATGATGATCCTAGACAGAACACTAACTGTGAGATCCAGGTACATCCAGCTAACGAGTTCCGAGTAGTACGAAATGCGCGTCATGGATTCCATTGGCAGCCACTATCCGCCTCTGCTAATAAAGTTATGATTATTAGTCAAAACAAGAAATTCAGATTTCGGGGTTATAGATGCCTATGACATTTTATAAATGTAAGGAGTTATTTCCTATCCACACTTGGTATCAAATGAAGAACTAATGAAAATAAAGGTGTACCCGACAGTTGTTTCGTTTTGATTTAGGTTGTATGAGTGATGTGCCACCAAAATTTCACATACAATCGAAACCATAACACCTAAATGAGAATGGTAACCTTAGATCACTATGTGTGAATCTTGTAATCCTCTTCATAGGTTTTTCTTAACTACATCTGTTTGCAGTGTAAATTAACCTTAAATGTAACAACTTGAAAAAACTCCATATTATAGTTTTAACTTATTAAACATTATGCGTTCGATATGCTGAATTATAATTTTAGAAGTGTTAGTGAGAGAATAAATAGAAGTTGTGACCTCTCCTATATTAACAGAACCAATGTTTATAGATTTACTAAAGTCATTATCTATTCTTTTCATTGTATGTATAAAGTGATTGCGATTAATTTAGGCTAAACTGTTTATTCACATCCAACTCACTACTAAATGATCATAGCATTAAGTGAAATCAATGTCATAATATTTCTATAAAGGGCAAACTAGTTCATGATTGATAGTAATTAACCGAATTTATTGATTTTTTTGAATCTATCACTAGCAATTTTACTATACTATGGTTTGAACTTTGAATCTTACTTTACTTTGTTCACAAACATAATTCAAAGCACACTAATAAGTTAATCTCTACGCGTGTGGTAATGTGTCATTATAAGATATCTTTGAGTTCTAGGAAGTGTACCAGTTTCTGCAAGACTAATTTTGATATAAAAAAGAACAGTAAAATTCATAGAACAGATAGAATGTGGCTAGCAATGGGATCCAGGACGTTCATTTCGTCTTTTCTCAGACTCGTCAGGTGGATGTATTTGCATCCGATTTATTGTCCACTGTGGGACTCATACAAACTACCATTGAGATGATTCCTCAGATTCAGGTATATACAATTGACTAATCTTAAAAAAGAACCAAATGTACATCCTAGATTTTACTCCTAGCCACATTCCATCGAAACTATATTTAACCTTGTGTCGTAATGGATATATTGAGACAATAGGTATGAGATTCAAATATACCAACCAAACCTGATCGGTTAGAATGTTAAGTATGAGATAATTCAAGTCACAAAAAGTAGGTAAAATTCATGTTTGTACAACTTGTCAGGAAAATTTTAAAACTCTACTTCAAGGTATTTTGTCTAAAAACAAGCAAATTGTTAACTTCAAGTACATATTGAATTTTTTTAAATTATGGATTACGCACTGCTAAATTAGACAAACGAATAAAGCAATTGTACCCAGGTTTTACAGTAGCTATTAAAAGGAAAGTTTTGTTTTCAAAAAATACTTTGAATAGTTATATTAATATTTGATTTTAAGTTTAAAAATAAATCTCATCAAAGCTAAGGTGTTTTGTGTTTGAAGATGGATTACTTAAACTTGGTTTATCCTATTTGTCATCATTTACACTGAAAGTAGTTTGTAAGCAAACGTAACTACGTTTTGTGATTCGAGAAAATTAGAATTTTAGAAAGATGTTGCTTGACCGTAGAGATAAAATTTACATCAAAAGGGGAATTTGTATGATATACGGGAAATTTACTGGGCGAATTCTTTTGAAACACAAAGAATACTGACAAACGTTTAGCGTAAGAACGATCAACGAGAAGAATTAACTCGTTTAGGAAGCTATCAAGATATTATTGATGATGTATTCTTCCAATAGTTATCACTGGTCTGATTTATTCGATTTCATACTAACATTTATTAAATATCAAGTGAGAAAACTAGGTGTATACAAACTATGCCTAAATATCTGTCAATAGCATGTTTTGTTGTTATTCTGACGCAGCATAATTTATCATGTTTATTAGCTTTTTTTCTCTTAAAAAAGTCGGTGTCTGCAAAAGGCATGAAAATGTTTATCAGCTTGTTAAAAGATACTATTTCATATGACAGCAAATGGTTTTTACATAGAGTTATTATTTTTCAGGATATGTCGCTTGCAAATGTGAAGTCTACTATTATTCTATTATTGTGGTACAAAATGCGATCAGACCAATCAGTCATTGCTTAATCGGTTAACTTTTAGTAAATCCCAACAAATGATATATCATTCTTAATGAGTGACAGTTATTGAAGCAGTAACATAACTCACCACGATGACGCAAACTTTAAATATAACGTTATGTAACATAAACTGATACTATAAAGTATTGAAATACCTTGCTCACAACTTAATTTATAATACAATGCAGATCTCTTTTTATGCTGCAGAAATAAGTTATGATTTTTTTCGATTCTGACAATACTTCTGAGACCAACCATTCATAAATAAGATCTTCTAAGCAAGTGGATTTAGTTCATGTGGACATACTGAGAATCCAGTTTTACATTTGTATGAGCTGATAATGCTGTTCAAAACATCAATAACATTTTCACAATTCAACTACCCATCTCAAAATCCATTGAATAAAAAACTAAATTTGCCATTCATTCCATCGAGTTTAGACTACAAAAATCAAACAATGTTGTTTTAATCAACAAGTCATTTGGAATGTTTTTTTCTCCTACACTTTATAAAAATAATTTAACTATGAAGACTGTCTCTGTTTTTTCAAAGACTTCTATTGTGTAAATAATAAACTTGCTGGGAAGGCTTTTTTATTTTTCCTAGGGTTAGTAAATATTTTACTGATATTGATTCATGCGTTTTTTACAGTTGCAATAAAATAGTTTCAGAAAGAAAAATGTAGTTTATTTCTGCATTTGCTATTGACTGAATATTATTGCGTGAGCCGTTTTATATATTTTGCTTAATGATTTTACTACCAAAACTAAATCAATTATCAAGTTATTTCATGCAATCTGTTTTTAGAGGACATATGTTTTCTCATAAAAACGTATACTTTCTCTAATACACAAGAATATGTTGTAGGCGTTAGCAGGCAACCCAAAGGTTGATCGGAGAATATCTTTTCATAAAACTTAAAGATTTATGGAGTTACCAACAGAATCTTTTATCTCTCTGTCTTATCAGTGTTTTTTCATCACAGAGTTTTTCAATGAAACTGAAATTATAGGCTTATATATTATTTACTGTAAGTCGTTTCCGGGGATAATTCGCTTGAACTTCATTTCAACCATTAAGAAATGTTTGCTACGTAGAGAAACATAAAACAAGGTAATAAATAAAATAAACGCATCCATTAAAAATGTTTATCACAAAAGTTTATTTAACATGTAATAAGTTTAACGCATCAATGAACATTGGATAGAGATTATAAACGACGCCAAAATATCAGTACGCCTAATCACACGTCGATAAACAGATCTATAATTTTAAATAACAAAATTTTATTGTTTAAATACAGTAACCTAAGGGCTAAAAAAGAATTTCCTACGAAAAAAGATTGATTTGATCGAATTAACAAAAACGATGAGTGTTAGAAAGCTATTTTTTTACTTGTGAAACATATCCATTTGTAGAAAATTTTCAAATTCAACAGTAGTTTAAAGTGAATAAAGTCATCATAGATAAAAGTCATAAATTATAAGGCAACATACTAAGTTAATTACGTACTTACACTTGTTGCCCTTAATGCTGCACTGGCTGCTGACCATCATTCTACAACCAACTCTCTCATAGGCTCCCTTTACAGTTCCAATCAATTACTATTCACCGTTTTGATGATTATCCCAAATCCTTAGTGACAAGTGTTCCTTAGTCTTCCTCTCTTGCTCCTGCCCTGAAGATTCCAAGGGAAGTCTTGCCTCGTGACACGGTTAAGTGATTCCCACAATGTGTATCCTATCTACCTCTAACACTTCATCCTCGAACCTTCCTCAACTGGAAGCTAGTTTGCTCTCCACTAGAGTAGGTTGTTTCTAACGGTATCTGGCCAAAGCATATGGAGAATCTTGTGTAGATGTCTGTTTAGATGTGCCTGTACCGTTTTGATGCTAGTTGCAATGATTCTCCAAGTTCCATCTCTGTACAATAGAACAGTTTTAACATCTGTTTTGGATGTTCTTTCGTTATACGAATGCTGTCCTCGCTTTACCAATCCCTGCCTTCACATCGGCATCAGATTCTCCCTGTTTTATCAGTGATGCTGACCAGGTGTGTAAATGTTTCCATTTCATTCACAGCTTCACCGTCAAGTGTGATCTGGTTGTTGCTCACTGTGTTGTACCTAAGGAACATTCATTGTCACTAGAGTATATTGAGACATTGCTGCAGAGGCAGCTGCTACACTGATGGTCTTTATCTGCGTTTGTTGATGTGTGTGGCACAAAAGAGCTAGGTGATCCGCCAAATCCGAATCGTCTATCTGCATCAGTTCTTTCCAATCTATTTCCTACTTTTTCTGAATACTGGATGCTTAATTGGAAGTTTTAAACTCTTTACCTTATATCAATCTATGATACATATATGTAACATTAAGTCTAAATGTATTCGGTACAAGATTTAAATAATACTCCCGGATGAAAACAATTCAATAAAATTGTAGCTAATTACAACAATATCTTTGTATGTATTTAATATTATCATTGTTACATGTCATGTGTTGTTAGTATTTACTTACTAATCTGACAAGTTATTTTTCGGAATAAATTTATTAAATACCATAGTATAATGCAAATAAGCCTAGTGACTTTATATCTATAGATATTGAAACAATCAATATATGGAGGCAGTTATTTTTGTAAGATTAATGTTTCCTATTTCCTTTGCATATCCTACTAAACATGTTTTTACACAAGTGGATCGAGATAAAAAAACAAGGTTTAATTAATAGTGTTGGTAATAAAAATAAAAGTGTTACTAAAAGTTTATGTGATATATATGCATATAAATCACACCATTTGCATGTGAAATATACTACTACCTTTTCGGTTTCTCAGTATTATGGGAATTCGACCCATCTATCTATTCGTTTTTTTTCTGTTACTTTCTTCCTATTCCTTTAACCTTCATACCGTATACTATAGGTGTAACCGAAAGTATTCTGTTTTACTCATTTAAATAGAAGGATTAAATTTATCTCTCAGTTCTCTTTTATGATTAGGCTACATGCAAATGTTGCTTTTCAGTGATATAGTTTTTGAATAATGACCTAATTACATAGAGGAAGTACACATGCATTTATTCAAATATGTATATTTTTATTCGATGAAAAAAAACTAACACATTTATCTTATGTGTAATTGATAAATTAGATTATTCAGGCAGCAAACGGCGAAACGGAAGAAGAAACCAGAAAGTGTAGACAAATAAAATCTGATGTATGAAAATTATAATTAATATTCTATTGGATAAAAATAGTTAATTTTGATAAAGAAACCATCAAAAATGCCAAAGTTCTGGACTTCGTTCGGCGTTGTATTCATAGAGCTAAAAAGAGCTTCACAAAATGTTTTGCCTGAAATATAAAGAGGAAAGTATTGTTCGGAGTTTTTGAACATAAAAGATGTTGTTCTCCCTGTCTCTTGAAGAAAATATTGCTCTTTCCTTTTTCATTGGATTATATCATCTCAACCTACCAATTTTATAGTTTTTAAATGTGTGGGGAAATCATCAATAGTTTATAGATTTACAAGTGCTTGATTGATACAATGAAAATTGAATTCAAAATGACTACATCATCACATGTACTGAATGCTGGAATTACTTCGAGGCAAACAATATCAGCTGATACTAGTATTTAATGAAACATAAAAATTGTAAACGGACAGAATCACTTACCACACACTCAATAAATTTAGCAAACTAGTCCCTAGGCGAAACTAGTTATAAAAATTCTGTACATACAGGTAAAATTGGGCTTTGGACCCAGGAGTAAATTATTCTTCGCTCAATGCAAATACATTACATGCATCCATGAATTATTCACAACTGTCGAAATGTTCATAAAAACTTTAGGGCTATTAGGTTTATTATTGTTCTAAAATAATATTGATTTTAAATCTACCACATTATCGAATTAACTCCACTAGCCTTGCTCATTCACTTACTATATAAGGAACACATGTTTGTCAAAGAATGAGAATATATGGTGTTTCACTTGACACGTTTGTCAGGTCGTTTATTCAACCACGTTAAACTCAAGTATATCAAACACTATTAGTGTTAGGCTTTTCACCATAACTTATGTAAATTGATATTTTCATGTGTTGGGTAAATTCATGAGAAACCTATGAACCAAAAGTGTATTAAATTTCTCTAACATAAATAAATAAACAATAAATCCTCATTGTTCTGAATAGATTTTATGTTAAATGTTAAAATACCATTATAAGTCATCAGTGGTAGTTATTTTCCTTTCTTCAACATACGATAATATCCAATCAGTATTTATTCAATAATCTGACATTAGTATTCTGATTGCTTATTACCAACTCTGACTACTAATACATAAAATCAGACTAAAATGTCATTGAATATGTGTTTGGACTAAGTTATCTAAAATTATTAAAAGTATAAATCTTTCCACGATACAAGTGATCACTGTAATTGTAGCATGTTATTCTTTCTTATTCTCTAAGAAAAAAGCTAAACCATTTTATCTCTTTATCTTGGGAAAGATTGAATTGCTTTCACTGTAAAATAATTTTTCTTTTAAAATATTGATTACGACTAATGGAATTAATGTCTCTTTTCTACAAAATGTGAGTTGACAAGTAACAGTTTTAGCCATTCTGAAAATATTATACTCCAATGGACTTCTTGAATCATCACTCATTAAATCTGTAGTAAAAATATGAATTATTTTGTTCCTGATACTCAAATTATTGAAACAATTTTACTGGATGCTGACGTGGAAAAATCATCTGAAAAGCGCCTAGGATAATATCGTTATCATTAGTAATGAATAGGGATAACAGATGATGACTGTTTGGATAGTTGGTATGATTCTGGAAGTGTTGCTCTACATGAATCAAACGACTTAGTAGTCCTACCTTCAGTGAACTTTTAGAGAACATCAACAGCAAGAAACTCAATAGGAATTGGAGTATTCAGTTTACTCTGTTCGTAGTTATTAGTTTATTTTGTCAACAATTAACTGGATTTAGCGGTTTTAATATTTAGCAGTACAGAGTAACTGCCAATTCTTAGATGTCGGAATCGAACGGAATTCAGACAGAAAACTACAAAGACACATTTATCACAAAGATATATGGAATTAAGTTTATTTAAATTATGACAGCTTCTGTCCAATCAGTTACGAATCCTTTTCAACTGCGCTCGTAAACTTGGCTCTAAATAAAGCCTGGAAAATGAACTTGATTTCATTACAACCTACCTTGGTGAACACGCATGCGAACTGAAATTTATCAAGGAGTATACTAAACCTAGCACACTTATCAAATATGATATCATGAAACAGAAAACCTGTTTCTGGCCTTCACAGGTTAAAGGCCGAGTTGAAGATTGCTTACCCAGCAAGAGATTATCTGGAACGAACTTCTCACTCAACCAAAAAAAGAACGATAAGTCCTCATTCCTCAGTATCTCCAACTGCATTTGACAATTTACACGTGTATGCTAAAGCACATATAACAGAAGAACAGACAGAAGAGTACATGTTCGCGTTTCCGAGCACGTTCCTAAGAATTTGAGATTGAGGAGCACAAAAACTCTAAATTGTAAAGTAGCCCGACGTTCAGTCAATACCGGACACATCGTTAATATTTTCCAAAGCTTAAAATTCATCAACAGATAAAAAACATTTTGACTATCTTACTCTATTCACATACAATGTTTTACTATTCCTGTATGCACAATATAATCTAGCATTTTAATCTTCTATTACTTCATCATGTTCATATGACTTAGCGGAACCAATACTTTCGAAATTTCATACATATGACTGTACAGCTTGTAAATAAATCTATTGAAAGGAAATCTCATCGCCGAACTTCTATCATTACCATTTTTATTTGAAAAGCTATATATTAAGGGATGTAATAAAATCTACTTTAATACCATTGAGATTTGTTTTTTGCAATAGGTCAACTGCAGTAGAAACCTTATGGATCGTTAATTTTCTTACGTAATTGAGAAAATCAGCTTAGATGGGATCGTACGCGTTCACTAGCTTGCTGAGAGTTATATCGAATTATCATAAAAATCCTGTCAATAAGTTTGTATACTCAATACGTCAGTGTTTAATAGGTAATTTACCTATATATATACAAGACAAACATTAGTAATCTTGAGCAACTTGTTTAAATACTTAAAAAGGTGTTTAACTATTTTGCGAAATGATTTTCATGGAACCATGCTGATAAGCCTTTAAAAACAGATTTTAATTTAAAGAACTTTACACAAATCACTAATCAAAATAATCAATTCTGATCAGTAGTAACTTACTTCAAGACGGATTCCCAGACCTTGGATCTATGCAAACAATCATATTAAGTTGTGATGGAAGTTATGGCGAACTTGGAACAAATTACATTTGAAGGTATGAACTTTTATAGATCGAGTTTACAGTTGGTCACTGAAGATCTGAAAATTCTACGTTTTCTCCTGCATAAACCTATCTTTAAACCCTGTTAAAAAATCTCAAACTAAGACGAAACAACTTATTAATGCCTGATTTATTTTTATAGCTTCATTGACTATTTTCAGATTTTTCTAAAACCTATTTGCTAATTCTAAACTGATTAGATTTCATACACTTTGAAGCAATTGAATTACATCAACTGTTACGTCACTTATTAAGTAATAATAACTTTTCAGTTTAATTGTTATACTGTAATAAATTTATGAAGAAAATTCTACATATACGATTGTTTTTACTTCTATTCATCAATAACAATCAATGAATAGATGCGTTATTAAAGTGCCTAGTTTCATGAGTAGTAAACGGACAATACAAATTAGGATATTCCTTCCAACTAGAGATTATTACTTGCTGATAATTGGAATCACTATTGATTTTGTCTGTTTTTCTAAAATAATAATTTAACAAATTTATAGTATATATATATATATATATATATATATATATATATATATATATGTATATATATATATATATAACACTCAAACATATATGCTAGCTTTCTAAGATTTTAATGCAAATATTTTTAGTTTACAACGAAACGTTATATATTCAGCTCAAATGAAAAGAAATATTTTATTCAGAATGTCCAAACGTTGGTAGCTTAAGAAAATATCAACAAGTGACTAAATGAGTGAGACAGACTAAAAATAACCTAGTACATTTTTGCAATGAATACGATTTAAGTATCCTTAAATGTTGTATTTCTGTTTTGACAAGCTCATGATATGGTGACATCAGATGTTTTGTATACTCTTCAAATTTCTTGTAATTCTTCGTATATGGTTATTACTGACGGTTAGATAAATTATCACTTAAGAATGTTCAAACTATATAAATTTGACTAACGATAATACTGAGAGTGAACAAGTTGAATAAATTTCCATCTATATTAACCTTGTTAGTTCAGTCGTACGGTTTTTGGTGAAATTGTTTACAATCCTGGTAATATGTTAATTCAGTTTTGCATACAATCAACTTTCAATCGTTGTTACAGTCCTTAACTTTATTAATACAATCATTTTAGGTAAAAGAATATTTCTCAAAGGGCAATATCACTGGTGCTTTTAAAACACTGTTTTTTCAATTACTTATTAGGCTAACAAATTTTATTCTCTTCAACTATCATTTGTTGCAGTTTTGTAGAAAATAAAAAAAAACTTTTTGTTTAGATGCTTCAAAAAGTTTAATCATACCAAACTGTAAAGTTGTCTAGAGTGAGAAGTTAAAATAACTCAAAGTACATTGACTAGGAAACAACTCTGAAAGTTATTTGCTTTTGCTAGTCTATTGCCTTTATCTGCAATTTCTCGTAAAATTTATAAATGACTTAATGCTGTAACTTGTTGTACGATCACTTATAGTAATTTTTATTTCGACTGATTATATAGTTGTTTGTTTTCAAAGATTAATTGCTGGTTTGTTGTGTATATATATATATATATATATATATATATATATATTAGATGAAAAAAACTGGTTTATTATAGACATTAAGTGTAGGAATAATTATTTCTTTACTGAATAGACTAATTCACAACTTTGGCTACTTTTCATGCTTTCAACTCAATCTATTACAGCTAAAGAATTATACCTATTTAAATAAAAACTCAATAATTATTTTCATATTTATACTTGAATATAAAATAATACAATCTTAAAGTGATTAAAAATGACGCTAAGTTCAGAAAAAGACTGTTGAGTAAGTTTGATACAATCAGACACTACAAGCTTGATTATTTAATTCCATATTTTCTTTATTCTCTAGTCGGTTAAAACCAGTATATATTTTGAGAATATAGATTGTTCAAGACTCCAAAAAAACCCTCAAGTTATAATCACCTTGACTTTTTGAATCCATTCATAAAGTTCATAAACAAATAGGATTTTCCCCAGTGTACAAGTTTTCTAAAAGTAACTATCCTAATAACAAAGAAAATATTTGTGTACTCGTCTTCAAGGTATATTCCACGTCCTATGGCTATCAAAACTACTGATCAGTATTAAGTGGAGTCAAAAACAACCAGTTAAGTTGACTACTCTAAGCACTGGCACAAAAATAGTCCAATGTAATGTGATCCCATAAACTGCTGATAAAGTTCCCATAGCTAATATATGTTCTGGTGTGCGTTAGTGTGTCAGGCCCCTGACGACTCGGGACAAAGTAGGTTACAGAATGCTAGTTGGCAGCCTATGCTCCACTGGGGGTAACAGGCGTAAGTAAGTAATACGGCTTGTCCTAGGTTTTGTATAAACTGATTGACCTATTCTTTTCGGGTCATACTTGGTCTTATAATCTTGGTTGTTTCTACTCGAGTGTTTGCTTCCGTTATCACATGTCTACCGTATTTCTGTCTGACTACGAATATTTTGTCATACCTTAACGGATCGAGTTGGTCCACCTGCTTTACCTACTTCGCTTCACCGCTTTTATCCTCATGTGCGTTTGGGTGAATGATTGCATGAAATAAACCCATCGTACTAAATCCTTGTTTGGCTTCATATTACCACCGGCTCACAAACGGAGTGGGCTTAAGAATAATATATGGAAGGTTTATTTCATAGCATATTCAAATGTTTGTCCAAATCATAATCAAACTCTGGGCCACAAAAATGTTTTTCAAAAGTTTTGAATTTAAGGTGTTACTGTTCAGCCAGCGAACAACGTATTGTATGTGGGGAAGAAAGCTTGTTTCTAGTAACTGATTGATATTAATTGATGCATTCTATTCGCTAAGGTATGATATGACCCACTCACTTTATCGTACTAATTCTATATATATAAAACTATTTATTTAGGTACACGGAAATATATAGTATTTCCAGATTAAGCTGGATTTCAATCACATGATAATAGTGAAATATATCCGAATTTATTTGAAGCAAAGATTCATTGAAAAAAAATTTTAAAGTTAAAGCATCAGCTAAAATGAAAAGATTAAGTTCATATCACAGTGTGACAGATTATCGGTTTAAAACAATTCTAAATAAAACTAAATATGTCACATGAACTGAATAAGAGGATAAATCCTGGAAATTTCGGTTCATTGTTTAATTGTACCTTTAAGCATAAATAACCATACATTGTGAACAAGGATATATTACAATACAGTTCACAAATCCATACAAGTAATCAAACCTGAAAAATATGTATTTTATCTAAAAAAGCTCAAAGAATGTCAAGTATTTTATCAAGGAGACGAAGTATTTGAAATTGTGTTCTCGAATTTCTTTGATATCATATTTCATGTTTACAGGAAAAGTTTATAAGCTAGGTTAGTTTAATGATAGTTTGTAAGGTTAAATGATACAATTGGAATCCCTATAATGGATTTCGAAACCTATTCACAAGTTTGAAAAATATCACAAGTAGTTACATTGACAATACTAAATCCAATTATATTTTTTCAGGTAAATTTGTGTGAGAACAGATTAACCAGTTTCATCAAAGAGACAATGAGATTAGAAGTTGAAGACCTTTACCAAAATAATGCTGTTGATATCTCATTTAAAAAGTGAATACCTAGCTGATGAGTGACAGCTATCATGAAACTATTGGGGACGTCAGATCCCCAGAACTCACTTGGTAAAGGTTCTGATTTTGGATTTCTTTTGTTTTTGCGCATAAGTTGCATAGGTGACCTTGAGATTACATTTCCCACTCGGTAAGTCCTTGACTGTCTTTGGTTGATGGATTATATTAGTATACTATTTTTAAGGCTTCCTCAAGGGCGTATAAACGAGCATAAACGAACTCGATTCGTGTGCTTTTCGACCTCGTATTTTCTGGGTGCTTGTAGAATACACTTTCTACATCTTATCAAGACTTATTCCTCGACTTTGTGGGTTTTTGGGACGCTCGGATTAGAGAAGTCTATCATGCAACTGGATTATTTTTTTTAGCTCTCGTTTACCTACTAAGGTGAACTCAAGCATATCAACTGACAAGCATAACAGAAACTAAGGTGATGGAATTTACCTCAACCTCCCTCTTTCGCCTTGGCTGCCTACTTGAATATCCGCGCTACGTGTTTCTTAACATCAATGAGTCCCCTCTTTTAGCTTTTCTCAACACATCAACTATATATATTAATTGTACAATCCATTTCGGCACGTATGTAAAGGTTAAAGACCCTTCGCGTTACAAGGTTCAAAAACGTATAACGCAAGACTAAAAAAAGGCTGGCAATCTTCATTAAAAAGAAGACTTGATATTCTTGATATTCTGCGCTGAAAATTTCATATTGCACTAAACATATAATACTGAGTAAAGCCGTCATTATCATAATATTATTATAAACACTACCATTTCAATGAAATGGATGCCATGTTGTATCATTTATATTTAACCGACTAAATTTGATTAGTGTTAACGCTCCAGATTTGCATGAAAGCTGTCATTTCTTAATGATCATTCGGTCGTGTACTCAGCTTTGAATTACAGTGTTTATATAAAGGTTGATCTTATCAACCAACCTCTAGAACTAAAGTACATGAGGGTGCGTTTAGAAACTGCAACTTTCTGGTTGATATTCACAATCCTAATATACTATTTAACAAACAGATAAATTATAGTCGCTAATTAATTCCTAATTTTCTTACGTCTTATGAAATGAAAAACATATTCTTTTGATAGTCTAAACATTTTATAGTACCCATTGTATTTCGATACTTTGAATCAAATTGTTCAAACAGTAAATAACGCAGAATTCATTGATGAAGGATAAACAAAAAGTCTATTGATCAATTCATACTATACTACTTACTTACTTACTTACGCCTGTTACCCCCAATGGAGCATAGGCCGCTCACCAGTTTTCTCCAATCAACTCTGTCCTGGGCTTCCCTCTCCAGTTCTGCCCAATGTTTGTTCATTCCTCTCACATCTTTCTCTATTTCTCTATGTAATGTGTTCCTTGGCCTTCATCTTTTCCTTTTGCCTTGAAGGTTCCATGTGAGGGCTTGTCTCGTGACGCAGTTAGGTGCTTTTCGTAGTGTGTGTCCTATCCACTTCCACCGCTTCTTCCTGATTTCCTCCTCCACTGGAATCTGGTTTGTTCTCTCCCACAGTTCGTTGTTGCTGATGGTGTCTGACCAACGAATCCGAAGTATTTTGCGCAGACAGATGTTAATAAACACTTGTATCTTCTCGATGATGGCTTTGGTAGTTCTCCATGTTTCCGCTCCATACAGTAGAACTGTCTTCACATTTGTATTAAAAATTCATACTATATTACATTATGAAAACTTGGTTTCATTAAAATTATATGCCGACTGTTATCAGACAATCATTGGAAATTTGAGGACACTGAACGGCCGCTTCATTCTAGCATAGGAATCTTCGACAGTGCGCTTCCACAACTCCATAAATGGAAATCAAAACCGGGACCTTCAGTCTCGCATGAGGACGCCGAACTTCTTGACCACTGAGCTAGCATTCGACGGTGTTTGATGTCAACCCACGATATTGTGCAACCATCATCCATTATCTTTGGTAAGAAACAGTCTCTCATCGGAGACGGTTGAATTTTCTCACAAAGCTTCCAAATTTCCAATGGTTGTCTGACAGTGATCAGTTTATGATTCCAATGAAACTCGACAATCTCCACAACCTAACAATGAAAACCTAGTGTTATTTTCCTTGCTTAACATACAAGGAATCTTCTAAAATATTAGGAAGAATAACATCACTGCTTAAAAAAATACTGACAACTTATGTAGCCATTTGCATTAAAAAAATGCAACATGAGATGAAGCAAAAATGTGTTAACTAGGAGTTTATATCATAAATTTCAATTTGTGTAGTGAAATTTAAAAAGCCATAGCTTTGATATAAGTTAGGTTAGATGATATGAAAATATAAAAGTATCGGATAGTTTACAGATTTACGATAAATTACATAAATTTATCATAATCTGTCATAAGTGAATATCTGACAGAAATGTGAAGTATAATTCAGTACTTAATAAATTAAAAAAAAGAAGTGTTTCAAATCTCATATTGGTGCCTTATTCTCACTCATACACTATCTGTTGTTGTTTTTTGTTGTTAGGATGGTTTAGTTTCAAGTTGTAATGAAATTTTCAAAATAAACACTGTGAATTGAATTAAGAGTGAAAAGAGAATTGAAAGTGAAGTAGATAATATTCTTTCACATTGTCCGATTTAAAATCGCAATTTTGGTAAATTAAATTTCTAAATCTTTGACAGTTACAGGCAAAGATGATTAATAGTTCTTTGAATTGAAGCTCAGTACAAGTGATCGGAAACTTTCTAAGCATAATTCATTTTTTTTACACAGAATAAGATATTCTTTGAAGTACCAAAAATATTTCTAGACAAAGTAGTGAAATTTGTGTCAACAAATTAGTTCACTACATTCGAGTTTTCTTATCATTAATCTCATCTAAACCTACTTAGAGATTTATGCATTAGAAATCTATATTAATCCACTTACTTTCTGACTGGAAACAATGTCAGCTAGAGTAATTAACACGCGGTCAAATGTATTATAATGAAATTCTATCTGAGCTGAACTGTAAAACTGTTATGCTCGTCACTTGCTATGCTTGGGACTATTACGGGTTCACCTTAGTCGATAAACGAGAACGAGACAATGAACTAGTGTCCGGGTAGGCTACTCTGATCCGTTGACCCAAAAGAACTAACGAAAAAGTCTTGATTTAGCGTAGAAAGTGTATTCTACAAACACCCAGCAAGCACAATGAATCAAGCACGCAAATCGCGTTTACTTATACGTTATAGTAAAGTCCTTGGGAGAGTCATAATAATATGAGACTAAAATAACACAATAACCAATCGCAACCAAGGACTTTCCTGCTGGTAGATGTGATCTCAAGGTCAACTGATCAGCCTATGAATAGAATCTAAAATTAAGGCATTTATTGAGCGAGTTCTGGGGATCTAACGTCCACAACAAAAACCTACACTCTGATGTTCAGTTTCTATAGTCCCTAGGTTAACCAAACAAGTTAACTGAACATATTTCAAATACATTATAAAGATAAACAAATGTTTATGCAAAATATTTTATTACAGAGAAAACTAATTTATGAATTTACACAAGGCGAATCTAAACTAATAAGATTATTTACCGTTCGCTCATTGACAAAAAAACCAAGAATTTATTGAGCGATTGTCTTACTGATAGCTAATTAATCATGTTTTACAATTGTTTGCTGGAAGGTTCACAGGATGAAACTGAAATGAGATAAACAGTCACCTTTCGAATTCCTTGAATAATCAAAACAAATGAACATATTCAAATATTTATGACAACATTCACCTTTAAAACGCTCATCAAGTTACGCTGCCTAGGCATTCGACTATGGTTATGGTAGGTCTGAAACGTGACCAATCTCTAACTACTTAATGGTTTGTCTTATTGTGTATATAACAAATATAGGTCAATGAGCCATATTTCTATATTTCTCCGTATTTTGAAGAATATATAACTTCTATAATAATAATGTTAATAGCAATAATTCATACAGTGATATGACTAGTGAAACATAAGTTTTGTATTAGAGTATTAGGATGATATCTGTCTTAGATAATATTTATACACCTGTTATAAAAAACCATTGTGATGATTTTGGCTTCAAATTTACGTACAAATCTATGTTGCTAACTAAAATATATCTTCGAGATTTTTCATGAAATAATGTATTTACTTAATAATATCGGAGTTTGAAAAAAATCAGATTTCTGATTTACGCCTTTCACAAAGCTCTGAATAAAACAATGATTTTTGGTTTAAACCATGAATCAGTCATTGTTAGACTGTTGTTGGAAACCTGGAAGCACTGAATGGCTGTTTCCTCCTAGTGTGGTGCAAGCTACTTATAAGTAGTATATGACGTGAGTGTCAACGTAATGTCTGGCAGCAGAAGATGGGGGAAGATCAAGAAAGGAAGAGTTAGAACACCATGGAATTTGTATAAAACGCATGAATAGTGACAATGGATTGATGTTTTGCAACAGGAACAGTCCAGTTCGATATGATGGACTGATAATTTGCAAATTAACGATTTACGATATGGTGTTCCTATTTTACTGAGTAACCCTGTAATTTTCGTTACATACAATCCAGCTGCCCCACCTGTGTTCTCCTTCACTACATTAGTATTGGACTCATCTGCAGTGTGCATACATGATATCTGACTGCGAGGACCGAACCCGGGATCTATGGTCTGCTGTTAAGCCCCATACAATGACGAAACGGCCGTTCAGTACTCCCAGGTTTCTAATGGTGGTCTAACAATGATCAATTCATAGTTTCAATGAAACTCAAAAATTCTCACAACTCCGTAATGAACATTATTATCAACTTTATTCCACAGAATTACTATTGATCTAACGGGAAAATTATTCTTCCACTTACTGAAAACTTTCAGCTTTATAATGTTTCTTGTACTGTTAGAAGGATCATGTGCCATTTTCATATAGATTAGGCAGCTCCCAGTTATCTAACGTTTCCATTTATTCAATTAATTTCAAATAATACCATTATCCGGTAGAATGATTCATCTTAAGCACTTCTACATTCATAAACTTCAATAATAGTTTCAGACCACTATTGTCTATAAGCAAAGTATATTCAGAGTAGCTCTTATCATTTATATCGGGTTATGGTCACTTTAAAAAAGTTATGATTACATTTCTGCTGATTAGTTGGTTTTTTGAATTGATTTCGCTATCTAGGCACTTGTAATCATACATATTAAAAATCAAAACCAACAGTATAAAACGATGAATAGATACGTGAACAAAGCTGACATTACCAGTCCTTATAGTATTATTTACGCTAACACATGACATAGACTTAACAAATTATCATGGGAACTAGAGTAATCTATTGTAAAAAAAATTCAGTAATCAATGTTTTTGTCAATGTACTACTACCACTCGGTCCTTCAAAATCAGTTTTCTTTAAAATTTACAGCTTCTATGATTGACTTTCATAAAAAGTTTTATTTGTAAATGTTAAATTTAACGTTGGTTTTATTCTCTCTCACCAAAGAACAACTCACTGACTTTAAACTTTACGGAACAATGGTATAGTGGTATTGCAAGGGCGTGGAACTTCACCTATTAAGTCCATGATATTAGAAACTTTTGAATCGAACGACACAAGTAAGAACACGAAAGTATCAGATGAAGATTTATTGGATATCCGCAACAAACCAAAATGATATAAGAATACATCAATTCTATGTGGCTTATGAATAGTCGAATTTGTATAGGCTCAGGTGAGAAGCATTTAAAATCAATTAATCAATAGCTTACTCTGTAAACTCTTATTTCTAACATCCTATAATTATGCATCTACAATCAACAGATATAACTAACACTGAATAAATTATATTATTAATCCTTATAATGTGATCAAATTGTCTTTTCTTTCCTATTCCCTCTTTTTTTTACCAATTCAAAAGAAGAATTCAACCAATACTAAGGTTTACATTATGACTATAACTTATACTATCCAAATGGTAAGAAAGTATGCAATCAATTTTAAGCAAACAGTAAAAATCATATAGATCAACAATAATCACTGAAAACAATTATTAAATGGTATAGATTTCTATTAATTTTTCATGATTTTACAGACATAATAAATTATCTATCGAATAGAATATAATTTAGCTACCTACATTTGACAATGTTGGAATTGATCTATGACTGTGAAATACACCCAAAGGTAATTGCATAGCTAAATTATCTAATTTTAAACGTCCCAATGGATCATCACGTTTAAATAATACTTCTAAGAATGGTCGTGAAAATGTAAAACTAACAATGATATAAAGACTTTGTAAAGCTACAAAAATTCCATAGAATTGCCATATAATAGCATGACATATATAATTTGATATGAATGCAATAATCCATAAGAAAGTATGACTTATTGCTATTTTACTAAGCATTCGAAAACGTGCTTTCACATCTAATGATTGTGATGAAAATTGATTCTGTATTAGACAATTTGTATCCGTTTTAACTGATATTAAAATAATAAGAATAATAGTCCCAAAGCATAGAAAAGCAACTGGTATATGCATTAACCATTGATGAGCAGTTAAACAACTACCTAGATTACCGCAAGTAATAATTCCATAAGCAGGATTCCATGCATTATTCAAATCTAAATAATATGATGCCCAAATTCCGTAAGTTACTGGGAAAATTGGTAAACAGATAACACTAAATATTACAATAAGATTCCACATCAGATTATCATACATATTAATATCACTTTTAATGACACGTGGAAGCATGTTGCTCGGATGTCTTGAATATCCATTTTTCAGTGCTATGAATCTCGTTTTTCTTTCTCCACCTTTACCAATGTGTTCAAACGTTTTAACTGTTTTGAATTTATTTTCTGGTTGTGTTGTAGCATACTGAAGATGTTCTACAATATTACCCTTTGGTATACCGGTTATTGTGTATGGTTCAGTAAACCAATCATTGTATTTTACTTTTTGCTTAGACTTAACTGGATGTTTTGCATTTTTCCCCAAAAAATGAAATGATTTGAAATTCCATGTTTGTTTTTTAATACATGAATGCTTGCGGCATCGTTTCAAGTGTAAATAACGTTCAATCAGACCGAAAAATATCCCAAGATATATTGAGAGAATGAGATAATGTGTTAGCATATCCATAAACCAGCAGTTAAAAAACATATTTTCTTTAATAAAATAAGTTACTTTCGTATCAGTTAAATTGAAGCCAATTGTCGACGGGATGTATGCACTAAAAAATAAAACTCCACTATGTAATGAATTGAATAAAATGATAAGTGATAAACAATTACCATAAAGTCTTCTCAAACCTTTATTTACAAAAATCACCATGATAAAATGAGCGAACATTGTTACTGAAGCCACTGCCATACTTATATGTGCAACTGTTGATTGACTTCGTAATATTGGACAATTAGAATTAAGTAGTCTGGAATATGTTTCATTTAAATAATTAATTTGAAATGTATCACCATGAATCATAACAGTGTTTTCATGCATACTATTGGTCGCATAATAGGTAGAACTCGCCGATTTTGTAGAATATAATTTAATTGATCTTTGGTGATAATCCATACAATCGTAAATTATTTCTGAAACACTTTTTGGAAATCCAATAAAATTAGATAAGTCAGGCTTCTTAATTTCCATTTTCTTTTTCTGTACATATAAAAGCATTCCTGATAATTTACTACATAGTTTTCTCTAATTTAAAATATTATGGTGTTTTTCTTATTAAATAGTTGTAATCTATTCATGATAAAAATAAATATTGTCATGATACTGATGATTCTAGAATAAAAATGAATATTTATAGATGTATATGTATAAAATTGAACGTGTCTAATAATGTTACCAAACAATTAACTTAACAAAGGAACATATACCAACAAATGCTTAATAATATCCAATCGTAATAAGTCAGAAAGACCAAGCATATGATTGGTTAGTTATAATTGTGTACAAGTTTTCAGCCTTGAATCAATGATAGAAAATAAATGGCTTTGTACCGTGTGAAAATTAACTTAAATGCGAACTGATTTATTTATAATTGTGAAGATCGGTAGTAAAAAAAATACTGAATTAAATAAGTTGAGTCAATGAATCATGTCAGTAAATATGTTTTTCATGCTATGTATACAAAGTATACAAATATGATCACCCTATCAATAAACTTAGTGCCCAATCAGAATTTTTGCAAAATGTTTATTTTTTCTCACGACTGAGGTTATAAAATTCCCCATATGATCTTCAGAACAATATCTTCATGATTTTCTGAATTTACTGTGCATTGTATTGAGATTGTGGAGAAAATTTATAGCTCAGGTGGATGATTGTGGTGGTGTGCTTTGTATTGTCACGCACCTAACTCTTTTCATTTCTATTCTAACAAATGAGCGTAGAAAATGTTTTCTTTTAATAAAATTAATTGCTTGAAATGACTGTACAGATACATCTTAAAAAGTAGAAGCTCTCAATGAGTTTATGGCTGAAGAATATCACAAGTGACGAATGTCTGATTTCATTTTTGAAAAAATACTACTTTTGTCTACATTTTAACTGCATTTGTTTATTAAAACATAAATTCCAGTCACCTTTTCATCAGCATTCATACTTGATTTACATTTTAAATTATAACCACTTCATCTGAACATTCATACAGCAATAATGAAATTTGTCGAACTTAGGTGACACACTAATTTTGACATGAATATAAGAAGTAGCTTCGCCTTTTCTTGGAATTTCTTTTAAATTTCTTTGAAAATTATACAGATCATCTAGGTTACTTCTATTACTGATAATAACTTTATGAGTGGTTGATTCGAATGAATCATTCAACATACTGAAGTAAACCAAATATTTTTTAACCTAACTGTTTATGAAATCTAACGCATCCGTATGCAAAAGTCAAGTAAAAATTGGGTAGTAAAGAAATATACGTATAATTTTCAATTGATTATATTTTTATTTCTTCAGAAAAAATTTATCTGAAAATTTAGTTAATTAATCGAAGTAAAAAAAAACAGTTAATTGTGTCAATCTTTTAAAGTGTACTAGTTAATAAATATAAGTCAAACAATTCAAATAAAATATTTTACTTTAGAATCTATATTAGCTAAATGTATTGTAGAAAGTGATCTTTAAGAGAAATGCTTTCCAACAATAAAATTTACATTGAAAGATTGTTATCATATCTAAAAACTGGAAAATATTGACAAATAACTGTAATCATATAAATCACAGATAGATTTTAAATGCCTGATAATACATGAGCTTTATTTGCTTGACACTTTTTGTAAATACTGTTTATCACTGGAATAAAATAAATCTCCGCATGAAAAAATTTCTGAAAAGGCTTGTAATAAGTAAAAATCAAATCAATTTTCAATCAAAGTCTTACTGATTGTAAAAGATACTGATTCCTGATAAACAATTACAGTGCACCTAGCAAAGTTACAAAAAATTGTGGTACAAAAAATACAAATTTGACTGATTTCATTAATTGAATAAGTAAAACTGTAGGAAAATATTTCTGAAAAACTAGAAAAAGTATTCTTTTTGTTCTAGTCTTAGATTATTATTGAAACATTGAATAAGATTCAATAAAAAAGGCAATAGCCAATAACAGCCGAACAAGAGTGAAGAATGTCAAGGCATAGGCCGAATACACAGAGAAGCATTGGAACTGATAAACGGAAATGTGTAGAAGGCCGAGCAACGAAACTTGGAAGAGTTGCAAGAGAAGGAAATGGGATAACTATGCGATACAAGTGAGGAACAACCTGGATAGCAAACTAGCTTCCAGTTGAGGAAGGATCGAGGATGAAGTGCTAGAGGAAGATAAGTTACACATTGTGGGAATCACCGAATTGTGTCATAATGCAAGAACTCACTTGGAATCTTCAAGGCAGGAGGAAGAGAGGAAGACTCAGGAACAGTTTTCATTGAGGATTTGGGATGATCATCAAAATGGTGACTAGCAGTTGAGCATAACTGTAAAAGGAGCCTATGACAGAGTTGGTTGTAGAATGCTGGTCGGCAGCCAGTGCATCAATAAGGGCAACAAGTGTAAGTAACATCGTAAGTAATTTAATTCCTAAGTCCTAACTGTATGAAATTTCGAAAACATCTTATCATTTGCGGTCAGATCTAGGTTGAGTTAAGGATCTACAAAACAGATTCGTTCTTATTCGTAAGTGTTAAGTTACAACTTCCTTGCTGAGCACAACTAGGCCACTTGATTGAGGTATATACTAATGATTCAGGTCATGGGGGAAAAATGAAGACATTACTTTCAGATCATTTGCTTACAGACGAGGCTTACCTACACAGAAGCGATCGCAAGTATGATTTGTATAAGCTTAAGTGAACAAGGAAACTAAGATACTACATTTTATTACTCCAATCTTGAAGGACACTTAATCCAGCAAGGAGGAGGTTACTCTGATTATCTAGTGTCGGTGACTAGCGAAAAAATGGGATCGAGCTGGCAAAGGGTTTTTGATGTGAGTTTGCCTCTAAGAAGCTGGTGGTCACCTATGTTGGCAGCTTTAGAAAAGTCAAAGTGGTGCACTAATACTCTGTATCATCTACTACGGTGAGTAAAGATTAGGTCGAAAAGGTCAAAAAGCGGGTCATAATAAATTGATTTTTAAGAAAGCCATGCTGAGAATCAGTGATGAGTTTCTCAGTGAGTAAATTGTTGGAAATTTCGTCTCCAACAATCATTTCTATTATGTTTAAGGTAACTGGAGTAACATTTATGGACCGAAAATTGTTCATGTTAGATTTATTTCCTTATTTGTAATGTGATATTATGCATGTGATTTTCCAAAAGTAAGGAGGGTATGAGTCTCCAAAAGGAAATAGTGGTACTTCAGATACATCATATTTGAATGGAATGAATAAAATCTCGTCTAGTCCATGCTTGTTTGAGTACCCAAAGAAAATGATGCCTTTGCTTATTGCTAGATGAGTGAAAGAAAAAGAATTAATGACTTACTAATCGCATAAATGATCTTTGAGCTAGTGCTGGTTAAGAACTCATTACTGTTGGCAGAAATACTACTGAGAAGGTATAGAATGGCTTTACAGTCGTTTATAAATGTGTCATTATGCAAAATACACGGTATGCCTATACTTTGAGAATGCTTATTGAAATAGAGTATAAGGTTTCGTGCTTTTGAGTTGTTGTCAATACTACTCACTCCTAATCGATGTCTTTTAACCTATGTTTTTTCTTAATTTGGATAAAAACTGTGGTTATTTGTACAGTTGCTGTAAAATCCTTTAACTTCAAGTGACGCTTCTGCAGGCATCTTAATTTATTACAATATTTTATTGATAAGAATGATTTGTTGGACCTATTGTTCCTATAGGTTTTAACTGGCATACAGGAATCTAAACATGAATTAGTGATCTGATAGGATGTGTCAATGGTATCCACGAGACTACTACTTGAGAATGATGTATCCCAGTCAGCGAATCTTACCAGATTATGCAGGACTTCCCAGAAAACATATTTGTCATCCCTATTTTGACAAGTTTTTGAGGGTTGGTTATGCGATAGATGGAGTGGGAGAACATCGGCTTCTAGTTTATAGTCACTATTTTCAAATTCGTTGTATCGTTGTATAGATAGTGGGATGATATCCTTAAAAAGTATTAGATCTAATATATGATGTTACTTGGTGAAAACTGTCATTTATAAAACAGTTACTTAACGTATGGATAGAACTTTTACACTATAAAAACTCTACTGGTCAATTTAAGAAAAAAATTTTTAAGTTACTGATAAAAAATATTTCACACATTTGAAACCATGAATCGATCAGTCTTAAATCACCATTAGAAACCTGGGACCACTGGACGGCTGTTTCATCCTGGTATGGGACTCATCAGCAGTGTGCATCCACGACTCCTACACCCCGCAGGATTCGAACCCAGGACCTTCGGTCTTACGCGCGAACGCCTAGCGGGTATTTTTGCAGAATACCACATGAATTTATGCCAGCTTTACTTTTAATTTGTTTCAACATTAAACTTTCGTTTATGGATTTATTTCATACTGTAAATATATCAGTTAAATTGTTGGTCAAAATCATACACAAAAACATAAATTAAAATAATTAGTATGAAACAGTAAGATGATTAACTAGTAGGTGACCTTACTTAACCTAAACAAATCCCTATTAACTTTTATAGCTTTAAAAAAATTAGATCACATCCACTTAACATTAACTTCTACGTTTTATGGCATAATCAAATTGCTTCCTAGATGAATGTTGCATAACTGCTTGTGTATTACAACTATCTAAATAGTTAACATCAAGGACAGATGATAATTTGGTAACCACCGAATATTATGAATGATTGTAAAGATAAATTCTCATCAGTAGTTTGTATCCACAAACCCATCTACAATCGAATCAGTCCGGTATCAGTGAAATGAAATAACATGATCAATAATTTTTGAATAGAGAAAATATGAATTTAAAGCTTATATCTTAAATGCACGTACAATTTGTATTTGTGTTTGAAATCATCGAAATTAATTATTAGGCTACTGAGTCCCGTCGGTCAAAATATAGAAGTGCATTATTATTCGATGTTTACAAGTTAAATATTACGATTAAATGATACTAATAGAAAATGAATACATTTGTTTATCTATGCATCAAAAGATTTACAAAACATACTAAGAAGGTCATAAAAATTGTTTCGTGAAATGTCTATTGATATTAATCATACCTATCTCGAGGTTGGCCAAACTCCAGGGTTGGGCACAAATGAGTAAGACATATGACATAGACAGACAGACATAAATTGCTTTAATTTCTGAATAAAATTTGATTCGAAATGAGACTGTCAATGAGGCAGACACAATAAGCCATTGACTAGGAAGTTATTATTTTCACGAGATTCAGGCTAATTTACTCGATGGCTTCAACTGAATTAGATGAGTTAAGACTATTTCCCTCAGCTTAATGAAGGCTGTATGATACAGGAATAAATTCCAAGTAAAATTATCATATCAAATATCTATAATACATTAATGAATTTTGAATAACTTATATTACAGTCTTAATTTTTTCCAATATTTGCAAATCTACCAATCAGTATAAACAATTTCTAGTGACAGAATGAAACTGATCAAACAAAAAAGTAGAAAAATTAATGTTAATTTTTGCTAAGGAAATAATACATCAATACCAATTTTGTCATAAATAAACGATTATGTGCATAAAAAAGATTCCGTTTTTTTAACAAAATTACTTTCAGTGCTTCATATACTGTTTATATTCGAAAATTTGAAAATCTTTCAGGAGTTGGCTAATGGATTATGCTAAAATGCAGTAGCAATCACTTTAAGTCAAAAACTGATGTTCAACTTAATTTTTATTATATTTTATACCTGTTTTCGAAGCACTTTAAGGTTCTTTCACTTTGTGTTATTAGTGTATAAAAGTAATGGTCCATATCACATAAGACAGGTAATGTGCTGAAGGACTGTATAGAACACCATGTTGACGAAAATCAAAATAAACAAAACATCAAGACTAGATCTCTGCAACCCAGGTTATAACAAAATTTTATCATTGAGCATTAGACGTGGAGAAAAAGAATCAGTGGTTTTAAGCCCTGGGGAACAATCAAAAAGTGCTAGAGAGGAGGAGAAGAGGATGTCGATTTGTGATTGGAAGTTAAATTCAATGCTAAATCTGAAGGCACTTTGCTGACAAAATGATATTATTTCAGGAATCAGTGAAAACATACTAAGTTGCACTTTATAAGGGTTAAGGAGTGAGAGTTGTCGAGAGCTCGCAATCATGGCATAATACTATTCCAATGATACCGGTTTTCGATAATAATTCGGTTGATGGAAACTAACTTCTAATTCTATTTTCTCCACAAACATCAACTTAATAATATCAGACAAATGAACTGCAGCTAGTTAATTATATCGGAAAAAATATTTTTTAATCTTTCACTTGCTTTTATTTTTCAGATAACTTTTTACTTGTTACGTGGAACTTTAACATACAGATTGAGTTTATCCACTTGTATTTAATAATACTTTCGCTTAAAAGTTACTTCTAGTAAAAAAATGAAGTCTCATAATATTTTGTTGCAAATAGAGTTTCTCAGAATTTCAACTTTTTTGTTTGATCAGTTTCATTCTGTCACTAAAAATTGTTTATATTGATAGGTAGATTTGGAAGTATTGAAAAAAATTAAGACTGTAATATAAGTTATTCAAAATTCATTAATGTATTATAAATATTTGATATGATAATATTACTTGTAATTTATTCCTGTATCATACACCACTTGATTGATTATATCATGTCATGCTAGTTAATTATTTATCATTTACAAATCGATTAATTTCAGTGAGTGAAGTAGTCATTGTTAGACTGCCAGTGAAAACCTGGAAGCACTGATAATTACTATGTGATCGATAGTGACTAGCTTTTTGAGGAAATTCTCAGAGTTCCAGTGAGAAACCGTGACCAGTGGAGCTTAAGCGTGTCGGATGTAAGACGGATACTTATCAAATATAATTGATAGTGGTTGCTCATTATCGTGGATTGATTGAAGTTGGAAATTAATACTGTTGGATGACGGCTCAGTGGTCAAGAGGTTAAGCGTCTGCATGCGAGACCAGAGGTTTCGGGCTCGATTCCCGATTGTGGAATTGTAGATACGTACTGCTGCTATATTAGGATGAAACGGCCGTTCAGTTTCGTCAAGTTTACGATGAATGTCTGTGATATGCTTGAAAATATTACGAGTTCACGTTACTCGTTAAACGGAGCGCGAATAAATGATGCAGTGACACGATAGGCTATCGTAATCTGCTTGTTCCCGGCCCGGCTAACTATATCAGGAAGTCTTGGTAAAGTGTAAAAGTGTATTCTACAAACACCCAGAAAATACGAGGTTGAAAAGCACACAAATAGAGCTTATTTATATACGATAGAAAAGTCCTTGGGAGAGCCACAAAAATAGTCTACCAAAATAATCCACCAACCGATGACGGTCAAGAACGTTCCGAGTGGGAGGTGTAATCTCAAGGTCAACTAAGCAACTTATGAGCGAAAACAAAGGAAATCCAAGATCAGAACCTTTTCCAAGTGAGTTCTGAGGATCCAACGTCTCCCAACAGTCTGATATTGATCAGTTTGTGATTTCAATGAAAAAAAGTATGAATTTTCCATTATCCTGAGGTTAATGTTTACATTAATTTGTACCACAAATGAATAGCCAGAAGTCTGTATCTAAGATATTTTTGCATTTGTTATTCAATATTGCAAGTATATCTAAAATACCTGATAGGCTCATCATCATTCATTTAGATGTAAACTGCAGCGAGTAAACGTGTGGATCTGAACATATATGCACATATTAATATTGATCAGAACAGCATAATGTCCATTGGGACTGTACCTGTCATGAAGCAAAAACTGAAACTGTTAAAAAGTTAATCCAATGTATCATATTGAAAATTTACGTAAATCATCACTTGCATTTCAAATATGTTTTTCACCTATTATTTCTACAAAAAAAAAATGATTGCATAAATAATTTTACAGTCATTTACTGAAAATTTCATTGAATAAATCATACTAGTTTCTAGTAGCTGTTTGTTTTGTTTTTGCTAGCTAACTGTAGTCCCTATGACAGTGATGAATAAACATATATATATATATATATATATATATATATATATATATATATATATATATATGTTTATATGGCTAGTGAATCTTTGTTTCAAATAAATTTTAATTATCCTCTTCATAGGTGTCTGAATAATTATTACTCTGAGTACGATTTGGATTCACTCAATTAAAATCAACATTCCAATCGATCTATGAAAATAAGGTGCAAAAATTAACTCATCTTGTATTCCCAAATACAACGAACAAAAAGCAACTCTTCAATACTTAAAGAATATTTTAATACAGTGTATTTGTTCTCTTTTCTTCCTTTCTTCGGTCTTGATCATACTGTCTACATAGATCTATTCTACATGCTGATGTCTCAAAAGGCACAACACCTAACATGAAATATTATCACTTGTTTCATATAAAAATATTAAAAAAATAAATGAAAACGTAATTTTTGAAGAGTGGAAATAATGTTCATTCTTAATTTCAGTTTATCAAACTTTATGTTGCTCGCTTTTTTTTTCTGTCATTAGTATGTGAAAAACAATGGAGGCTAATGAAACAGACCATTGGTTTAATGAATGAAGATATATTTTGTTGTGGATCTAATTAACCTCACTAACTTTGATGAATTAAATTAGAAGGGTTATAATGAGATTCTAATTTTGTGATTATGATATGAAAAGTTCACTGAATCTAAGAGAAACAGTATCTTAATCAATCACTTTCTGGAACAGACCCCTAATCTAATTGGTTTATATTGACTTCAATGTAAATTAATCAATAATCGGATGTAATTTATTAATTGATTTACTTCTTCATGTAACAGTTTATGAGAAAATTTAAAATCTTAACTGTTTATTTATGGTTGGTAATATTTGTTTTACGTACAAATAACTAATACTTTAATGACAAACTTTGAGATTATGAAGAATAATTGCGATTTACGAGGAGAATTTCGAAGATGATTTTTTCTCCACACTGAATGGTTTTTATTCGTACATTAAGTGGTAAAGTTGATTGATGAAGAATGATTCCCTTCTAAATGTTCCAACCATATAAACGGCAAGCAAATCTACTCGTCAGTATTAAGTATATAAACTAAACCATACAGATATTTTTCTTGCCGAACACCTCTTTAGTGCAAAACTGAAATAAAAAGGCTATCAGATCCCAAAATAAGATAATCACAGCAGTATTATTAGGAAAAATAGATATCCTAGGAAGTGTTCAAGCAACAATCTTAGTAACTTATAGCGCCATATAATCACAGATAATGACATCCAGGTTTTCAGTAATAGTACCGATACTATGGAACGAACTAACTAAACTAGACATTTCTTACAATCTATGCCCATTCTACTGTTTCTACTTATCAAGTAGTGGATAAACTTTATCGAATATGCTTCAGATTCGAACTCCACATTCAGAAGTACTTTCCAGAATGTAATTTACAGTGCGAAACTTCAGCTATGTATGCATTATCCAATATTTCTTAGAATGTTACCCAGTCAAATCGAGCTGGTCGATTAAAGAGTTCCTTAAAGTGCACTGAAAACGCCAAAAATGCTTACTGTTGAAGATAACCATCAGAGAATAGCTTTTGTAACACTATGTATAATTATACTTTTTATTTTTTTAACCATTGGTTATACGTCACACTGTTTTCTCCGAAATTTTCCTACAACATACAAACATATACTATTAAATAAAGAGATTACCCCAATCACTTTTTAACCTCACAGTAGTTCATATAGCAAGTTATACTACAGATAACCTATAATTCAGTAAAGAATTAATACGGATAAATATGTAAGTTTAGACTGAAATCAGAATATGAATTTTCTTAAACCATTTCATCTCTCCACGATTGAACACGTTCATCTTTCGAATTACACAAAATAAAACTGACTATTTTCATTGAACAAATGAGGTGAGTTTTTAACAGAATGTGAGTTTTTTTCCTTAGGAAATGCGATTAACCAAAAAACTATTTAGTTAATTTATTTTGTAAATATTCTAAAAATAGCAATCTCGTGAGATTAGTTGGTTACACTTTTCAACAAACTATTTAACATTCTAATGTTTTGTGATACTATTTATGTTCTGGTCGATGTATAAAATGCTTTCCTTTCTTACCGATTCATATCAACTCTCTACTGAGAGAAATAATCTTTTGCACATGATAGTGAAAATGAAGCGAATTTTTAAAAATATTTAGAATACATACAGTGTCAGATGATGTAAAGAAAATATATTAAGGAAGTTGTAAGCCAGTTGGAATAGTATACAGGATTCATATATATTACAACCATACTGGTAATTCTTATACGGACTTTAGCTAAATATTTACATAAACGTAGAAAAGTGTCAAGTATCAAACATTTACACACTTATGTACTCTAAATACTTTCTAATTTAGTTACAGGTAGTAAATGTTCATAGATGTAGTAAAATAATGTTATTAATGCTTTAAGTCAGTTGATGTCATTATAGAAAAGATTGAACAGAATAATCACTTTCAAAATCTAACTATTAAACAGCTGTACAATTACTCAAAGTAACATAAAATGTAATCCATTTAAATCTCTACTTAAATTTTCCTTAAAGGTGCCCACACACAGAAACTTGTCAAATTTCATACTAAGGCGTCTTCTATCATTAAAGAAATAATCAATAAAATTATGCTAACATAATGTGTTATAGGAAGCATAGATAATATAAATTCGTTCTTATGAATCAATAGATATTCTCGCATAGTGCATTACTGAACTGAAGCTGAACTAAGACGGTACAATCAGTCAGTTTTATCGTCATTTCAACAAGTACTAAGGGCTCATAATGATCAATAACCTTATTTTATATTAAAAGATATGCAAACTCGTTGCACCCTGATAATTGTTTTGTTTTTTGTTTAATCCTGGCGAAATCTTTAGGTAATCAATCATTTAAATTAAACGATGACTTCACTAACACTGAAGAGATTTGCTTGAATTTTTGTTACGTTTTTGGAATTTAACGAAGTCGTGAATGAGATATTCGTTTGTAATGTTAATTGGGAGTTACGATCATCATTGAATGTGAGCCACTAGATTGGTAATTTAAGATTGTCGCGCTGATCAAAAAACTTGTATAGGATCAGTTGCAAAAACAGTTGAGAAGTCCTAAATAAGGGCTGAAAGTTTATTTAGTGTTTTCCGCTTTCCAAATGTTAGTTCACCATTAAAATGAACTACAATAGTTCAATAGCTGCTCTATTTGTACTGAATGACTATAATGTATATACGACAAATTATTTGCGTGTTGTTAAAAATCGTACTATCTGTTGTATAATTTGTTTATTCGACGTCATTCACAAAAATACTTTCATGCATTAAATTATTTAATTTCAAAATTAACTAGACTGTATTTTGATTTTTAAAACTGATTTCACTGTTAATCATTTTGTTAAAACCGTAGATGAAGACTTTTACTAAACATATTGATTTGAAGCTTAACAGTGAGATCGATTTTATCATGAATGATCAACTGAAGTGCGATGTAGTGGGAATTTTCTATATTTCAAGTTCATTTTTAAAAGAGTATTGTACAACGTATTGATCAGAAAGTTGCTAAACTATTGTTTTATGGTGTGAGCATATCTTAACTGTCAATGTATCCCCTGTTTCCCTTTATTACTTTATGTCTGAACAAAACAACCGATTTCCTTTATTTATATCTATATTGAAAAACTTTGGCTAAAAGAGTAAGTTTGGTTGTGGATCAGCAACCTCATTCCACAAATTGTAAACTCAGTAATAACAGTAATAACATTAACGACTGTTTCCTTTTTAGTGGTATGAATAAAATTTATTTCTATAAAACAACCTTATCCTGAAAAAAGTATTCTATTTGAAGAAACAAATGCACATCATGCACTATCTCATAATCATCATACAATAGAATACAGTTATATGGATGGATTTTAATACTGAAGTTTCATGCATAAATTTTCGAATCAAAATATTATTTATTGAAAATAATTACAATCCATTAATTGGTAATCAATTGATTCATTAAAATTTATTGATTACAATATAGAATTCTTAGAATAAAATTTAGTGTAACGAGTTTTTTTTTTCTGTTCATAAAAGGCAGTTAGGTACACAAATATAAAATAAATAAACTTATGTAAAATTAATTGAAATGATTACAGCAATGAACATTTTTTTGTTTATTATAAGATTTAATGATTTATATATGATGTAAACATTTTAAATCTCTGCCTACTTTAAGTAGGTCAAAACAACTTGTTTGAATGTATAGTAAACCTTAATAGAATAAACAAATATATTTTAAATGAACCACAATATAACCACAGGTAAGTTTATTCTCATCATTACTTTACTTGTATACAATTATTTCGGTATAATTTTCATACGAAATAATTCTTTGTATATTAAGTGATTCGAGTTTAATGCATAAATCAATATTTGTATGTTATTATAAAGGGAGGAATTATTATTAACAATGAAGTAAGTTAAATTATAATAAGATACTGTAAGATAGTTATTTATAGACTGGGAATGTGAATACTTCAAATGAAACTTCTTATAGATGTATTCGAATTTATGAATTGTTAAGTAGACTTTCTGAAGAAGGCCTTATCCAACTGTATAGCACTGGCGTGCAGCTCCCTAATAATATTCAATTTCGGCTTATTTTTCTAATCTGGATTAAAAACTTTAATTCGTAGATAAAAGCATAGTGAGTGAGTCATTGGGGTACGCTTCACAATTTTGGTACAATTAACACAAATATAAAAGATTAATGTTAGACCACCACTGGAAACCTGGAAGCACTGGACGGCCGTTTCGTCCTCGTACTGGACTCATCAGCAGTGCGCATCCACGACTCTCGATGTTTGCTGGATTCAAACCCAGAGACTTCTGTTCTCCGCTCACACACCTAATCTCTGGACCACTGAAATGGCATCCAAAGGATTTAATCTCTGTGTTCGATCAATCCACTGTCTTGCACAGTCTCATCCATTGTCTTCGGTGAGCACTGCTTTAAACTCGAACAGAGTTGAACTCCACTAGTCAAAACTTCTCACTAGAAGTAGGAGAAACTTCCATAGGTTAAGCATTTGGGTGCAAGACCGAAGGCCTTGGGTTCGAACCCTCTGAGTAGTGGGAGTCATCTAGGAGCATTGCTGGTGAGTGCCAGACCAGGACGAAAAGGCCGTCTAGTGCTTCCAGGTTTCCAGCTGTGGTCTAAGATTGATCAGTTCATGATTTCAAAAGTAATTCGACCATTTCCACAGCCTTACAATGCAAAATTTGAGAGAATATTTTTTGTGTAAATTTACCAGTATTATTGTTGTGTAAGTAAGGGAAAGGAAAATACCTTCTAGCATTAAGTAAATCATTTCTCTATGAAAACAAACATGAAAGAAGTACTCATTTATCACAGGTTTGGAGTCTATATAAACACAGAACATAAGCAGTTCGTCAATGCTTATTTCATACTTTTTCATACCCATATTTCAGCTACAGCAACTGGGTTTAGTCTTCAAAGTATTCTGTGGATATTTCCTAAGAAAATTGCAGATCAAATAGTTCAAAGCTCATGAATAATCCTTATTGGTAAACATATTGTTTCAGTTCAAGTTCGTTGACAGTAGCAAATCCGATAAAAACACTTTACAGGCTGAAAACAACTTAAAACGCATACAAATATCTTCGTCATATGTGTATTTGTAGGTTCATTGAATGCTTCTGTTAATATATATATATATACCAGGTACTAACGAGCAAACAATCTATGCATCAGTCTTTCTGCGAATCGTCTACAACTATCGAATTGCATCAAAATATAAGTTTGAAGACTTATTAATTTGCTGAGTAAAAAAGCCAGTCATTGAGTTATAATGTTGTTTATTATTGAAAGTATCGTTACCCTTTGGATTAGTCACTTTATAAATAAATTCCTAAAGTAAAATTTTTGACTTTAAAAACATATCTTTTCCTTATATTCAGTGTTTCTTTCTGTAATAACACTGTATCTTAGAAAATTAAGTGATTTACTATAGTATTTAATATAAAATTTTATTATAAATGCAAGAATGAAATTGCAATATCATCTACATACATAACTGGGAAAATAATCAAACACTTTAGGCTTTAGTAAGTAGTTTCTTTTTGAATAAACTCACTGTCCAAAAGATTTTGAATTTTGTTGAAGAATAAGTAATTTCTAAACTCTCAGATGAAGGATAAAATAGTACCTACTTCGAACCAAAACTTGCTTAACTAAACGCTTGATGCCTGATAACTAAACGTTAACCTACAATAATTAACAAAAGTAGATTTATCAGATATTTTATGTTTATGGTGAAAAATTAGTAGATCCTAACATGAATATCGTTAGAGTAGAGGGAATCTAAGGTGTGTATGAACTTCCCCCCTGTATAACTCTATGGCTGTGAAATTTGTGTGAATTCAGAACATTGATATCTTTGAAGCATTCCTTACTCACTTTTGGACAGCTATATCAGCAGTGTTGAGGTCAGATGACAGGTCCTGGGTAATCGAACTGATAGACGCTCGGAAACTAGCTCTGAATATAACGAAGAGCGAAGTCAGCTCAAGTGCAGGCTGATAAAAATCCTACGCAATGATATTGAGCAGTGGTCGGTAGCAAGAGCGAGAGCGATGGAAAATGCAGCGGCGATAGGCAACAGTAGGCAACTATTCAGACTCATCAGGGAAACTGGTATTAACAACCCGAATGTGAGTGAGACTATTTCGGAAAAGGATGGTCTTTTTATCCATTCTCAATCCAGGAGACTGGATCGATGGGCAGAACACTTTACGGACCGGTTCAACTTGCCTTCAGCCACACTTCGGTTACCCACGATCTCCAGTCATCCTGAATGGCAAATCGACCTAATTCCCCCTAGTCTTTATGAAGTTGAGTAAGCGATAGGATATCTGAAGTGAGGGCGAGCAGCGGGTCCTGATAGATTGATCCCTGAGATATTTAAGGATGGTGGTCCAGTTTTAGCAGCTAAATTGACTGAGATCTTAGGTAGAATTTCGGAACTGGCCGTAATCCCATCCGACTGGTCTCAATCACTGATTGTCCCAATTTATAAGAAAGGACAAAAGTCTTCTTGTGACAATCACAGGGGAATAAGTCTAACTAATATGGTATCTAAAATATTGGCCTCAATAATACTCCGACGCCTAACTAGAGCTCGTGAAGCGCAGACTACAGAAAAACATGCTGGTTCCAGACCTGGATGCGGCTGTATAGACCACATTTTTACACTACGGCAGGTCCTGGAACACAGACAAACATTTAGGCGTCCCACAATAGTGGTCTTCCTTGACATCAAAGCAGCATTTGACACTGTCTAGATAGGGTGCACAAGATCAGGGATAACAAACATTCAGCGGCTTGTCTCAGATTCCGTTGTAAGTCTATTTATTCTTCGTCTTTCCTTAGACCTTGAGTTTTAAAATTATCCCATATCATTTACTTCACAGATCAGTCCTTTCTCAAATCATACTGTCTATTTCTAATCCTTCCATCTGCCGAAAATATTAATACTGTTTACATAATTCTGATATTTACCTTGATACTGATAAGGTGAGGCAACTTGAACAGATTCACAATTTACCTTGCTCCGAATTATTAACGACTGACTTGCCGACTGACCAGTTTTTACAATAAATGACAGTTGGTTCTTTCAAAGTGCCACTTAGATAACCAATAGAATTTATGTCCATTTACGCTCACAATTTTAGAATGCTATATTGTATAAATATTACTGAGGTTTCCCGAACGTAAGACGCTATTCTAGCTTTGTCATAGAAAATAGCGAATCACCAAAATTTCATTTATACGCTGTGTACAATGCTAAAATGATCAAAAAGCAAAATCTGAATTGATCTTGTCAGCTGCATGTTATCAGCCAAGCTTGGTGACCAAATGGCAGATGTGATATAAATGAGGTCCCGTTAACTGAAAGAATTAAACTAAATTAATTTTTAGTGGACTGATTGTGTAATTAGTGTACTGATAAATAATTATTTGTCGTTCTAAATGAAATTATTAGTAATGGTTTTATTCTGTAGTATGGATTTACTACAACATGGAATTCTCATCACTAAGTTTTTTAATAAGTTTCTTTTGCAAAAACAGACAAAAATGTACACACATATACATGAAATAAGTAAATCAATCATCTGGAATTAAATGAAATTCTTTTTAAGAATATATGGATATGTACAATATACAATTCGCAACATGTTCACAGTCACGTATTCAAAGTCAAACAAAAGATTCAGCCCACATCCTTCTAATTGCCTTCAAAACTCTCTATAACACGGAAATATTTTCTAAAAAGCCCAGGAAAGGAAATTGGCGAACGGTAAAAAGTAATAGGTAGTAGACAAAAGTTTACGAATCGTAAAAGTAAATTCAGAAAGCATGTAGCTTCTTTTTACAAATGGAACACTTTCTTCGATATCAATAAGACATAAGGAGACCGAGAGAAATCAGGGGAGAAACTTACACAATGATAAATGACCTTCGACTCAGTTTTCATTGCGGGATCTTCAGTAATACTAACTATATTGAGCTGTTGTTCAAATTTCAGGCTAAAATGAACAGTTTATATTTAGAAGGATTAAGTGTGAGATCATCAGCACTAGGCCATCGTTAAATGGGTGACAAGAACTCATTCATTTAAATCTTTATGCATACGATGAGATTATCCATTTATTTAACAAAAGCTTTTTCTGTAGAAGATTACAGATCATGCAGCAACAATGAGAAAAGGAAAGAAGAAAGAGAATCTCATTTCATCACATTTTCTAGATTTAGTAAAGACACTAGATGCTTTTCTCCAAGTACAGCATAATCTTCACTTCCAGAGTGGTGAAAACTAGAGCAATTGGCTATCCAGATGTTGCTGTTGACGATGGCTTGCTTGCTTAATAGTAGTGACCTTGGAATAGAGTCAAATGTGGAAGTATAGTCTAGAAATGCTCATCAAAGTCACTTTTTACCCTTTTCCAAACTGGACATCATTTAATGATACAGGAAAACAGCAGCATCTAAGACACTTATTTTGCACTCATAAAAAAGCCCTAAGTGTTCGTTAAATACAGGTTAAAACTATATGTGTATTAATGTTGACCGATGAGGTGTGGTATATCGTGAAGTAATTAATAACAAAAGGTATTAAATTAGCGAGGATTAACGATGATAATTATATATGCATCTATATTTGAATAATTAATTCAAATGAAAATATATGGCGGGATGAGAATGTAGTGTGTCGATTTACTGCGTGTTCTTAATGTTCGTGATTAGCTCGTCCAGACAATCGTTACTAACTAGCGTCTGACGGTTTATAAATCAGTAGGTGAACTTGTAGTACTGAATACGTTTATTTGGGACAAACCACAAAGCGAAGTGGAGAAGCAGTGAATAAAACGAATGAAGCGACGTGAATTGGAGAAGGCTGCTGAGCCAACTCCTAGGATTACAATGCGAACGAATGGGCGAACCGCGTTGGAGAAGGGCTAATGAGCCAACTCCAAGAGATAGAGCATGACTAAGAATATATAGTCAGACAAATATAAGACAGACATGCGACAAGCGACATGAATAAAAGAGACGAATAGTTGACAAGGTCAAATGACAAGTCGGACACGTCATGTGAGCTCATACAAACCAGACAACAGTAAGAACGAATGGTACATATAAATTGTTGCAATACAAATGGCTTGGTTAAATAAAGTAATCGAAAGGGCTTAATCAAATTAAATGTGAGCGAAATGGAACATATGTGGAGGCACTACAAGAAAATAATGAAATGAAATCCGGCAACAGATAAGATCGTATAGTAATTACAGAAAATTTGGAAAGTGTACACAATTGTCTACAAGTAGCAACTGAAGGATTATGCAATAAGTAAGCAAGATTGTTAGGGGTTTGTAGGGTTTCGAGAAACGAATAAATGAAAATAAAGCGAAGTTAGGTCGGCACTAGTTTTCATTTACGAACGCAGCTACACATCCATAAAACATGTTCTTACCGCTTGATTGATCTTGAAGATAAACATTAAAACCATGTGATAATACTGAACAACCAGTGCGTAAATCATTCAACTAGTATTCTTGAAACGTGATCACGCTCCAATAACACTTGTTCATATTCAATAGGAATACGAGATAGTCCTCCTTGACAATCAATGATCAGCAGTTGGAAGTTAGAAATCGTTATTTTATTGACATCCATTCGTTCTATGCATATTGCTAGCCACTGCAGTGCCTCCGTTCGTACTTTTTGGTACCTTATGAAGCGGTAAGTCCTAAATTTTGTGTAAGCGCGGGGACAGAAGATGCAACTAATGCATATAATTATTCTGTTAGAATAAACGAAAAGATAACTTGTAGAAATATCTTGATAGTAGGAGGAACATGTGACCCCGATGTTCTAGCAGGCCACCATAATCAGCCAAATGCAAATACATTGAGGAGTTAGAAAACTTTCATGTTCAAAGCTGATTATTGGTTCAAAAAATTATTAAACTCTATTAACAACTAAGAAACTATATGATAACTCTAGCTCTTTCACATTTTAAGTTCCTAATAAATTTAGCATATTTAGAATATCCTAGTAAGTTGTAAAATTACGTTTTCTGACTCAATGTAAGCCACCTTTTTAGACAATAAATTAATTCACAAAGAAATTAACTTAAGTTTAATTAGTATAAAGGAACACGGTGAAAAGGATAATCAGTGCATTCAATCAAAAAATCGGTCGAATCAACACACTGTCACATCATTCTCGTCAAGATTATCTTTATTAGACACGATCGTGTATTTGTGTTTATGGTAATGGGTGTAAAAATTGTGACTTTCATAAAGTTAAAAGTTTAGGTAGGATTTTTATGTGCGATTATGATGCAAGATGTGAATAGAATCAGAAATGTTAGTCTAAATAGATAGTTCCGAGTATTATTTCAAACGTAACATAGTTGAATATCATAATCTCTAGATGATTCATTGATGTAATTGACAGTTTATTATTTGTCATTGGATTACTTTAAAATGAAGAGTGCAATATTCAATTATCTCTTCCAATTGTTTGAATTATTGTAACAAGCCATTAATAAAATAAGTGATTTGTGAAAATATTTATTTGTTTTTTGTTTTTGAAAATATCATTTCATGATTCAAAGAATCACTTTTAAAATAAGCATATGCTTGGTCATGAATTTGTTCGACTTCTTAATTTATTTGTATATGTGTTGATATTCTTAATCTTATTGTCAAACATTTTCTAAATTATTTTAACTGTGACATCCTTACTTCATAGAAATTCAAAAACTGTCTTCTATTGTCATTTAGTAAAAATTCAAATCAGTTAATGCTTCCTTTTCACTGTTTTTAAACATAACATTCTTATATAATAAGAAAAGCTATAAAAATTGATGTAATATAACGGCTTCATTTTGATTTTATTTTCCCTTTCTTTTAAACCAGTAATAAACATTTTTTTTAAAACACCCTTGCATTTTCATTCAAATAAACTTCTTATCCAGTTAGATTAATTTAAATCATTTAAATGAAGAATGATTGACCAAAATAATCAATTCAAACATTCATCATAATTAACCTTGCATTTTCAATTCAATAATTTCTACACAGTGTCAAATATTTGCTTTCTTATTTTCAAATCCAGATAACAAATATATCATATTTAGATGCATGAATACATCAAAAAAAGTGATCATAAAAACTGGTCATTATATATTTGATCAACAGTTTGACCAAAGACCACATGATTTAAAAATAAAATTGATCTGATCAATTTTAAATTTTTTGCTAAATTAAATAATCTTAAGTTAACTTGTGAAATTATCTTTTAACAATTTATGTATGTGAACTGAAAACCGTATTTTTAAGAATAGTCAAATTATTTAAATCTGACGACAGTGAAGAATTAAAGCTCTTTGAGTGTTGTAGACTGTTTCTTCACAGAACACGTTTTAACATATTAATGTTTAACGTATAATCGTTCGTGATAAATTTTTTTAGTTATTCACTATTGCTGCCATTTATTCCAGATTCTATATTAGTGTACCATAAAACTTCAATGCACGTCTGTTTCTCTTAAATAGTAACTAAACAAAAGGAATAATGTTTCTGAAGTTTTAAGGCATAATGGTGGACAAAATTTCCATGTCGATAGTTTACTTTCAAAATAAGTTGAGTGTATAGGACAGTATTATATTTTTTATATATGATAGTAAATGAAACAATTAGATTTTTCCTTGTAAAAAAAATTACAATTCGTAATTAAAAAAAGGGTGTAAATTATTTCATTTTTAAAAAACAAGGTGTCTTATGAAAATAATGAAATCTCTTTGTACTTTGAAATATTGCAATAGTTTATTTGTTCTTCTGTTGTAAGAAACAGAAATACAGTTTCATTCTATGTTTAAAGAGGTTTAGTGTTTTTTCTTGATAAGTTATCGTGATTAAGATAAGTTTTCTGAAACGGTAATATCATATCACTTCTAGTATATCTTCTCTAATATGAGAATTATATTTTAGTTAAGACGTTGTTATTGATTAATTCTAAATGTATATGATTTCTTGACGAAGCTTCATAATTTCCCAGTTAACATTAGTCTATAACAGACTTTCTCCAGTGTTATCAGTGGCTTTTTTCTGTTCTATATGACTAGCTAAAATACATGTTTATATATTGATTTTATGTTTGATATGAAATGTTTACATAACATCAAAAAAAAACTTAATCGGTCAATTTAAATTTTCAAATTCACTTAAAAATCAGTTTTATTGAAAATCAAAATGAATAAAAAAATGGGTTACATTGAAAGTTCATGTTGGAAATATTTTATCATATCATTCACATTGAAATCAATTGAAATAACGTTCGGTAATTTTTAATCACTCTAAAAATTGATAATTGAGTTAACTTATGATCATTAATAATTGATTAATTTGTTGATTAACTTAAACTACGTTGCATTGTCATAATCCAAATTATTATTCTACTCCTAATAGCATGTTAGCAAGCAACTGTTCAAATATACTTGAAAAAAACAGATAATTTTAAATAAATAATATTCCTATCAGTAGAATAATTGTTCAATGGTAAGTAACAATTTACAAAGGTCATTTCGAGGTTTGTAAAAGTTTTTTATTAAAAATAATGCAATCAACTCCTTCAAGAAGGTTGTCAGTAAATAGCATATTGCCGTATCTGTAAAAAATTACATTTTTTAAAGCTAAACTATAAATTCAAAGGAGAAATGAATTTTCTCACTTATTTTTTTGCAACCAATTCTAACAAGTTTTATTTTTCAATCTTAAAATCAGTAATCATAAGATTTTGCTAACAAACTATGTTTTTTAATACAGTCCAAATATCACTATTAGCACAAATGCAATAACAGATAGATATAATAGGTAAACTCTCGATATTCTTAATAGTGAGTGATCAGAGACGCTTTTAGTAAATTAGTACAAGATGAGAATGAATCAACTCAGATATTATTTACTAGAAAAAATAATCGGCATTGACAATTTATACCACTGAGTAGTGTAGTGAGCCGACTATCTCCATTTTCTAATTTACAATACTTTGGGATCAACTATTATCATCATTCAATATTGCTCATAGATAACTGTCTCACTCTCGATATAGACAAGTTAGAGCTGTTCATTAAAAATGAAACTTACAGTTAGTTCCTATTGAGATCATATGATCATTGCGTTATTTCAGAATGATTCAATTAATTCGCAGCACTATTATTTTTGTGAGTTATAATTAAACTGTCACAAATTTTTATGGAACCTTTTGAAATCTTTCCTAAATAAATCATCATTTTACTGATCCGGTAGAATATGACATTAAAACATGTGATCTAGCATTTTCCATCCCTTAAAGTTTTATAAAGAGTATAAATTATGTTTCACGTTAGTTGACATCTAAATCGTCTACATCGCATTCCTTATTCATAAAAGTAATCTTATACCGATAATAAAATCAGCATATAGAAACAATAAAATAATTAGAAATTAAATCATGTACAAGGATTAGTTTACTGTAAATACCTTAGTTTTCAGAAGTCAGGAATATGTAAGCATTGAATTATCTAAACACGTTCACTGAATTCTATGGTTTACTACATTTTGAAAGAACATACATTCCTCGTGTTCGAGAAAAAGTTTCGTAAGCAAACGATGCCATATGCAAAATTGTGATTCGAGTGTAGACTGAAACTGGAGATAGTTTAAATTTTCAATTTCATCATTTAAAACTAAGACTTACCTTAGTGAAAAGAACACTTTTCTAGAACATGCTTTTTTACAGTAAACAGAGAGGTAAGGGTAAAACCATGGTAACAGAAAATTAGTCAACTTCATTCCATAAACAAGTCATATTTATTCGAATATTAAGCGATATCAAAACTATTCAAGTAAAGATGTATTCATTGATAACTAAACAAACAGATCAGTGTTCGAGAGAAAAATATGAAAGGTGATTTAATTGTAATTTTTAAGCCTTTAATTTACTATACTTGTTCAGAGAATAAATAACTTTAAAGACAATATCAATCTGATTAGTACAAAGAACAGATTAAAAATACAATGATTGATCACTGCATTGTAACCAGTGTACTAACTGTGTAGTCCCTTAGGATTGATTGAATTCTATTTCTTGTTTAAAGGTGCAAAATATTAATAGAGATACTAACTAGAGCTTGTGAAGGCATATTAACATTGATCCACTAGAATGACCTATTTACGTATTATCATGTAACCGATTCTGTTTGAAAGCATGGGATGCTTTTATTGAATTTTTAAATTAATTTCTGGGAGATCAATAAATCGATTAGTGAGAACTACAAAGGTCAACAGCGCAGTACAGAAAACGAAGTATTTTATTATATTACTCCTAATAAATAACTTGAAGGATTTTTTTAGACACAGTTTGATGAAACTTAAATTTATTTATACGAAGTAAAGCAGCACAGTTGAACAACAGAAAACACCTGTTTATTGCATATATACAAATGTATATTTAAAACGGATTTTCACTGGGATTAACAAGCCACCTCCGAAAGTTTCAAAATTTAAGAAACATTCATAATAACAGCTTTTTCTGGTATGAAACTAATGGTTGACTAAGTTCTACAGAGGGTTTCTAGATATTCGATTACTTTCATCTTTTCATCGATACTCATGGGAAGTATTAGTAAGGATTGAATGACTGAAAAACCGTCATTACCAAGAAAGAAGAATAACCAATTTTGAACTTTCTTTTTTCAAGCTAAGTTTAAAATACAATAAAAATTAATGAGAACTGTTGACTGCTGTGTTTTATTTTATCAGACGACACAATTTTGTTTCGAGTTATCTATCTTATTCCTATGATCATTATTTGTATATATAACAACTTTTATCATCATTAATTCACATTTTAAACATAAAAATTACAAAGCTTTAATGTTATACCAAAGAATGAGTCGTGAATTGCTAGTGAATATAGGTTTAGGACCAAATTACTATGTTAAGTGTTAGAAACCGTTTTTGGACCTCATTTAACTTCTAAACACTTAAGACAATAATCATGAATACTTTGTTCGATTGTTGATCATACTAAGAATCAAATCTTCAAGACTAAAACACTTCACAGAGTACATATTGCATTTCCGAAACTGTGAATAACTTTGTACTGTTTAATCTTATATAATGATGAGCTTTTATTATTCAAATACAAGAAACTTTGCGTTTATAGTATAGTTATATTTAAAATCTTAATGTATATGAAATAGTCAGGAAGATATCGTTAACTTTTTCTGCAAATTATTTTAAAAACCCAGAAATATTTTTATCCGGGCTTCAAGAGTACAATAAATGTTTCTTAACTTGCTTTTTATTTCAATGAAATTAATAACCGGAATAATGAATACTCTATTATTGTTTTATGAAGTTTTAACACTTACAAATGAAACTACAAAGAAAGTAACTTGAAAATTCAAATTATTGAATAATCACTTATTGTTATTTCGCCATTAATAATAATTGTTTAGCACATTTGAAAGCCAATAAAATTCTCTAAACGTTACAATAAAGAAAGAAATTATTAAAAGTACTAAATGAAATAAATAAAAATTTCAATCCATTGTATAATTTGCTTAGTACGATCACTAACTAAATATTCTATCCCAACTTCTTAAAAGTTAGATTAATAGTTTGTTTTAATTTTGTTTAATTGGTTCTCTTAAACGATCAATACAATGTTTTCTAATTGAATCCTACACCGGCCTAGTCAAAAAAAATTTCAAAGCAATTATTAAAAAGTGTATCCACGAAAAGCAAAAACAATGGCATAATACTACTTAGAAAAACTTGTCTTAACTTTGAAGTTGATTTTCATCATTCACTGAGCTCAGTTATCGACATATTAAAAACCAGATAGCATTCAACAGCTATTCCAACCAATTTGCCAACTTCTGATTAGTAAGAACTCATAATATTATTAGAGACCAAATAGCAAACCTTGGAGTTTCACTACAATCTTTGATCGTATCAATGATATCTGGGTCACTCGTAAAACAACTAAATTCTACTGCTTATAATTTCTCACTGAACTTTTAGAAATTCATATCAAACTTGTTGGTATGCACATAACTATTCTTAAACTAAAAGTTTTTGTACACAACTTAGCATTATCAAATTAGAGTGAACTAAATGCTTATTAGCTCTGAAGGTCAGTCCAACGTGCAAACCAACTTTAATTCAAACAATTTCCAAAGAACCGCATATTTGCGACCTTGTTTCTATTGTTAAGACTAGATCCGATTCCCAAACTGAGTAAACTATTAAAAAAACGAATATAAAGTAACCAGCAGATAAATGTCGAAGAAGACTATATCAGAAGTAAAACACACAAACCAGGGATTATAAAAAAATCTCAAAGACATTTCACCAAACACCTAACAAATTTTTTGGCTTTATTCTAAGTAAAATTTCTTGGTTATATGGAATCTTATTAACGTTTCAGATGAGTAAACAAAACTGATCTCTTTAAAAAGCGGTAAAATAAAGAATCTTGACGCTCTAAACTTTCATTCTGATTAGTCATGAGAGGTCAAAGATAACTCCGAGAAGTGCGAACTAACCACCGAAAAATCCTACATTTGGTAAGAATTATCACTAACAAATCAACTAAATGACCTGAAAAGAGGTAGATTTAAACTACTTTCAATTGAATAATATGTTTTGGAAGAGAAATTTGTCTTACTGGAAAATGGTTTATTGATATCAGCTTGAGGACAATTCAGAAAGAGAAAGTTTGGTTCCCGTCAACAATGGGCAGACAGTCTATCTCAAGATCCAACATATATTCATGATGAGTCATGCCATTTGTGATTATAAAAGAAGAATAATAACTAATCCAGGGAACTCGATTACCACTAAGGACTAGATAAAGAAAACTGCTCACTACTTGGTGACTAGTCAGTAGTAAACATTCCAGTTTTACAGGAGGTCACTCTTAGCTTAAAAATCTCATTGATGATGTCTCAGACTGTGAGGCTGAGTGATTTGAATTCGAACCTAACAGGGGGAGTCGGTTCCCTCAAAACTACATGTACGCCTTCCTTCTGAATGCCAGCTGGTACGAAGCGTAAACTACTACAAAAGGGAACATAATGACACAATGGTTGTTAATTTTACCAAGTTCTCTTAATTTATGAAATGGTGTTGCAAAAATACGGTTATTCTAACTATCTAAAAAAAAAATAAGAGTTCAGAAGTTCACAATAGGTTAAAAGTAAGTTCAACATAAAAATCGATGACAGAAAATGGACGCGTCATTTTCGCTAAATCAAGTGTACAAAAGGCACAGCAAACCTCTACTGTATAAATAATGTGAATAAAATTTATCTCTGATCAACATTAGATTTGTGTGATAAAATTCTCTATATAGTCTAAACGTTTCACATCTACCCATCATCTTTTCATTTTGTCTTGCGTATTAAATGAGCTTCACCCATATATATCTTACCATCAATCTTTTTCGCTACCTGGATTATTACATAACTTTTAATGATGATTTTTTACCACCCTCCCTGCATGTGCCCCTTTAGATTTTTTTTCTAAACTTTTCATATTATTCAACATATATACTCAACCATTCAAACGTCTCGTTTAATTCTCACACATTTGTTGGTGTTTTATTAGGCTGCATAGATAAGGACATTTCTGTTACTTTGATATAACATATGCAGAGTATTTTATTTCCAGTTGATAAATACCATTTAGTTTATATTGTAAATAGATGAAGAGAAAGCAGAGAACCAATGAACCCATGCAATTCCGTTACGTTTGTTCTCCTCGCTCCAGTCAAATTTACTCATCAAAAAAATTGTATAAATGGTATAATTCCACATATTTTGAATTCAGATTTCTTCTGTTCTTGTTGCTGCGTCTAGTTTGCATTCATTTGATCGATTATTAATTCTGATTACGATTGAATTATCACATTATGAGTAAAATTTATTAATTACGGATTAACGGAGGTACCTCCTACATTATCTATAAAAACAGTTTCACTCATGAAAATAACCGACCGCTTGATTTAGTTAACAAGCAACCTACTCAGGTACTAATTTGTTTACATTTTTTGTGAACATTTATATTTCTAACTCCATTATTCTATCTTTTCGCAATAACATTCTTGCTTTTATTCTGTTTTCTGAATAAATTAACAAAGTAAATCGTTGAAAAAAAAAGATAAAATAACGAAAGGATAATCAGAGCTCAAGAAAATCTGATTTGCATAAATAATAAGAACTTCATTCGACTAACTAGCTGATTAGGAATAATCTGATCAATAAAAGAGATAACTTCTATTTGTCATAAGATTGGTAGATAATTTATTTGTTTCTGTTCTTATATTCCACAACCAGTTTCTCTACAGATGGATATATGGGATTTTATGAACCTGAAAAGTAAAATCGAAAAATTAACAATTAAATTTATTCAAGCATAAATTTTATGCTTTTATAATGACGCAATGAAATGAATAATTGATATAATCTGGAGTATTAATAAAACTTTTAATAATGTACATGGTCACATACATCATTTTAACATAAGCAGTCAAGAATATTATACAGTTTTTATTTTATCGACTATATCCAGTTATATGAAGTTCATTCCACAAGATCATGTTATCCAATCAACACCTGATTATTTCAAAAAAGTTATTTGTTTGAAGCAAGAAAAGTTCGTAATTGTTGGGTATCAGGAAATGATAGATGATAATTTTCCAGATTGAAACTAACTGATATGCATACTACAGAAGTCTACATTATGCAGCTTGAAAAACAAATCCATCTAGGTCATTGTGAACAGCCAAGTGTATTTTTTTATGAAGCTTGACTAAACTCAATTTCTAAATGACAGCACCATGGTTGTGGAAAACATCTAAGTACATCGTTTTTTCTGCCAGTAATTTGTGTACAACCATGTGGTAATTGGACAGATGATCTATTCTGCTGGGTAGTGAAAGATATTGTGAAAACCTCAACTACTTAATCATGGTTTAGTTTTAGTACAAGGAAACTTATTAGATGTAAAGAAATTCTCAATAACGTTTGTATGTCACTAGTTTACCGGATCATTGAGGTTTTATCAAGATTTCCACGTCAGCATACGAAAGTTTAGATCAGGCTACCATATACCTGCCTTGAAAAATATCTTCCTGGTAATGGTAAAATTTGGTAATAGTATAAATACATACATTTATTGCTTTGAACGACTTCGACTCTGAAGTAAGGAACTAAAACCTAAACTATCGAATACAGCCCACTCCAAAAAAATTTAATACATCGCCCAACAAGGCCTGCTTTTAGGAGTACTTGGTGAAACTAGTTGTTAAAGCAGCATGAACTTTTGCCATAATAGCACTGGAAAAGGTCATTGCAATGCGTTATTAGCATATACAAACTAAGTGAAGCATAACTGTCTTCAAATTCTCGATAAATTAAACTCTGAATTCACTGTTTATCCCTTTGCATTCAAGTAATATGTTGGATTGGTAACATTTATGGTGGATATATTGATGAAATCTCATAAAATTCAATCTACATAAATATTCGTAACACTGATTGACTTAAAACAGTGAGGTATAGACAATTACCGTTACTAATAATCTGATTAACCGAATCCTTTTTCGTCAAGGTAAACCTTAAGCTTAGTGCGAAGCCTTGGATCTCAGCAGCATCTGCCGAAATGTTAGATGCTCGGAAACTCATACATTCTGGCTTCAAACATGACGAAAAGTGAAGTCAGCTGAAGCGAAGACTGATAAAGAGCATACGCAATGACTGTGAACAGTGGTGGGTAACGAAAGCAAGAGAGATGGAAATGGTAGAGGCGATAGGTAATAGACTTATCAAGTAAAATGGTGTTAGGAGTACGACTGTTAGCGAATGTCTCCAAAAAAGACAGGCATATTATTCATTCTCAATCCAGCAGACCACAACGATGGGTAGAAAACTTGAGAGATCAGTTCAACTGGCCTTCGCCACACTCCCGTCACACATGATCTCCAGTCAAGCTCAATGGAGAGTATGTCAGCCCTCCGAGTCTTCTTGAACATGGAAAGCTATAGAAAATCTGAAGCGAGGGAGAACAGCAGGTCCTGACAGGCTTACCTCTGAGACTTTTAGGGATGGTGGTACAGTTTTAGCTGTGAAACTAATTGAGATCTTTGGTAGATTATGTCAGCTAGGTGTAATCACATCTGACTGGCCACAATCACTGACTGTCCCAGTCCACAAGAAAGGACAAAAGTCCTCCAGTGACAATCACAAACGAATCAGTTTAACTAATATGGTGTCTAAAATATTGGCTCCAATAATACTCCCATGCCCAACCAGAGCTCATGAAGAGCAGACTAGAGAAAATCAGGCTGCTTTTCGACCTGGACGTGGTTGTATGGATCACATATTCACGCTACGTCAGGTCCTAGAACACAAACACACATTTCGGCGTCCGACAACAGTTATCTTTCCGGACCTGAAAGCGGCATTCGGATCTGTCGATCGTGAGGTTCTATGGCAGTGTCTGTTTTTGAAATAATAATAAAGAAGTACATTAACCTTGTACAGGGTTTCCACTCGTACACTACTAGCCGATTAAGAGCTTATGGTGAACTGTCATCAGAATTCATTACTTCGAATAGTGTTCGTCAGGGTTGAGCACTTTCTCCATCGTTATATAACTTCGTCATCGACATGCTTTTATAAACAACACTTTCATAGTCTGTCTTTTTAGGAGTGGCACTTTTACCGAGGGATTCACTTGTTATCTTGGAATATGCCGACAACATAGTTCTATTCGGTGAAGACGCTGCCAAAATGCAGAGTCTTCTGACCACCTTAAACAACAATGCAGGCATATTCGAGATGCGATTCCCCCCCCCCTCAAAATGCAAATGTAGCTTCAGGATTGGCTTGTATCGGCATCTGAGCTCGTGATAGGGACTGAAGCAACTGAGCATGTGGACTGCTTTACTTTTCTTGTGAGTCTCATCAGTGTTGATAACCTGCTGACTGACGAAGTCTCAGCACGAATACTGAAGGCTCGATTGGCTTTTGCCAACTTGCGTCACTTATGGTGTCGGCAAGATACCCGTCTATTTACCGAAGGATGAGATTGCTGCTCTGCAGTTCGCTTCGTACTACCACACGAGTGTGAAACATAGCCAATAAGAGTAGAGGGTATAAGAAAGTTACTGGTTTTCGACCATAGGTGTCTTCGAAGCATTGCTTGTGTATCCTGGCTCAATCGATTAAGCAATGCCGTTCTTAGGAAATGGGTACTAGGCAAGGATGGCAGACCAATAGACAAGGTAATGAAACTTCATCGTTTGAGGTGGTTGGGACGTGTTACCTATGCCCAACCACCGACTACCTCAAATGGCGATGTTGTCTGATGTAGGGGGTGAGCTGGAAGAAAGCTGCGGCCGGCCAGACCAAACCATGGCACAAATCCAAGTCATTGACTACTGGACTAAACCATGTTAGTAGGTGTAAACTATTTGGTTGTGGTCTGCGAATCAGTAGTAACTGGTGGTTAGAGACCTTGAATGACGTGGCTAAAAGCCGTTTGCATTTCTGCAGCTGTATCAATTCTTTGGTTATACTGAAATCCTGTTGGTATAGCGACTATACATTTTCTGTGGTCACGTAAAGACAGCGCTGTTATAAAGTAGTTTAGAATTACCGGTCATTCTCCCTATCTGTTAGCATGTGGACATGGAGTTGTTGGTTACAATGACCTTTATTTTGGTTCCTTACGATATTTATTGATGATTATTCTCTCCTGGTTATTAGTGAGTATATTGTTTTATCATGTCTTTTTATCCATTGTCTCAACAACTGGTGTTGAATATATTGTACTTTACTACTTTTATCGGATTGATAGGTAGTGCTATACAATCATTTGAGAAAATATGTACAATCAGCCACGCAGTTACTTCAGTGAGCAAGCAGAAATCGTCTCACACTGAATATACAAATTCGGGAATCCTTTAACAGTAAATAACTCTCATGGTTAAATTATCTGATCACAATGATGATGTAAATTCCATTTTTCCTTGGCTCGCTCTCCTCCGCATTGTTTTACACATCTGATCTAGTTAAATATCACTGTACCCAGCCAAATCATCTCCCAGGTCAAATTATTTCTATTTCTAAAGCTAATCAGTCAACATCAAACTGTCTACCTGGTATCTTCAAGATCAAGGGTGACCAATGCGGACTAATTGATGCACCCAGTAATTGGCTTATGGACGCGAGGGAAAAGCAGTCCTTTTTTAAAATGAATGGCGCTTTTTCTTACATGTGTAGTTGAACACTTCTGCGAGGAAAACTTGATTGGTTAAAAAAACATTTACCGTTTTACTTGTTTTGTTTAACTGTACCAAAAACACTTTCTTGCGCGCAACGTTCTTTTCACGTTGCTGCCATTTTTCATAACTTGCTGCTCTCTATGTAAGGTCTACTTTCTCCTTCAAATAAATACCGAAACATGGATTTATTTCTGTATCATGTGACGGGACAGTATGGAATATTTAGTGGTTATCTTAGTCAATCTCGACTCGGTCACCACTAAACATGAATGCGAACAGCTTTTCTAACAGTGGTCATTCTGAATGTGAAGTGCTTGAGACTGGTTGCGGTTAGGTTGGCATGGCTCTAAGGTTTCTGAATATATACACTGCCTGTTAATATCTGAAAACCACTGAAGTCTCTGCTAATATCATTGACTATATTTTCTGTCTTTTGCAGTGCGAATTTCAGCTTCGTTGCTCCTCAGTAATTTTATCTGTCAACTACAAATTAACTAACTTCGTTGAGGTCTATCACAGCTGGGCAGTGAAATAATATGAATGAAAATAACCACAAGTAATCCTAAAGACTGATAATCTATGTGACTTGTATCATTAGAGATGAATGAGATGTCAGACAGTCGATTAGTTTAGGACTGGATTTCACTCTATGTTCACCGTATCTTTCACACTGCAGTAAATCAAGTTGTCATTATACACTTGTTTGTTATATTTTATCGGTTGTAGTGCTTCTTGTTCATGGAATACATCGGTTGATCTTAGTGATCGGTCTAGGTGTATCATAAAGAGTAAACGGTTCATAAGTTGAGCAGAACCGGGAGCAGCGCTAAATTAATCCCATCACATATGATAGACTTATTCTTATATCTTTCAGACTATTCACACTAATTATATAAATGCGAGAAGTTATGAGTTGAATGATACAAGATTTAAATATGGGTGGGGTGTCTCGAAGTGTATATTTGACTGGTAACGTGGCCCGCGAGGTTAAGGTGCAATTAATAAACCGCGAGTGATGATTAGGCAGTCCCATAGTGAGTTTAAATTTGATGTAATAGCACGATACAAGTTCATAATCCATACTTCGAATTCGAGTTCTTTTTGGCATCTTGTCAAAGTTCTAGCTGAATTGGGATTATTTGGATTATGTTGGATTATTCCAAACTCAAACCTGGGGCTACTACACTAATGAATTCAAATAATCCGAGGAATATACTTGTGAATGTGTCACCACTGGAAGCAGATTACTTGGAATATGAATAGGTTAGATACAATTGTTGAATAAGGAACAACAATCCTAGTCCATTCTTAAGCTTGAGCTGCTCCCATTATAGCACCACGAAAAGCAGATGGAAAAATAACTGAGAGTTTTGTAGACTATTGATTGACGTTAAAAACTCAGCCGTTGCAACAAAGTTGTACCACTGAAGAAACAGAAGATGTACTTTATAAATTATAACTGTCAATGTAAATATCTAAAATTCAAATAAAGGCGCGTATGTGCGAATTTCATCTGACGGAATCTCTAGTGAACTAACCATTATGAATGCATCGTTTAGGCTTTTCAGATACAAATTCCCAACACTTCGATTAAATGTTTCGCCTGTAATATTCCTGAAGGTTTATGCTCGAAATATTGAGTTGCATGGTGAATGTCTTCTTAAGTTATTTAGATGCTTTTTCGACACAAAGTTTTTAACCCGCCCACGGCGTATTTAGCTCCATTTCTCCAAGCACCATCACTGACGAGTATCTCTGTACACAACTCATGGACTGATTTATCCCTTTTCTTTTCAACACTGTAGCCCAATAAGTCACGAGTGAGCTCTTTAACACCATAATTTTCTAGATCTTCTTGTGATATGATTTCTTGGTAGGGAGTGAAACCAGTTCACGGTTACGAACATGAGTCGTATCCGTGTTTAACTTAAAGATTTAGAATCCTTAAACTTATCAAGATCTACAGGGTGACTTATTATATGTGCATTCATTTCTCGTTCCTGATCGACGCGTTTGTAATTCGTTTTGGCATTGAGAATTGTCTCCAGTTGATTGTTCATTGTGATACAGCCATGCGACCTTATCGTCTCTCGTCTTTCTATTCGACTTTGACAAGGCATTATATCTGGAATAGCCTATATGTCTTTATACGGGATTGATGAATTAATATTTTCGTTCAAATGGTTAAACTGACTGGCGTTGCTAAAGCAGCCAAATTCGAAAAAAGGGGACAAGTTGACTTATCGGATTTTTTCTGACGCGGATGACTTGACAACTGGGGCAGATATCTCTTAGCTTAGTCGGGTTTGTGCGGTCAGGGAGATCATACGCAAAAGCATTCTAGGAAGACGTTACTCTTTCCGTAACTTTCTCAGCTACAAACTCTAGGGTGTACTCAGCTTAAGTTAGTTCCTGCAGGTTTCTATCGTTCTTCCAGGCCCATATATGCGTGACGGGTATCGGTTGGTTTAGCTTATCGTCGATTTGGGCGAGTGAGTTTTGTAACTGTTGTATACTGCTGCCATTAGTGATTACTACTATGTTCGGTGTCGGATGGATCATTGGACACCTTAGTTTGTGAACTTTTAGATTTTGGTTTTATGAGAGTATATTGATGTTTATTCTGTGTTGACATTTCAGTATATATTAAAAGAGCAAATCTTATATCCATAAGTTTTACTGTTTGTATACCAAATGAACAGGAGGAATGGTTGTCATACGAAGTATTGGCTAAAGCTGGTGAAATTTGTGGAAAAGAGTTTCAGAGTTTAAATGGTGGTCTCTTCCATTTACAGATTCATCAAACACAGGGTTTACAGATCTCGACCTTTGATGTGATTGAGAAATCGGTGATATTTCCCTTCTACTCGAGTTATTGGTCATTAATGGAAAGTGAACGGTATAGGTGCTTGTCTAATTAAGGCAGATATATAAAAGTATGACTTGTTGCGTATTAAATGGGTTAAAACTAAAATTCAGTGAAGGTATGGATAAGGTGTTAAGTTAATAAGTGTAAGATTTACCGTCAATAGATTAGTATGTTTGAACTTGTGTGTTCAAAAGTTAAGAACATCATCAAACTGTTGTGGGATTATATGCATTATTTAGGAAAGTAAGTGTACAACAAATATGTGTTAAATGATTGAAAAATTGGAACGTTCGCCTTTTAGAAGCAAAGTGCACCGGGTAAAACAGATAATTTGATAGTATCAGTATAGTACCCTACAATGAGTAGTATCCTAAAATGTCCATACCACGTGAAAAATTTTCACTACGTTCAAAATTTACGCGTGTTTAAGACCTAAAACCATCTAGACGTCTCGCTACTTGAATCTCCTATTCCAAACGAGATCCCACAAAAGTTTGGTGTTTTACACGAAGAGTTACTTCATCCAAGCAACAAAATGAGTTGCGAATAGCCCATAAAACGACAGCCTTACGATTATTCGTAGTTTTGCAGTTATTGCTGAATATGATTCCTAGATCTTTAAAATCTTCTACCTAAGCTCGCGCTATTTGACTTACTGTTTTACTAGTCTAACCATAAGTTGATCTGGACTGTTTATAGTTCGTAGAGATAAACATATTCCAATGCCTCTTCCTGCGTCTAAGAAATTTATTGACCTCTACGTATTCATGGTGCGTTTGAACCGAAACGTGTATCGTAGAATCTTGCTTTTTCTTCTGTGTATGCTGAGACTTGCTGCTGCTGCTGTGGATGCTGCTACACTGGTCGTCTTCTCTTGCATTTGTTGTTATGTGTGCGACATCAGAGCCAGATCATCTGCGAAGTCCAAATCGTCCAGCTGCATCCTAGCTCTCCATTGGATACCGTGTTTCTCTCAGGATGTTCACATCTTCATATCCCAGTCGATGACCAGGAGAAAAAAAAGGGTGAGAGTAAGCAACCTTGCCTGACATTAGTCTTCACCTCAAACGAGTTTGTCACCTGACCTCCGTGCACGATTTTGCAGTTGAATCCATCATAAGAATTCCATGTGATGTTGACTATTTTCTCAGGCACGCCGTCATATCAAAGAAGCCTCCATATTGTTGTCCTGTCCACGCTATCGAATGCTTTCTCGTAGTCGATGAAGTTGATGTAGAGTGGTGAGTTCCATTCAATTGATTGTTCCACAATGATCCGTAATGTAGCAATTTGGTCAGTACACGATCGATCCTTACGAAATCCGGCCTGTCGATCTCGAAGTTGGACGTCTACGAAGTCCTTCATTCTGTTTAACAATACCCTGTTGAAGACTTTGCCTGGTATTGAAAGAAGAGTGATGCCTCTGTAGTTCTTACATTTACTGAGATCGCTTTTCTTTTGTGTTTTGATCAGGTATCCTCTCTTTGAGTCTAAAGGTACTTTTTCTTCATCCCAAATCTTCTTGAAGAGAATGTGAAGTATTTTTGTAGTTGCTTCTACATCTGCTTTCATTGCCTCTGCTGGAATGTTGTCTGGTCCTGCTGCTTTGCCGCTTTTGATTTATCTGATAGCCATACTGATCTCCTCAATTGTAGGTGCGCCAATATTAATTGGGAGGTCCGTGGATGCTGCTTCGATGTTTAGTGTGTTCAGTGGAGCTGGTCGATATAAGCGTTCCTGAAAGTGCTCTACTCACCTATTTCGCTGTTCTTCAGTGTTGCTGATTATTTTCCCTTCCTTGCTTTTCACTGGTCGTTCTGGTTTACGATAGTTTCCGGCAAGCTTCTTTGTAGTTTCGTACAATTGTCTCAAGTTTCCGTCTCTTGCAGCCTTTTCCGCCGTCATTGCTATATCGTCCACATATTTTCGTTTGTCAGCTCTGATGCTCTTCTTCACTTCCCTGTTTGCTTCTGTTTATGCAGCTTGTGCGGTAATTTTCTCCGCTCTTGTTCGGCTAACATTGACTGTTGCCCTCTTGCTCCCACTTTCTTCAATTTTTCAAGAGTACTAACAGACATCCAATCGTTGTGATGGTGTTTATTGTGACCTGGAACATCCTGGGATGTTAATGTGACTGTCTCCTTAATCTCTTTCCAATTGTTCTCCAATGTTGCTTCCTCTCCATTGAGTAGATCCTGAAAGGCCTGGAACCTATTGGTGAGGGCTATCCTGAATTCGTTGAGCTTTACAGTATCCCGAAGAAAGGCCGTATTAAACTTCTGTGATGTTGTCTGCCCCGTTGTCCAGTGCTTTTTTAGTTTCAGTCCCATTTTGGCGACCATCAAGTGGTGATCTGATTCTATATAGGCTCCTCTCTTGGTTCTCACATCCTGCATAGTCCTTCTGAACGTTTTGTTGATACAGATATGGTCAATTTGGTTTTGAGTAGTGTGGTCCGGTGAAATCCATGTAGCTTTGTGAAAGCGTTTGTGCGGGAAAATTGTGCCACCGATGACCAGTTTGTTGAAGGCACATAGGTTTGCAAATCTCTCACCATTTTCCTTCCTTGCTCCCAGTCCATGTCGTCCCATGATGTCTTCATATCCAGTGTTGTCCATGCCAACCTTGGCATTCAGGTCTCCCATTAGAATCGTCAAATCCTTTGGTGAGCATCTGTCGACGATTGACTGCAGCCTTTCTTAGAATTGATCTTTAATGTCGTCATTGTAGTCATTGGTAGGTGCATAGCATTGGATGACGTTCATTGTAATGTCCTCTTTCTTTGTTTTGAAGGATGCTTTAATGATCTTGGGTCCATGAGATTCCCATCCTATTAGTGCCTTTTGTGTATGTTTGGACAGCATCAGTGCAACTCCTTGTGTATGTGAAGCATTTTCCTCTTCATGACCAGAGTATAACAGAAGTTCCCCTGAAGCTAGTCTCAGTTGTCCTACCTGTGTCCAATGCGTTTCACTGATGCCGAGCACCTCGAGGTTGTATCTTTTCATTTCTGCCGCAACTTGAAATAGTCTTCCAGTCTCCCACAATGTACGAACGTTCCATGTACCTAAAAAAATGGTTGCTCTGGTTGTCAGAAGAGGCATCGGCCCCTAGACTTCTGAAGGAACTCGGCTTTCAATACAAGACGTTACAATTCTTCTTCCAACTCCCAGGGCAGAGTTAAAATGGTTTGAATTATTTCTTCTGGTTAGCGTTGTTTTGGCAAGTTAATTTATAGATGGGATGAGGTACCAGCTTCATGTCCAATCCCACCTCCTTTATCCGGGCATGGGACCAGCATTTGCCCCTAAGGTTCTACTGGCGGAGTTAAAAGCATTTGTATATCAACCCTTAATTGGAACAACCCACTCATAAAAGTCTTGGTAGCATTTGCTTCCACGGCCTGATCACTCAAAAATCCACTAGGTGTAAGCTCAATTCACCATTCGGTCGGTTGGTTTCTTGTTCAGTTTGAACCGCCTTCCTTTGTGTCCTATCTTACAGAGATATATCAGGACTGAAAACGACACATATCGAATTTCTCGTCATTTTAGACTCTCAGAATAATATATTTCTGACATTGTAGGTTCACTCCATTTAGCAGGCATGATTATTTCGATACACTAACACTCCCCCTAAGTGATTACAAATATGGTAGATTCCCATCAAATTTCATAGTTTGTGAGCGGTTCACTGGATGGTGTTCAGGGAGATTCACTTCCAAAGTAGTTGTATGATGGGACGTTTTATAATTTTTAGAAAATGTCAATTGGAATAATAATATACCGGTTTAAAGTACACTTTTTTATCTTTATTTTCAGTTCTGTAATCTCTTCCAATATACTGCTTGTTGACGAGATAATGCGAGCTGGAATGAGTTCTCTCAAAGGTTAAATCCTCGTTCTAACGAATTCGTTAAATAAATTTGTTTTTCTGCCCTTTTGTGTTCCGTCTTCGAGTAATTTGCCAATTTTTAATTCAAGTCTTCACAGAACTGTGCTGATCGTTTGTTAGTGATAGTGATATTCGCCCCAAAAACAGACACTCTTCAATGGTCAACAATTCTGTAATCGAAGTGTTCGAGATACCTCGTCATCTTATAGTCATAAGCGATATAAGCTAATACTTGCAACCAGTAGGTTGTACCACGCGACTATACCAACATTGCTGCTTCCATCGTTGGATATCCGTATTAGTATGCAGCCAGGAAACGTTCACTAATTTAAAATGCTGTTCTTGAAGATAGGACTAATTACCGATGTTCGATCATAGGTGCCTTCGAAGCATTATTCCTGTTCTCTGAGACTGCTGAGTATGCGATGCCGGTCTTACCAACTGAGGTAATTGAGACTTGTGTTACGTATGACCAACAACTTCAAAGGTCAGTGTTGTCCCACGTAAGTGTAAACTGGGAGAAAGCTAGGGGTGGCGAGACCGAAACACGGCACAAATCGATAAACTCATTGATGACTTGACTCAGTTGTCTTATTGAGTGCAGACGACCGGGTCGTGGCTCGCGAGACAATAAAAACCCGTGTTAAGGGGCTGTCTGACTAGTTATGTCACGACAACAAGCTTCCTAATGGAAGCTTGATCTGATAACGTTCGTTTCATGGGGGCCACTAATTCAAAATTCTCCAGTTTCGCTATTCATACCTTAAGACTCAAAGAAGGTGATTTAAGTAACACGAGAGCTTGCGCAGTTTGCGGAAAAGATATATCCATGGTTATGTTCTTTCAAATTCTAACTTTATGAAGTATATTTCTTGAATAATATCTATCCCTAATATTCTCCATTACCGTTAATTCTTCTAATATCTCTACCATTATGGAATTCACACTGACAGTTGTATCTCTGTGCTAATTTGGTATGGCAGCCTGATGTGGTGTATGCACGTACGAAATTCCACGTTAAAACTGACTCACTAAGGTTACCTATTGACAATTGCCCATTTCACAGAAAATATCTTCGAGAGCAATCTGTTTCGCCACTTGTACAGAAATCAAAGTCCTGATATTGCTACTAAGAGACAAATGATGTATGGTTGTCTGATATCTAATAAGTTTCAGTGCTAGCTGATGTGCGAATCGGATTAATGCAACCTAGTGAGAAGGTTCGTAAGCAAAATTTGTGTCGATCAACTGAATAAGCACTATCCAGGTGGCGGACTAATATAACAGTAAGGAAATAATACTAAACATTATCTGTGGCTCGTGTCAATAAATATCTACAAACCCTGGTTTCTTAGACAATATAGGTGAAACTCATACTGGTCGCTAAAACGAAGAATAAATTCAGTAAGGCAGTCTGCATATTAGGGAACATAGCAATGATGAAAATTTTACTGTTTTATCTCGCTTACTTGTATGAGGTTACGAATGAACTCCCTTTAAATGCAATTTATCATGTCTACTTCCATTCGGATCTCTCGGTAGGGAACGAAACCAGTTGAAGTTTACAAATATGAGTCGAATACATAGTTTACATAGAAAAGTAACCTCAGCATCATTGACTAGGTATATTCTGCTCAATCTTATGGCAACATATAAGTTCATACTCAAACGTTGGTATTATCTTGATGTCAAGCATAAGTTCACAGGAGATTTCGTTGTTCGTCCTACCCTAGAACTACCTTTAGGAGTCTATACGGTTGAGATTCAACATTTTTTTCAGTCACTCTACCAATTCTGATCATTTTTTATCTGAACTCTTGTACAGTTATCATATTAGAAGGAAATCAAACCTTTCAGTAAGTTTTGTAAGAGGCAGGTTTCAAACGGGTAGACCTTGTGGAACCACAAGTTACTTTCATCGCCATTCGTTCCTTTATCTAAAGGAAAACAACAATTTCGCTGTCCAAATTTTTAAGTTCATTCAGCAATTGTAAGTTGACTTAAGGCTGAAAAAGTCAAGAGAATGCACAATATTCTAACTACTATGTGAATCGACGGAGATAAATAACACAAAGCGAATTTTAAAAAATGTCACAGCTTTAACCTGGATAGTTCAAGTTAAAACAGATCAAGAAATCTTTCGATACAAGAAATAAGGAAAATGACATGTGATTCGCACCGAGTATGGCAACCACTTTCCCTTTTAAAATGTGCGTGTAGGACTTTTTTGAAAGATGAGAAACTGATTGCAAAATGATAACCATATGAAAATATGAGCATCAAATGAAAGATTACTTGTGAATTTAATCAAAGGATTATTGAAAGAAGTTTTCAACATAAAAATATGTTTCAGGTATACAGGAAAATTGACCTCTATCTTCTAAGCCTAATCATTTCATTGAAAAACGCAGTATTGATAAAAAATGTGGCCATTCAGTCCGGCACTCCTAGAAGCACAGTGACTGTGCAAGACAAAATATAGCTGTCACTGATAGACTATACGGTAGAAAAGGAAGGGGTATAATTAAGATCGTAAACGAAATGAATGATTTTAATCATATGAAAATCGAAATTCATAATGAATCTGCAAGTAAAGGCACTGAAAACTGCTAACTTTACATTCATATAATGACCAGATCTCAAAACGCCAATCTCTACATCCAGGGATTTTCCAGCTTATTCACACTAAGACATGCAAAAGAATCTCGTAGAAGTTGAACGTGAACTTATTCTTGATAGTATTCGAGAAGTTCGTGTATCTTTGTGGCTGTTTAAATGCTGATGGTGTCTTGAGTGATAAGATCAATCCACGTAAAAAAATTCAAAGTGACTCATGATAATTTGGGTCATTTTCGGTGCCTTCATTATGTTAGACTGTCTGTGAAAGGCCGGACCAACAATGCATCGGCTTGTTTGAGAAACTTGAACTTTCCAAACTGAGGACGTTTAGCGATTATTGTTATCTCCAAAAGATTGATGAAATTCTGCCCGTACACTGAGTTAGTTCGGCGGAGATTCACGATAATGAATTCTGGTGTAATGGCCCTGTTTTTTTAGATATCACTTAGTACAGTGTTTTCGAGATGCTTTCAAATAATTCATTATATTCGAACATAAAAATAACGTGATAACCTGCTAATATCTATGATATTATGACTGGAAGCACACTCACAGCATCATCTACCAGAGCACATCGGACTCACTAATGAGGATGCCAGAGGTGAACGATGCTTTTTTCCGTAACACCTAGCAGATCAGTTGAACGCAAGGCCAAGTGAAATCAGAAGTCTTGAATGAGCAGGATCGAAGATATATTTAAGTGATAGTTGGAATTTAGACGAGCGAATAAACCTAGCTTGCTAGACGATGAAACGAGATTCGTTGCACGAGGTTCCCGACGGTAATCGGGCGTGGACGCGTGACTGAGCACCTTCAGCTGGATTTGTTCAGTAAAATCAATGGATTCAGCAGCAGCGTCGACTGATAGAACTATTTATTGTGGGAAATTATTTACTACTGAAGGCAAATATATGATTTCCTACAAACCGCTTCCCATTTTTCTCTGGTTCCTTATAAGAAAACAGGCCTTTTGTGTTTCTTCTGTAATCCTTATGCAAATTTAGTTCTTAGTGATTTTTGTGCTTTCGTATTAACTGTGCTCGAAGTATTCCTTTGTCTGACCAGGCACTTAGTAATCGAAATTTCTTTTCACTCTTGTTTTGGGTAGAAGTCGTAGTTGAGCCTTAGCGGACAATTTTTTGGTATCAGTCAGACTAAAAAGTAATTTTTGCATACAAATTCTTGCTCATCTAAAAATCCGCTTCAGTAAAGAATCCAGTCGTTCAACCTATTGAGGATGCTGTTTGCGATTTTATGGTACATACGATTTCATGCGATCGATATTAACTGAGGTCTATCCGTCGTTGTCAGCGGAAAGAAGTTAAATGTTAACGTTGCTCAGAACTTCTTACTCACGGGGAGAGTGTAGTTGGGTTTAGTTAAGCTATTCCCATGATGCGTAGATGTAAATTCTAGCAACGAGGATTCACAGTCCCGGTGATACATTTTACATCTCCTATTAGATCAACCACTATAATTAGGCTGACAAGATTCTGTTCAGACGAACTTTCGGATAGCATAATTCTTGAATTCTCCCAGCTCATAGTCAGTGGGTTGAAGTCCTAAAAAATTAAACATCGATCACTAGAAGATTAAATAATACCTTCAGCTGACATATACTTACTTTCTTACACCTGTTACCCCCAATGGAGCATAGGCCGCTCACCAGTTTTCTCCAACCAACTCTGTCCTGGGCTTCTCTCTCCAGTTCTGTCCAATGTTTGTTCATTCCTCTCATATCTTTCTCTATTTCTCGGCGTAATTTGTTCCTTGGCCTTCCTCTTTTCCTTTTGCCTTGAGGGTTCCATGTGAGGGCTTGTCTCGTGACACAGTTAGGTGCTTTCCGCAATGTGTGTCCTATCCACTTCCACCGCTTCTTCCTGATTTCCTCCTCCACTAGAATCTGGTTTGTTTTCTCCCACACTAAGTTGTTGCTGATGGTGTCTAGCCAACGAATCCGAAGTATTTTGCGTAGAGAGCTGTTAATAAACACTTGTATCTTCTGGATGATGGCTTTGGTAGTTCTCCATGTTTCCGATCCATACAGTAGAACTGTCTTCACATTTTTATTGAAAATCCTGATTTTTGCTGAAAGTTGTTTGGAGTTCGAGATATTTTTCAACTGTAGAAATGCAGCCCTTGCTTTGCCAATCCGCGCCCTCCCATCTGCATCTGATCCACCTTTCGCGTCGATGATGCTGCCCAGATATGTAAAGGTGTTAACGTCCTCCAAGGCATCTCCATCAAGAGTGATTTGGTTGGTGCATGTTGTGTTGCATCGGAGAATTTCGCTTTTTGCTTTATGTATGTTGAGACCTGGTGCTGCAGGGGCTGCTGCTACACTGGTCGTCTTCTCTTGCATTTGTTGTTGCGTGTGAGATAGAAGAGCCAGGTCATGTGCGAAGTCCAGATCGTCCAGCTGCGCCCTAACTGTCCAGTTGATACCGTGCTTCCCTCCAGACGTCGACGTCTTCATAATCCAGTCGATCACCAGGGGAAAGAGAAAGGGTGAGGGTAAGCAACCTTGCCTGACAACAGTCTTCACCTCGAAAGAGTCTGTTAGCTGTCCATCGTGTACGATTTTGCAGTTGAATCCATCATAAGAATTCCGTATGATGTTAACTATTTTCTCAGGCACCCCGTAGTGTCGAAGAAGCCCCCATATTGTTGTTGAAAGAAGAAAGAAGAGTGATGCCTGTGTAGTTCTCACACTTGCTGAGATCGCTCAGCTGACATTTGGACTGTGATAAATCAATCAGTAGCTGCTAATCTTTGTATTACAAGGAGATATTGAAGGCAGCTTTCCAAAGTTAGGCTTGAATCGATTGCGATCACAAAATCTGTAACAGAATTCTATATTCTCGGTTGATGTCATTGTATACTGTCAGGAGATGACCTTGACAGTCCCAGTGTTAGCACGTGAAACCGGTTATAAACCGGTTTTGAGACAGACATAAGGGACCGATCTATCGAGTGATTGACCTTTTTGTTCTCTATAAATCTCCATCGCTTAGGAGACAGTTTGTAAGTCATTTCTAAACATTTTGACTTAGTCTCATGACTTAGATGAGTTGCTTTATTTTATGAATTTCGTACACATAAAAGGTTGTTTGATACTTGCTAATATGCTTTTGAACTTTCTCCAGTTAAGTTATGACTATTTCTGTGGATGTTTGGATATATATTTGTCGTGCAAAAGATCATTTACATAATCAAGAACCGACATACGCCAGCGTTCATCACGTAATTGTAGTAAATTTCTGAACCAGTCTTCCACCTGTGAGCCATCAAACGGCTGTTGTCTTAATCTAATGTACACGAGATGTTACGTAAACCAGTTTGTCAGTAGAAATGATTTCTAATACGAATGTTGATCGCAATATTTAAGTTACAGCGTTGTAGTTTGTCTGAGTTCGTTCCTAATCAGACCTTTCACATCTCTGTAGACCCAAATATAGAACTGTGTCACTCGACGGTTGTATAAAAATTTAGTGATCCTACTGGAAAACTGCTTGTAATAACTGCAGTTTGGTTATAGTAATGAACCGTTGCAAGGTCCACAAAGTTTTAACATTCATGAAGTGCTGTCAATGCGTACACCGAATGATCAACCATTTGGTTTTTCACTTCATAGGTCTGTCGAGTTTTGTGTTCCTTGGGTATACAAGCTGTATTCAGTATGGCCACTCGTAATCCACAAATATTGTAATTAGGCAACGACCTGTAGGTCCGTGTACCGTACTTCAGGCTACTTATCATATGAACATTTAAAGCGATCCATTAACTCCGGCGACTAACCGGCTTCTTAAACTAAGTTGATTATGTCTTAAACTTGATATTCAGTTTTAGAAGTCTGAGTGCTCCGAACAGTCAGTTATCATAACCTTTGTGGTCTCATATTTTTACCAGTTTATAGCACTAGGTCACTTGTAAGAATTTTATCTTGATTACCAGGTTGAATCTCAATAATTTATCCTGGGTAAAAATGCAAATGTATTACAGTTTGTAAGTTATTCAATTACCATTGATTGTGTAGTAATAAAGGATTATAAGTGATTGTGTGTCAGTCTACTTTGTTTTGCACTGTCTTTTTATTCATTTCTACAATTGTTTGGAATTCTGTAACTACATTTCAGTCAGTGCTTACTAAAATCTATTTTTAAAGTACCCATTATACATATTGCAATTAGCAATACTAAAAATGGGATATTTTTAAATAATTCCCAATAAGCGGAAAGTTTTATATTATCTTTTTATCAAGATAGATCACATCGCCAACAACCACCGATGGAGAGGTTCGATAGAGGACTATCGCTCATTCTGGGGCACATGTTTGGATTCAGATCATGCCCTAGTGCGAGCGCGTATTTGTTTGAGGCTTACTGAACGTACGAAAGACAAAGCGAGGAAACCCCTTAGGGTTCTACTTAATGATAACAAAGCTAAGAATATATTTCAAGAACAACTAGAAAAACAGTTAGGCGACCATGTAAGCGATTCCCATTCGGAAGCGGGTTGGAATGATATCAAAAAGGCTGTGGAAACAGCAGTGATATCTGCTAGTAAGATCAACCATAAAGCTAGAATGAAGCTGTGGATCTCAGCAGCATCCATCGAGCTGATGGGTGTTCGAAATTTCATCCCACCTGGCTCTGAACATAATGAAGAACGAAGTCAGCTTACAAAAAGCCTGCGCAACAACCGTAAACAGTGGTGGTGGCGAAAGCAAAAGCGATGGAAAAGGCACCGGCGATAGGCAACAGTAGGCAACTATTCAGACTCATCAAGGAGACTGGTATTAGGAGCCCTAATGTGAGTGAGACTATCTCGGAAAAGGGTGGTTTTATTATCCATTTTGAATCCAGGAGACTGGACCGATGGGCAGAACACTTTAGGGATCAGTTCAACTGGCCTTCAGCCACTCTTCGGTTGCCCACGATCTCCAGTCATCCTGAATAGCAAATCGACGTAAGTCCCCCTAGTCTTTATGAAGTTGAAAAAGCGATATCTGAAGCGAGGGAGAGCAGCGGGTCCTGATATACTGACACCTGAGATTTTTAAGGATGTTGGTCCAGTTTTAGCAGCTAGATTGACTAAGATCGTAGGTAGAATCTGGGAACTGGACGTAATCCCATCCGACTGGTCTCAATCGCTGATTGTCCCAATCTATAAGAAAGTACACAAGTCTTATTGTGACAATCACAGGGGAATAAGTCTAACTAATATAGTGTCTAAAATATTGACCTCAATAATACTTTGACGCTTAACGAAAGCTCGTGAAGAGCAGACTAGAGAAAATCAGGCTGTTTTTCGACCTGGACGTGGTTGTATAGACCACATCTTCACACTACGACAGGTCCTGGAACACAGACACACATTTAGGCGTCCGACAATAGTTGTCTTCCTGGAATTTAAGGCGGCATTTGACTCTGTAGATCGTGAGGTTCTGTAGCAGTGTCTGTCATTGAAAGGTGTACCAAAGAAGTACATTAACCTTATACAAGCTCTCTACTCGAACACCACTGGTCGAGTGAGGGCTTATGGTGAACTGTCACCGGAGTTCTATACTTCAAGTGGTGTCTGTCAGGGATGTCCACTTTCCCATTCTTGTTTAATTTTGTCATAGACATGCTCCTAGAAATAACCTTATCGTCGTCTGAATTTTCAGGAGGAGATCTTTTACCAGGTGGCTCGCTTATTGACTTAGAATATGCCGATGACATAGTCCTACTTGGTGAAGACGCCGACAAAATGCAGTCTTCTGACCACTCTAAGCAGCAATGCAAGCATGTTCGGGATGCGGTTTTCCCCCTCGAAATGCAAAATGTTGCTTCAAGACTGGGTTGCATCGGCACATGGACTAGTGATAAGGAGTGAAGTAGTCGAGCGTGTAGACCACTTCACTTATCTGGGGAGTCTCATCAGTGCCGATGGCCTGGTGACTGACAAAATCTCAGCTCGGATACAGAAGGCTCGATTGGCTTTTGCCAACCTGCATCACTTATGGCGCAGCTGAGATATCCGTTTGCTGACTAAAGGACGATTGTTCTGTGCGGTAGTCCGCTCCGTTCTCCTATATGGCTGTGAAACATGGCCGTTAAGAGTAGAAGATGTTCGTAGGTTACTAGTATTCGATCATAGATGTTTAAGAAGCATTGCTCGTATATCGTGGGACAACCGAGTAAGCAATGCTGTGGTTAGGAAACGAGTACTAGGTAAGGATGGCAGATCAATCGATGAAGTGGTGAAACTTCATCAGTTGAGGTGGTTGGGACACGTGTTACGTATGCCTAACCACCGACTGCCTCGACGAGCTATGTTTTGTGGTGTAGGAGTAGGTTGGAAGAAAGCTAGGGGCGGCCAGACCAAAACATGGCAGAAATCCATGAAGTCACTGACAAGTGGACTGAGTCATGTTGGTAGATGTAGACTACCTGGTTGGGGTCCGCGAGACGAAAGTCATCAATGGTTAGAGACCTTGAACGACATGGCTCAAAATCGTTTGCAATGGCGCAGGTTCATCCACTCTTTGAGCTCTCTCAAATCCTAATCTTCTGGATTCGTCAGCACATCTACCTTTGTCTTTCTAACCTTATCTCACTGAATTATATTTTTTCAAGAATATCTTCAAACCCTAGTCTTCTTAATTAACATTAATACCTCTACTATCTTTATCACTATGGGATTTGGTTTGACATTTGCGTCTCTGTGCTAATAATGTGGTATGGCAACATGAACTTATGTACATACGTACGAAGTTCTACGTTGCAACTGACTGACTGACTGACTTCTAATCCTAACCTCTCCGACTACTGCTAATACGTTTACTACCTCTACTACTATTGGATTTGAGCTGAGAATTACATCATTGTGCTAACGTGGTATGACAACATTAACTGATGTACGTACGTACGTACGAAGTCCTGCGTTGCGATTGATTGATTGATCTTCTTATCAAATAGACGGAATTTGTTACCGTACTTCAGCGAGTCCTGGAAATATTCGTGAGATCATAATAATAATTGAGTAGATTCATCCTTCAGTCAATCAGCAACAACGTGGAACTTCGTACATACGTATATCAGCTCAAGTTGTCATTCCATAGTAGCAGAGATCGAAATGCTAATTCAAATTCCTAGCAGCAGAGGTAGTTGAAGTGTTAGGGGTAATGGAGAAGTTTAAGATGCGAAGAAATTATTCAAGAAGTAAAATTCAGTAAAATAAATTTAGAAAAAGAAAGATAGAGGTGATGAAGAATTCAGAAGACTAGAGTTTGAGAGAGCATAAACATTGAATACATCTGCGCCACAGCAAACGATTTTAAGCCACGTCATTCAAGGTGTCTAGCCATCGGTTACTATCGTTTTATGGACCCCAACCAGGTAGTCTTCACCTGCTAACATGGTTCATCAAAGTTTTCAGTAACTTTATGTACTTCCTTTGTACACCATTCGATGACAATCACTGTGACAGAACCTCACAATCAACTGAGTCGAATGCCGCTTTAAGGTCAGACTCTTGATGGATCCTCCGCACCCTTCAACCTGGCTAAAAGCGCCATACATTCACCTTTCACCCTTCTCATTTCGTAAACAACACTCCTGCCACGTAAAGGCAATGAGCAGGACTTCCACGACAGTGGCTATGCATGCGTTATCATGTGAGAGCATTTCGAGATGCCAATATACAGTCAGTATTTATCTTTTAAAGTTTTTTCTATGTAGTAAGGGTTGTTATTACCTATGTATCATTCATTTAAATATTAATCAACAGTTTGTAGGAAGTATAAAGCGTAACCAACCAGCTTAAATTTCTCAATACATTGTAAATTTGTAATTGAATTTTGTTCTTTAAGTGAGCTCGTAATTTTAACTCAAAGTACTAAACATACAACTGCCTTATCGCCCTATTTTCTCGTAGTTCCAAGTTTCAATCGTGTACATTTATCACGATATTTAGACAGCGGCATAAATCGGATTGTACATCTTTGTAGTTTGTGTTTACTCATAAACTAATATTGGTACGGACGTTAAAATACTTCAAAAAATATTTTATACCTTTTAGTTACAACTTCAAAATACATGCCACCAACGTCACCGATGGGAGCAATATCGGAGTCTGCTGCCGCTCAACTTTTAGATTTTTCTCAGCGCCTCGATATTGGACTTCTAGACCGCGTTGTAAACTGTATGTATCATGAAGCAGGGGATCAACAAAAAATCGCAGAAAAAGTTTTAAACACACTCAAGGAACATCCAGATGCATGGATGCGTGTAGATTCAATTCTCGAATTTAGTTCAAACCAAGAAACGAAGTATTTCGCGCTTCAGATACTTGAAGCATTGATCAAAACACGTTGGAAAGTCTTAGCTCGGCCTCAATGTGAAGGTAGCCAGTACTGTTACCCGAAACTATTTTCTTAGGTATCAAAAAGTACATTGTCGGTTTGATCATCCAAACATCATCTAGTTCAGAACTCTTGGAGTCGGAAAAGACGTATCTTGGAAAGTTAAATATGATTCTGGTTGAGGTGAGAATTTTTATGTGACTTATTTTCTTTCAGATATTAAAACACGAATGGCCTAATAACTGGTCAACATTCATCAGTGACATTGTTGGAGCAAGTAAAACCAACGAATCTTTATGTCAAAACAATATGGTTATCTTACGTCTGTTAAGCGAAGAAGTTTCGACTTCTCTTTGGGTCAAATGACTCAGACAAAAGCCAAACATCTAAAAGACTCTATGTGTCAGCAGTTCAGCTTGATTTTCCAACTTTGTCAGTATGTCCTGGAAAACTCCCAAAACGCATCTCTAGTTGTGTCGACGCTGGAGACGCTACTTCGTTTCATGCACTGGATTCCTCTAGGATATATATTTGAAACTAATCTCATACAAACTCTGGTATTTAAATTCTTCAATGTCCCTCTGTTCCGAAATGTCACTTTGAAATGTCTTGCAGAAATAGGTATGTTTTATTTTTGTATTGAAATATTTTCGTACAGCGGGTGTAGTGCTAGTTGAAGAATATGATACTCAGCTAGTAGAACTGTTTGTTTCTACTACCGAAAAATTAAAAGAGGTGAGTTTGCAAATATTATTTAGTAACTGTTATACAGATGTTGCCCCTGGAAACACGATTAAAAGAAGCCTACGAACGCGGAAGTAATGATGAACAAAATTTTATCCAAAACTTGGCGATTTTCTACACAACGTTCCTCAAAGTTCATAGCAGTCTCGTCGAAAAACCTGAGTTTATTTGGAAGTTACAAGATGCTTATGCTTATCTTTTGATGCTCTCCGAAGTCGAGGAAAGGGAAATATTCAAGATTTGCTTAGAATACTGGAATATTTTAGTTTCTGACCTATATCGAGAAAGTCTTACAACTACTGTGGTTGGAACATTAGCTGAATCCGCTACTGGTGAAGGTCGAAGTAAACAATATGCACCAATTTTATCGAAGGTATTCCCACTTTCATGTAAATGATCTAATTTACTTAATACAGGGTTAATAAGATGATTTTTATATCGGTATTGGAAATGGTAGATACCGATCACAATTTATTCTGCGTGTTGTTTTAGTCATGGCAATTGAAAAAATAGTTTTCATTATCGCTCTTGGGTGTCTTGTGTTTATTACGAATGGGGTGACAGTAGTAATGGTAATAAAAGGGGTTTGCGTTTGCAAACATATCATTTTGAAATTACCTGAGTGAATATTTTGATCATTTGATTTTCATATTGAGATTAGTTTGACTCGAGAGTTGGATGCATGAAGTTTTATTCAGAAATCGTTATTCTGAACAACTGAAAATAAAATAGATCTTTTCAAAGTGGACGGTATGCATCTCTGTTGGAATACCATCACATCCTACTATATCTTATAGTCAGATGTATCTCCACTGTTCTTCATCTGTCTCTACTCAGTTTTACCATCTTTTAGTACCGACGTATGTGCTTTTTTGTTGTTTTCTGTTAAAATCATATATATTTTTTGTATAGAGAAACGGTAACATTTGTGTTATCATCTTTGCTAATTTCCGTTGTCTACCAACTTCAGAAAGTCTGGACTTTAACGTCTAAATTTTTGTGCCACATTGAGACGGAAAACCACCTAAACTGTGGTAACTCGTTTTCTTTACAGTTTTAAGTTCATCTAGTCTTAAATTATTTGTTCGACGTCTTTCCTATTCGCAGCTCCGAAGAATCATGATTTCACGCATGGCTCGTCCTGAAGAAGTACTTGTAGTTGAAAATGAACATGGAGAGGTTGTCAGAGAGTTTATGAAGGATACAGATAGTCTTAATTTGTACAAGAGCATGCGTGAAACATTGGTCTACCTAACTCATTTGGACTATTCAGTAAGTTCTATTTAGTTATATTCACATGTTTAGGTTACTTCATGTTTAGTTGTCTTTAATCTTCGGTATTACAAAAATTGATTGGCGATTCATTCTTAATCACTGTATGTTGAATTCACTAGAATAGCGGTTGAATTCACCTGAATAACTTACCTAAGGTCTATTTAAGTCAGAAGACTATCTTTGCCACTCGGAAATTATATATATATATATATATATATATATATATATATATATTGTATATAAACAATATAAGTTTAGTGCTGCGATAAATTTAAGCTTACACTAAAGGTGATAAGGCAATAACAAGAAGTTACTTGTAAAAGGGTCGCGGTTTCAGAATGGTTTTCTATGCAAAAAATTTCTAACTATTTAGAACATAGCCAGTTTGTCCAGCCAATGAGATACAAAAAAAGTGGATGAATACTGATTACTAATAAGTAATATATTCATGAAACGAGAATTTCACACCATTTCATTCACTGCGCCTGACATTTATTGTCTCCAAAAATATCATAATGAGGGCATAATAAGTATAAAGAGATAAATGCCTTCTCAAGTTACTAACCAAATTAATTATTTTTGAACTCAAAAGAAAAAATTCGACGGCCGTATACCTTTGAAAGATTGCTTACCATTTAGGCAGTAATTTTCTCATACATCATTGCTTGTTCGAATCACACATTTCTTGCATTGGTTGAGGAAGTAGAGTAGTATTACTGACCTCCATAATAACAAGTTTGAATGAAGCAGAATACTTAAAAAATTGGAGATTATTAAATTTCATTTGCTGAGATCGTTTCAAGTATAATTTTTACAAATAGAATACTTAAACGTGTATTAGTTTACTAACCTACATTGATTTAAAGATGAGTTATCATAGCAATCTAAGTGTAAATGTTTCGAAATTCTTGTTTCACCGTGACCATTGGAATATTGTTAATTCTCTCAATGTTACACGTTGTCGTTAGGTGTTCATGTAATAAGAAACTGGGTTTCTTAAGCATTAATTGTTGTAAAATTTATTGACATATCGCTTTTTCTCAAAGTAAACTATCAGAATCAATAGACTAGATATATGAAGAATCAATATCGTGTTTTTAAATCGTCATAGATTCATCCTAATTGTGATTAAGGAAAACAAAATATATTTCCGCTCAAGATATTTTCCTGACCATTTTTCATTTAAGCTGTACCAATTTTTTAGAAATCACTTACTACTAAATTAGCAAACTTTTCGTAAATGAATATAATAGTTTAATGTAACTAGAGGTTTGTCTATATATCAGAATAATAGTTCAAATACAGTTGAATTAACAGACTCGCCACCTCAATTAGTAGTCAATACTTATTTGTTAAACTTGTCTTGTAATTTTAAACACTGAGTTACATGCGAGCCGCTCGCAAAATTTACAGTCTGAAAATATAAATCGTGATAAAATTAAATATATCCATGGATTTGTCCGTATTAATTCCTCCAAGAAACTGCACTTATCATTCAACTAGTACTAACTTCCATTCAGGCAAATTACTACATGGTATTATTTTACAAAACGTTGGCTAAGCCAATCCTAAAACGTTATAGGGGCTTAGATTGCATTAAGTGTTCACAATGTCCAGAGCAATATATTTTTATTATGAAGTGTATGTATTCTCAGTCAATCGTCATTGAATAAGATGTTTTTATAGAGATACTTTTTAAATACATCCCTACGCAATGTATACGTTTCCTATATAACATTTGGTTTTCAGTGATTCATTTAAACCGAAGTTTCCGACTTTATTAATAATAGTAAAATTACTATTTGTAGGACACAAAGAAGATTATGATCGAAAAGCTGCAACACCAAGTGGATGGGCGAGAGTGGTCATGGCATAACCTTAACACTCTTTGCTGGGCAATTGGTAGCATCTCTGGTGCTATGCAGGAAGATGATGAAAGAAGCTTTTTAGTTATTGTGATTCGAGACCTTCTTGGACTGTGTGAACAAAAACGTGGAAAAGATAATAAAGCTATTGTTGCGAGTAATATCATGTACGTTGTTGGTCAATATCCCCGATTTTTACGCGCACACTGGAGATTCTTAAAAACTGTAATTACGAAGCTTTTTGAATTTATGCATGAAACGCATGAAGGTGTGCAAGATATGGCATGTGATACTTTCATTAAAATTGCTCAGAAATGTCGGCGACAATTAGTAACTGTACAGGTACGTAGTCTGTTTTTCGCAGCTCTATGAAATGTTTATCGATTTATATAAACAAAAATTAACATATTTCCATCTGTCTCTAAAATATTTCGCCTGTATTTTTACAATCGATTCATGTATAAATAAGTTTTGGTGGCCATAAGCCAGTAATTACCACAGAGCGAATCCCAGAGTAGTTGGAATGATGACAGCATAAGTGGTGATAAAAAACATTATGGTCCAAAGGTACGATTCAAGAAGATATAACTCTGTAAAATGAAAGGAAACTGTTAGGAGTTCAGAAGCTTAGAATCTAGGAGTAGACAGAGTGAGTGCGCCTACGCCGTTGCATATAATTTTAAACTATGTCATTCATAGTTTTTAACCATGGATTCCAGTGATCACACGGAACCCAACCAGGAAGTCTGCATCTGTTGAAATGGCTCAATTCAGTTGTCAACGACTTCATGGACTGGTACCGTATTTTGATTTGACTGTTTCTAGCTTTCTTTGAGCCTACTCCTACATCAGACAATATTGCTCTTTGAGATGATAGGCAGTGGTTAGGGATACGTAACTGACCACCTCAACTGATGAGAAGATTCACTACCTCATTAATCGATTTGGCATATTTATGTAGTACTCTACCGCTAACCCATACACTGCTTAGTCGATGGTCCCAAAATACATGAGCTATGCTCGGACGACAACTGTAATCGAATACTAGTAACCTCCAAGTATTCTCCATTCATAATGGCCATGTTTCACAACAGTAAAGTAAAATGGAACAACCTAATGCATAGTTAACTTGAGTTTGATATATGTGAAAAGTAAGATGGCGTTCCATATTTTCATGAAGATTGTCTATTTGTTATAAGTATACTCCCATACCTTATTCTTTTGTTCATTTGTAATATATTAACAAGTCGATGCTGGTTTTGCTATAAAATTTTCATACATTTCTTATTTGGATAGTACGGAGAAGCAGTCGAATTTATTGAGGAGATTTTAAAAGAAATTGATATCATAATCAATGATTTACAACCTCAACAAGTTCACACATTTTATGAAGCTGTAGGAGTTATTATTAGTGCACAACTTGACTCAGTTGTTGAGGCCAAGCAAATAGAAAGACTTTTCCGCTTACCTAATCAAGTAAGTTCTACACCATCGTTTACAATTTATCTGAGTGTAGATTTGGGATGGAATTCTCGTCCAAGCTGCATGCAACATTGATTTATTAAGAGATTTTGAAGTTGTACAGCAGCTTTGTAATTTATTGAAAACGAATCACAGTGCTTGCAAATCCCTTGGACATTCTTATCTTGTACAGGTAAGCGTAATCGTAAGTCCCTGATACTTAGTTTTTCATAGTTAGTCACTCTTATCCTAAAAGAATATATATTTCTTTTTAGCTTGGTCGGATTTACTTGGACATGTTAAATGTTTATAAGATAATGTCCCAAAATATTGGTCAAGCTGTGGCTACCAATGGAGAGCAGGTGACAAAACAGCCGCTTATTCGCAGTATGCGATCAGTTAAAAAAGCGATATTGAATCTATTATCTTGTTGGATAAAAAGAACTACTGATCCTGTATTTGTAAGTTGTTTACAATGTTAGATATTGCATCCATTAGAACTTGTTAGTTAAAATTACGACCATCGTAACTGAAAACTATTTTTACTTCTGTCTTTAATACAGGTGGCAGAAAATATTTTACCTCCGTTATTAGACGCCGTAGCTGACGATTACCAAAAAAATCTTCCCGCTGCTCGAGAGGCAGAAGTTCTAAACTTAATGGCTACTCTTGTTAATTGTCTTGAAGGACATATTCTTCCAGCTCTGCCTCGTGTTTTAGATGCTGTCTTTCAGTCGACTCTGGAGATGATCGATAAAGACTTGGAAGAATTTCCCGAGCATCGAACTAATTTCTTTACCCTTCTGCAAGCTGTAAACGCGCATTGTTTCTCTGCTTTGTTAAGCTTAACATCTGATAAGTTCAAACTGATTTTAGATAGTGTCATTTGGGCAATCAAGCACACTATGAGACAAGTAAGTTTTCAGGTCTTTCATTTTCATGCTGATAGTCTTAATATCACTTTATGCATGATCTTAGGTATTTTCTATTTATGATAGAATAACTGTAATCTTCATGTGTTGAGTACAATATCTTGATACCATATGGTTAGGAAGCATACTGTCCCTAATATTTCGGCAGGACTATTAGTTAGTTGATTAACTGAAGTTTCTGTAATCCTTTCTAGAAGTAGACTAATCGTTCACATTGGTCTATGCAGCCCTTTGTATGAGCTTGTTAATTGATGTACTTAGATATTGTCTGTGAAAGGTGGCTTACATTTAACAGCCGTATGTTGCGTTTTGATTATTTCAACTTGTCCTAAATTCTGCTCACCTCTTAGATATCTCTGAGACCTAAAATTCAGATGACTTAACAGGTAAGATTTTGTAAACTTTCACAGCTTCCTATCGAAATAGGATTAAAATAATTGCTCCACCTGTACTGCTTGAATATAAGTTCAACCTTCATTTCTAGACCATTGCACTTAAAAAGTTCTTGAAGTAACTTGCCACAAACTGTTACTTCCTTATTAAAGTTTAGTAATCTCGACTTTATTCATATTTGGTGACCCAGTAGTCATACTCCCTCCACCTTCTGAACTCGTGATTGTTGACAGCTATTTTGCATACTTTCGTTGAGATTTCGTTTTGAAATCCAGCCAAACTGATAATATGTAAATCGATAATTTTGTAGAAAGTTATTTAAATATACTGAGAGCTCTAAATTTCGACTTAACTTGACTATCGTTACTGTTTTGAGCTAATTACAATGACCTTCTTTGCATAAAACAAACTAGAACATTGTCTAGTTTTTATTTTCACGTCATCGATTTTCGTTAGAATTTCGGAATTGGTTTCAACCACTGATTGTCCCAGCCTCTAAAAGACAGTCACAATGAAACAGTTCGACTAATAGTTTTCAAAATATTAGCTTCAATAATACTTTGATGCCTCAATAGAGCTCGTGAACATCAGACTCGAGAAACCAAGTTGGTTTCAGACCTAGTTCATTAACCCTATACAGGTTCTGTACTCGAGCACTATAGGTCGAGTCGGAGCTTATGATGAATTGTCATCAGAATTGATTACTTCGAACAGTGTTCGTCCTTTTAACTTCGTCATTGACATGCTTTCATAGACAACACTTTCACCGTCTCACTTTTCAGAATTGAAACTTTTACCGGGAGATTCACTTGTTAACTTGGATTGTCAAGTCACTGACAAGATCCAAAGTCTCCTGACCACCTTCAGCAGCAATGCAAGCATGTTCGGGATGCGATTCTCCCCGTCAAAATGCAAATGTTGCCTCAGGATTGGTTTGCATCGGCACTCGAACTAGTGATAGGGAGTGAGGAAGTTGAGCGTGTTGACCGCTAGATATGCTATTACGAGTTCACCTTACTTGGTAAACGGAACGAAGAGCAATGATTCGGCAACATGATAGGCTATTCTAATCCGTTGTTCCAGACCATGCTAGCAAAAGCAAGAAGTCTTGATAAGGAGTAGAGAATGTATTCTACAAGCACCCAGAAAATTCGACGTTGCTAAGCACACAAATCAAGCTTGTTTATACAATGATAGGATGGTAGATCAAGCAAGTAATGAAACTTCATCATTTGAGGTGGTTGGGACGTGTTACGTATGCCCAACCACCGACTACCTCAAATGGCGATGTTGTGTGATGTAGGGGGTGGGCTGGAAGAAAGCTGCGGCCGGCCAGACCAAAGCATGGCACAAACCTAAGTCATTGCTTACTGGGCTGGGCCATGTTAGTAGGTGTAAACTATGTGGCTTGGGTCTGTGAGACAATAGTAACCGATGGTTAGACACTTTGAGTGATATGGCTCAAAATCATTTGCAATGGTGCAGGTGTATCCATTCTTTGTGTTCTCCCAAATTCTAGTCTGAATTCCTGATGACGTTTTCTCCCTCTTTTTAAACTTAAACCATTGGATTATTCATCTTGAATAATATCTTCGAAGTCTAATCTCCATTACTGCTAACACTTCTACTACTGTGGGATTTGAATTGTCAATTGCTTCTCCGTGCTTGTGTTACGGCAACCTGATACACGTACGTACGAAGTTTTACCTTGCAGTTGACTGACACTAATTTTTCTTATGGCTATTAAGTTGAAGGATCTAATATATTATCAGATACACCAGAGTAACTTATATTCCGTACATCCTTTAAGTAATATCTCTAACACATCACAGTTTTGTATATAAAAAAAACTGAACTGCGGTAGTTTGCTCAAAATCAGAACGTGTCTCTTCGTTCTTATCTGGATACAAAGCGAATAACATATGCTTAGGGAGTAAGTTAATCTCCATATAGTTACTTCGCTCAATATGATGATGAATAGTTTTCCAATAGTATTGTTACGCGTAATAATGAGTGACTGCTCGTGATATGCAATTCAAATTTTATCTACACACCTAAAGTTTGGCTTTTATTTCACGTAAGTCTATTATGATTGTTTACGTTGAAAATACACAGGATACCAAGTTACAAGTTTATTGTATATTCCATATTAGTGAAATTTTTGTTCCAAAAAGCGCTCAATTTTCTTAAACTATGAATAGATCATGTCGCTGAAAATTCTATCTATCTGAAAGTTGGGATTCAAGAATAAATAATTCTTATGATCGGCTACAAATACAATCGAAACCCTAAAAAACGAATTGTCCACTTAGATGTTACTACGGTTTACCAAAAACCAAAGTAGTAGTGCTGATGGTTGTAGTGAAGTTGTAATGAACAGAAATCTTTATACTTCGTTATTAATTGATTTATTTAGTGAGTTCATCCAATCTTGTTGACGGATCTTTTAATTGTTCAATGATTTTATACACTACAGGTCTCAGAAACAGGACTCAATATACTACATACAATGCTTGTAAATATGTCTGGTGCAAATTCCGAAAAACGCCAGGTGTTTTTTAAAACATTCTTCATGGATATTCTTCAGCACATGTTTGCTGTCATTACTGATCGCTCTCAAACAGGAAGTAAGTATTTAGAAAATTCAGTATATGCAATCTATTAATTGTATCATTAGTTTTCTGTCCAAATTAAAGCTCACAGATATTTCATTGTCCAAAGTGAACTAAATTTATCAGCGGATTATCTTGAAAAGCTAACCAACAAATTCTTAATTTTCATTCTTTACTAGATCATACACCTTATATTTGTGCCGTCAAAATATCAGTTCACATGTAAATTGAACTTAACAATTCATCCTGAAGGGTTTACTTGAAGTTATGACCTATATATAACTTTATAGTAAATATCTTTTTGGAAATAAGGGACTGATTCATTTATTTATGAATCGTTTCACTCTGATAATTTCTTTCACTGAAACCGGTATCTTTTACTTATAAATTTTCCGCTAGTAAATTTATTTTTAAACATTTGCAGCTTGTGAAATCACCGCCTTACGATTGCACGCAGAATAACGTCTGAGTATGCTCCTTCCTCATAAATTAATTTGTAAATGTTTATTAGATTCGAAGGGATTGGGTTCGTGGACAATGTAGTCGTTTCCATTTTATTAGTCCTAGCATCTTGGTAATCCAGGCCTGTGGATAAAAATCCAGGGGTCAGCCAGTTGTTGTCCCTAACCTGTGTTCGATCATATTTTTCTGCTTTAAATTTCCCGTATATGCTGACAACTCTATTTTACTAATACTGTATTCCAGAAATGTTTTAAATTGAGTAGATCATTGTGCTAGTTTATATTTTCACTAACAAATTAAATACGATAATATCATCTAGTAAGTGTTTTTAAGCCATAATGACATTTTTTGTCTTCTAGTTGATGTCAACCTATATATTCCTTATTATCGTTATACATTTTTAGATTTAACTCTCCAGTCATCACTGTTGGCTTATATGTTTAAAATAGTGGAGAACGACATCATCACAGTTCCGCTTGGTGATGCTCCTGAGTCAACAACCATACAAGGTTCAAAAGGCAATGTACAGTATGTACACCAAAGCTTAAGTCAGTTATTAAAACAAGTTTTCCCTCACCTGCAAGATACACAAATTCGTGTTTTTATTGATGGACTATTTTCATTTGATCAAGACGTGGCAGCATTTCGTGAACACGTGCGTGACTTTCTTGTCCAGATACGCGAGGTTGCCGGGGAAGATTTATCTGATTTATATTTGGAAGAAAGGGAAGCTGAAATTGCTCAAGCTCAAGCAGCAAAACTAAGACGTCAAGCATGTGTCCCTGGAATTTTGGGTCCCCATGAAGTTGATATGTGTGACTAGTTGAAAGACTTTCAGACCAATTTTAATGCATTTTAATTTTCGAGTTAGAACTAACATTCCCTGAAATCTTACACATATGTGACAGTATATATGTCGTTTCGATGATAACCGATAATTTCTTTTCTATATAGTGTTTCATGAGAACCACTTGATTCATTATTGTCAATATAACTTTTCCACAATACAGTATCCAAACATGACAATGTTCTACTTGTAATGAACTACTTACATAAAAACTTTGCAAGGCTATACACAGTTACCCTTAAATGATTCTTTAATTACTAGGTGCTGTTTCTTAAACTGAACTGGGTTAAAGTGAGTCCATTTCGATAAAAAAAACGAGGTTGCATCCATGAATAACAATATTAGATAATGTATGTTGATACATTGAAATAATATATTTGAGGTTATGTATAAAAAATAGGATATTCAAACATTAAGAAAACAATATTTCTACAAAGGTCCATTTTCTGTTTGGTCGAGATTTAACACCTCAACAGTGGATGCAGCAGGTCGACTTCTAGAAGATGTCTGGGAATTACCACTTACTGACATGAGGATAGGTAATCTATCAATAAGATCACTCAGTTCTCCTCTAGTCCTGCAGTAGAATCCAACAGCACAAGAAGGGTTTAGGTTCGCTACACTCATTGTTTTAGGAACAGGGCAGTACCAAGACTGAAAAAAAATACGTTCAGAATAAAAATTTAATTAAACAGGAATGGGTGTGGGTATATCTATATGTTGTCTATCCAATAAATACACCGAGTGGTACAACAAAAACTCTATTATACAAAATTCTAAATACATCATCTTATCTTTAAAAATAGTTCTCGTTTGTAGTACAGGATTTCGTTCATCTCCGTTCCTATCGCTCAGAATGCAAGTTCTTCAGAGACTCGTTTTATGATTTCCTAAACCTCAATTCCTTTGTTAAGTGGAACGAGTCAACTAGAAACCTTGAACCTACGTTTTGTGTTAGTTGGTACTCTGAAGCAAGACGTAAATTGAAGGAACTAATGCTCCATGTGCGATTTGAACTCGTGATACTGAGCTTCATTATTTGATATGTTACTACTAAGTTATCTGACGTATGACTGAGCTATTGGTACTCCTTGCTGATAAGTATCGATTGATTGTCTTTTATCGACATCCTCCGATCGCCTGATATCTCAACACAGTGCACGCGAATTAAACACTTAGGCTAGTGGTCGCATAGCAATTCGGTCAGCACTTGGAGGGTTAGACAAACATGATGATTCAGGTTTCTTGCTGGAATTATGTGGACTCGTGATTTCTCCAGATTCAGTTCATTAGTAGTCATCATGACAATGAGTGGGTGATCGGAAGACATGCGGAACTTCGTTCGTTCGATCTTCCCATCAACAGAGAGAGCAAACGGTTGTTTTGGCTTTGGGTGTTCTATAGTATTTATTGGAACGTTTGATCCACTTGCAGAATTCTTTTTTCTGAAATGCTTTATCTCGGTAGATAGGTCTTAATATGTAAATATTTTACAAGTTGCACCTATATCCCCAGTATGTCAAATCGTACTTTCATTGAAAAAACTATATTTATACCCAAAACTGAATTAAACATTACACTCTAATCAGCAAAGTATACTTACATCGACTGAAAATGTAGAGGAATTCAGTTTTTGAGCTGGTTGACTAAAATGTGGATCTAGGTAAATTAACGAATTATTTTGACAACCGACATAGTAGCTGGAATGTTTTCGGCGACCACCTATCAAGCCTACAAACGCTGGATCTGAAAATAGACGTAGTACCACTTGAATATAACGTGGATTAATGCGATTTTCTTTTCCGAACATCAGTGGTATAAGTAATAAGATAGCTGTTGGTCCAAAGCTACGTGAATCTATACTGTTTTCTTCAGGATGATAGGAAAAAATATAATTACATAAAGAAATTGAGTAAAATATCCAATATTTTTCATTCATTCTACTCTAGAAATATTTCATGTTTTGTTGTAAACTGACACATTTTCCGACTAGGCTTTTTACATAATATTTCCTTTCAACCTGAATTAAACTTCCACTAAGAACTGGAAAGGTCTGGACAGCTGTTTTGTCCTGGCATGGCAAGTGTATCCACAACTAAGAATGAAATCAGCACCTTCAGTCTTGCTGTGAACGCTTGACCACTGAGTCAGTAACCAATAATGAACTTGTTTAATTTCGGTTAATTTGCGATACTACACAATCACTAATCAATATCATTATCGATAACATTCAATAATCTTCACCAGACTTAGCCCCCGTGATTAAAATTATCACGAGTTCACTAGTGACTCATTTCGAGAAAATTCCGGGATTTCAGCTAAAAATCATGACCGTTGAATTTCAGATGTATCAGATCTGGGTTAGTAGTAAACCACAGGAGACAATCGAAAATGACTGTTCAGTATTGGGAGTTGAATGAGACTAGGCACGTAAATCATTTGAAGAAAGCTAAGTGGTTATGAGGTACAGCGTTCGTTAAGAGATCAGACGTCCTGAGTTCGATTCTTATTGGGGTCGACGGTGCACATGCTAGGGTGGAACAGCTGTTTTGTGCCTGCCAGTTATCTAATTTAGATTAGTTCGTGAAAGTAGTAACATTCAATAATCTCCACAAACCTCATATACTTATAAATTTACTTTCATTGAACTGATATGAAATAACTTGAGTGGATGGACATATATACGGAGTTGTATGTTCAAGATTGATGAACTTCGTATTCAATTAATAGCCAACCATTTATCCACCGACCTATTATTACTATTTATTTATTTCTATAATCTCATACATAGAAAAAATGATTTACGAATAAAATCCAAACTTCAAATATACAGATATGTTTAAAAGAAGTCGAATTGATAGTTAGTGTAATTAATTAGTTTAACGTACTTACCGTTGGTTCGATTAGATTGTGAACGATGTAGGGCTGTATGATCGGTGTAATATATTTTCGGTTGACACTGATACAAAGTGTGTGATCCTTTAGCAAGATCCATAATTTCCTTGTATGAAAGTAAAAAGATGATAGTTTCATTTAAAACAAAGTGGTCTTATTTTATGATGATTGACGACATAAGAGAATAAGCCAACTTAAGGAGATAATAAAGATTGCTGACAGGGAATACTGGTGATAGAATCATACTCAAAGAATGATGAACTGCGAAGACAAGAAATCTTAGGTTTCCCTTTCACATAATTCTTACTTAGGTCGGAATCATAAATTAATGGATTCCGGCTTAGTTCATCTAAGGATAATGTGCTTGCCGTGAGACCTAAAACATATTTTAATTTCAATGTAGGGTAATGAATCAGCAAGGTTGAAGAATTTTCGAATACAATGAAGTATAAGTTCAGTGCTTTCTAGATTGAAATAGTAATAATTTTGTGACGAAAACCATTCTCAGACCAGCTGATGGCATAAATTAATTCTGGAATATCCGAGTGGACTATTAGCTTACAGAAGCCGTACTTTCTTACATCTTTGACTCTGCACTCGTACTTCAACATTTAACAGATTACTGAAATAAATAACAGAAGATAGGTCACAAAATCTTACACTCTGTATACAACTTGTCTTCATCTAAGGAATGAATCCTCATAAAGACGTTGAAATTAAATGGCGATTATATCAAATAACTGGATATTAGATCTGCATTTAATGAGAATATAATCACTTGAAAGGAATCAAAATGAAATGATAAACTGATCGGAAATTGTGGAACGCTTTTACTAATCTCAACTAAGTGAAAATAATTAGGAGAGTGACTTATAAATTATCTAGGAACTAGCATAGACAAGTTTATAGTAGAAAAAGGGAAGCAAGTTACTATTTTACAATATTATACATCTTGTGGCAATAAAATAATAGTGAAATAACTGTGTTCCAGAATTTCTACTAAGGAATATAAATCGGTTAACACTTTTGCGAATCTGCAACAATGTGAACATAATTTACGCAAATGAATAACGTGGTATGATAGATGAGGTGTAGTACAAAAAGTCTCTGGGTAGTTTGAGAAAGGTACGGTTGTTAGAAACTAAACTCTTGACTCAGCGAAATTATAGAAATCTTTAGCTTCGAGTATGAGTTTCTGCTCCAGATAAATAAACTTTTTATGACCAGTCTCAGAAAATAATCTTAACTCATGCCTACTTCGAATATATATGATATAACATGAATACTCAAAAGATTCCAATTAATCTGTGACCACCTCACGGTATATAACTCTATCACGAGCGAAATACACTTGAACTTGGTTCAAACGGTTATCCAAAGCACTTCCTTTTGCCATCACATGCAAGATTGCTGAACAAATTGAAGCTGGCCCACACCATTCGCCTGGTTTCCTATCACTCATTTGAACTAAACGATGCAAGGATAAGGGAGAAGATGGGGACCAAGAATCATTGAACCATTTGATGATTTGAAGGTTGAAATCCGCATCCCTGAAATCATGGAAACCAACGACTCTATGAGTTAAGAGGTAATAATGAAGAGGTTATACTGGAAGTAGAGCTGTTATATGTACATCAAGTTAATTTTAAGATTGATTATCTGTATGTTATCATAATGAATATTACTATTGTATCATTGTGGAATTCCTTTAATAATATGCACTTAGAATGGTAAGAATGAGCCTCCAAAATAACTATTATATGATAGGAAGATGAGACTTCAAACTTTAGTGAATCGGTTCATGTTATCACAATTTAGAACACATGAGTGATATATGAAACTGAATAGAAAGTTAAATGCAACTTCCACCTACCAGTTATTTACTTTTAAGTTAGGGACCTATTTCAATTAACTTCGAAGCTATAGTGCATAAAATGAATATGAAGCGTGTCAGACATTCTTAGGTGTTTAAACGCAACATTCAGACGACTTCATACAGTCAGTGAACTGTGTATGGATTGGTTACCGCGTAGAGACTATTTTTGGGCTATCAAAACTAGAACGCTACATTAACTAGTACACATAACTAAATCCAGCAAACAGGGACAACAAATAGACAAGGTGAACAATACTAGCTGCTGCTAACTCAAATAGTAATTCACATAAACTTCACTTAAATAGTGGGTTTTGTTAAAGTCTTTAATAATTTACTGGATGTGATAAATATTCTCTTACATATAGGCGCTACAGAACACTTCAATAGAATGCCATTTTTAGCCCAAGTAATACGATCAATGTTCAATGCTATTAATAATCTATGCAATAAGAAACCGTAGAATGATCAATTAAGTAGTAAGTTTTCAACTAAGCTTAAAACCTTGTTTGGTTTTTCAGACAAATAAATTGGTACATGAAGGTTTCAGGTTGAAATCTTTGAATAGCTTTTAGAAATGTCAGTTGCCTGGGAAACACTTCACTTTCAATATATTAAAGAATGGTTAGAATAGCTACTATTCGATTATTGCTAAAATTCAACTATCCAAAATATGACAACAACAGCGTTTTGTACTATTGATCTTCCGATAATTTAGATTGAGACAAACGTCTCATCAGTACATCTTTACTTGATTACTATGATAGAATACTCAAGTGATCAGATCAAGATACCACATGATGGTTCGTTGTTTTTGAACCTACAAGATAGGTTGCGTTGAATCCAGCTTTCCTTTATATTCACTAAGTAGTATAAATAAGATAAATGATACTAGAAAAATGTATAGAACCCTCTAAGTATCGGGAACATTAATGTGTTCATAAATTAACTGTCTGGTGCACTCATGAATGGCAGTTATAGGTTACTAGTGTACATAAGATAAGTAAGAATTGCAAATTTCTCGAAAATCATTAGTGATACTTTTATGTATGCTGCAAAACGAAATATTGAACAAACCTTTGATTTTTGGTTAGCCTCCAGTTTCTGCCTAAAAAATGAACTACTAGGGCTTGAGCAAGCAACATCTGTCCACATCGAAACATGCATCCCCATCCACAATCTGATGTTTGAATAGATAGAGGAATATATGAACCTGGGATATCTATGGATTTTGACCCAGAATGATCTGCAGACGGTGTTATAGAATGACTACTGTTGCTGTGAATTGATAATTTTTCTGTGGATATACAATAAAATAAGTGGAACATACCTAATTTATTTTTGTATAGATCAATTCCGACTTGAATATTTTCACAATCACATGAAACTGGTCTTTCATTTAATGGTGAATATGGTATGTTAGTGGAGGCATTACAAGGATTTCTTAATATGGGAGAAAAGTTATCACGATACGTAAACCATAATCTACTTGCAAAGTCTGAGGCGAAATCGGAAAAATTACCATCCAAAATTATATCCTTTGGCATAGCTGGAGGATTGTCTGAAGTACAAAAAACGGCGATGAAATTAGCTACAAATTTTATTTCGCCTATGTACATTACATTTCTAAAACTTGTTAGGTTTTACAAAAAAATACATCAGGTCTATATTTCGATGAACAGAGAAACTTCAGTATGTTTGTTATGAAAACTATGGATATAAACAAATACGAAAAATTTATAAGCATTGAAAATAAACTTAAATCAAATTGATAAATTATTGATATAAAAACATCTACTAATTTGCGCAGACGTGAGATTAGATTATCAAGACCCTTTTAAGTTACGTTTTAAAGGTCTAACTGACAGCTTATTCGGGAAAAGAACGATATGGAACACATGGGGTAAGATTCTCTGGAACTGAATAATAATGGTATTCATTAAAAGTACTGAGATTCCTAGTAGTAAAATTGAATAATACGGCTAACAGGTAATTCTCCCATGTAACTCCATCTAGAGGCCTAGGATTATTGAATAAAAGAGTGAGAATGCATTGAAACCCCGACCCGATAGAAAAGAGTCTTGCCAAACCGGCTCTAACCAGAAAGTCAATCCTGTGTGTGGGGTCGTGAATTCACATTATTAAGGAGTCATGTACTGGGACGGAACAACTGTCCAGTGCCTCCATGTTTTCAATGATTGTCTAACTCGATTTCATCTTTGACTTCAATAAAACTCAACAATCTGCATTACCTCATATTGAAAATTCTTTACGAGTCATTAGAGTTTTTGATGCAACATTAATGCTAATATTTTAGGAAATCAGCCATTTGAAATGACGATAAAGCAGTATGAAATAATGTTGCCTTATTCTATTCCATAAATAATAAATGTATGATCATTAAACTGTGGGCATAGCCTAAAAAGTGATGAAAACTAAAACTGTTAGTCCGGAAAATTTAGATTTTGTATTACTCCTAATAGTACTTCCTTAGGATGAAAATAGACTGTTGTTTTTCATTATTTGGTGACGACTTGAGTAGTTATATCTCATTACAAATCTTTGCACAACTGGTGAAGCTCATATTCAGTACACAAGTAATTATGGTTGAGTTGTATTACTTTTATTGACTAGTTTTTCAATATGTTGTGTAGTGGCTACGCTCCTCCTGGAGACCATCTAGGGTTACTGCCGATCCAAATCGCAGAAAAAAAGGGGAGGGTTGCCTCGGAGTTAGCGACCTCATCCCGTAGAAAACAAACTTGCTAGAAAATGGCTAATCAGATCAATTAATTCAAACCGTTTGAAATCTGTCCTGGTAGTTGGAAGGTTTTCATTTAGAAGAATTATCACGAGACCGATGCCTCTTCTGACAAACAGAGTAACGGTAATCATAGATACATGCAACATTCTTACATTATGAAAGACCGGAAGAACCATTCCAGTTACTGCGGAAATTAAAAGATACAACCTATTCGTGCTTGGGATCTATGAAACACATTCGGTGCACGTTGGGACAACAAAGACTAGCTTCAGGAGAGATGAAGTTATGCTCCGGCCATGAAGAAGAAACTGGTCCTCATACACAAGGAGTTGCACTGGTGCTATCCGAACAAGCGCAAAAGGCACTTATGGGATGGGAATCTCATGGACCCAGAATCATCAAAGCCTCCTTCAAAATAAGGAAAGAGAGGACTCCTATTAACGTCATCCGATGCTATGCACCTACTAATGACTACAACGAAGATGTTAAAGAGCGATGCTACGAGAATGCAGCCAATCATCGAGAAATACCCATCAAATGATGTGACCATACTGATGGGAGACCTAAATGACAAGGTTGAAGTGAACAACACTGGATATGAAGACATCATGGGACGACATAGACTGGGAGAAAGGAACGAAAATGGCGAGAGATTCGCGAACCTATGTGTCGCCAAAAAACTGGTCATTAGTGGCACCATATCCCAACACAAATGCACATACAAAGCTACACGGCTATCACCGAATCATACTACACAGAACCGAAGCAAACATATCTGCATCGATAAAATGTTCAGAAAGACGATGGAGGACATGTTCATATCATCACTCGGTTGTGACCAAAATGAAACTGAAACTAAAGAAGCATTGGACAACGGAACGAACAGTATCACAAAAGTTTAATACAGGCTTTCCTCGGAATGCTGGAAAACTCAACAAATTCAAGATAGCTTTCAGCAATAGGCTGCAAGCCTTTTACGACCTATTAAATAAAGAGGAAACTACCATGGAGAACAACGAGAAACGGATCAAGAAATCAATAACGTCTACATGTCATGAGGCTCTGGGTCACAATAACTATCATCACAATGAATTGATCTCCGTGGATACTCCGGATAAGATTCAAGAAGGGAAGAACTAGAAGGCAGCAAACAACATCAGTCGAACAAAAGCAGAGCAAGTCAATGCAACGGCCGAATACACAGAATAGGAGCATTAGAGCTGACAATCGTAAATATGTGGAAGATCAAGCGATGACAGTAGAAAAGGCTGCAAGAGAAGGAAACATGAGATGATTTCATGATACAACGAAAATATCGTAAACCCTTAAGACAAGTGAAAAGCAAGGAAAGCAGAGTGATTACCAACATTGAAGAACATTGAAACAAATATACAGAGCACTTTGAAGAACTCTTGAATCGACTAGCCCCGCTGAACCCAACCAACATAGAAACAGTACACACAGACCTTCGAATTGATGTTAATCTACCCACAATCAGAGAAATTAGCATGGTCATCAGACTAGAAAACACACCAGCTGAAGCACTGAAAGCAGACATAGAAGCAACTGCAAAGATGTTCCATGCTCTCCTTAGAAAGATTTGAGAGGAAGAACAAGTACCAACAAACTGGAAAGACTCTTCATCAATGTACCAAAGAAAGATCTCAGTAAGTGTGGAAAAGTCAGGGACATCACTCTACTATCAATACGAGTAAAGATCTTCAACACAGTATGATCAAGCTAAATGAAAGATTCAGTAGACACAACCTTGAGATCAGCAGGCTGAATTCCGCAAGGATCGATTATGTGCCGACTAAATCACACATAACATCATGGATCGTTAGGGAACAACCAACTGAATGGAACTCATCACTCTACATCAACGTCCTTGACTATGTGGAAGTATTTGATAAAGCGGACAGGATGACACTATGGTGTGCCTGAGAAGATAGTCAATATAATATTGAATTCCTAGAAATACAATTGAAGTGGAAAATCGGGGTTGAGGGACAGTTCACAGACTCATTCCAAGTGAAAACCTGTGTCGGACACGGGTGCTTACTCCCACCCTTTCTCTTTTCCTGGTAGATTACGAAGATATCAACAAGTCAGGGGAAGCAAGGGGTACAGTGGATATCTAGGATGCAGCTGGACGATCTGGATTTCGCAGACGATCTTGCCCTTCTAATCCAGATAACAACAAGTGCAAGAGAAGACGGCTAGTGTAGAAGCAGCCTCTGAAGCGTTAGGTCCGAACATGCACAAGGGAAATAGCGTAACTGTTCGTCAGTCAGTAAGCAACTTCGTACGTACGTACATCAGTTCAAGTTGCCATACCACGATTGCCCAGAGAAGCAATTGTCAATATAAATCCCTTAGAGGTAGAGGTAGTAGAACTATAAGTATTAATTGGAAAGATTAGGGTTCTAGAATATTGATCAAGGAGTACAATCCAATTAAATTAATTTGAGAGGAAGATAACTGTCATGAGGAACACAAAGAATGGATGCACTTGAGTCATTGAAAACTATTTTGAGCCATGTAGTTCAAGGTCTCTAACCGCCGGTTACTATTGTCTCACGGACCCAAACCACGTAGTTTACACCTACCTACATGGCCCGATTCACATACAGTTTAGCGCATGGTTTAGGGAGACCAGTAATTACGTTTTGTGAACTCAAAACATTTGCATTAGCGGCGAGAGGTGACAAAGGAATGAACGAAGGGATAGTCATGGAGATTAGGGAATTGTCAGGACGTGAAGGAAAGATTTGATTGTGACCGATTTGGTCTCGTGTGCTGTTGTTACGGGTGTGAAAGTGGATGTCACTTCCCGGCTGCCCACATTGTGGAAGGGTATTTCTTCAAGAACCTGAAAAGGGAGGTAGATTAGTGTTGGTCCTAGAGACCCGGGAGCGTGACCGCATAGCCCAAAGGACAAACTCTTGGAGGCAGGACACGAACAGCTTTTTTAAGAAAATTTTTTAGCGTGTTAGCTTCGCTCTTCAAGTGGCCTTACCACCAGAGACAGGAATCCGTGAGGTAAGTCGAGATGTGACAATTTTAGGGTCGGTCTTT